>CP099847.1:30464778-30772163 GCA_030062745.1 Capitulum mitella
CCCTCCCCGAACGCCCCCCCCCCCCGCTCTCACTGAGCTCTGGCACGCATCAACGGCACGGCCACGTTTGGAAGCCACAGAAATCACAGCCAGTGTACAGCGGCCGGCACGCGCCGCCGCCCGGGGCCGGCGGCCGGCTCCGGCTCGCAGGACAGCCCGCCGTCCCTCACGGCACCGCCCGCTGTCCCCAATAGCACGCCGAGCCGCCGCCGCCGCCGCCGCCGCCGCCGCCGCGCGCGCTAGCACATGCGGCCGTAGCCGGCATAGTTGTGGCCGTAGCCGGCGCTGGTGGCGGGTGGCGCGTAGCCGGGCGGCAGCGGCGCGCCGGCCGGCGCCGCCGGCACGCAGCCGTAGTAGCCGTACTCGGCGGCGACGCCGGCCGCCGGCGCCGGCGGCTGCATGTAGGCCGGCGCGCCGCTGTAAGCCGCGCAGCCCGTCGGGCTGTTCATCGCCAGCTTGGCTGAGTGCGGCGGGCACGGCGGCGACATGAGCGCGGCCGGGCCGTGCGGTGCCGCCATGGCGGCGGCTGAGCTCGGCGGCGAGGCCAGCATCATGGCGGCCGGCTGCTGGCCGCCGAGCGCCGCTGGAGGGCTGTACATGCCGTAGCCGGCGCCGGCCGCCGCCGGTGGGCAGTAGCTCGGCGACACAGACGCCGTCGGCGACGGCGTCATGGCCGGGTTGGCCATCACCGTGCCGCCGCACGGGAAGCCGCCGCCGCCGCTGGCGCCGGCGTAGGGTAGCGCGCAGCCCGACTCGAGCGCCATCTCTCCGACGCTGCCCCAACTGCAAGTGCTGCTGCCGGACGGGCGGCGCTCCGAGTCGGGCGAGGTGAGCGGCGTCAGCGGCGACAGCGGCCGCGGCACCTCCGGCGGCGGCGTCCGGCTGCACCGCGACAGCGCCGCCGCTGTGCTGTCCGCGCACGAGCTCGTGCAGCGCGGCAGGTGTGACGTCAGCGCCGACATCAGCTGACTGCGCTCCTGCAGCAGCTGCATGATCTCGAGCCGCAGCGAGTTGTGCTGGTTCACCTGCAGCTCAGAGTCCTGTCGGAGAGGAGGGGACGATCAGCGTCGCGGGCGTCCGCCGCGTAATCGGAGCAGGAAAACTACTCGCTGGGACAACGAGCCTGTTTGACTTGTTGATGCCCACGCCGCGTTACTTCTCGTGAAGTACCGGGAGTATCTGGGTAAGTACACAATGCTCAAGTCGGTTGCCAGAAAAAGATAACGTATCTGCATTGCAGTTTGAACGAGCACCCTCACAACAGGATAACAATGCAATGGCACTTCCATCTATCTCAAGCGGGCAAGAAATATATGTTTCGAAGAAGGCCTTTGGTTTGATTCCCAGCTTGGCACAAGCTTTCGACAATGTTCACTGGGGTCATGGGTTGGAAAGCTCTCTGCGAGCACTCGGGTACACATATAACGAGAAATGATTGTCGATTCGCGACATAGTAAAATTGCATATCCGTGTTTAGGTCATATTCAAGGAAAACGTGGGATGTTAATGGTGCCAAACAGTTTAGCCAACGATGTTCCCATTTTGATAAACACTCGCATATTACACTATTTCAATCAGATTTTTATCCCTCGACATCACAGGACCACCGCTACTGCAGCTTTGAAATTCAATCAAATGAATCCTTACGTGAAGTAAAACGAATTTCATGCCATTCATGACGTGAATGTCAAATCAAGTGAAATTCAAGTCAAAATATTGGCCGTACCAACCATAAGCATCGTCCCTAAAGTTCAGGGTCGTCAGCGCCCTACCCTAAAAGCGATCTCCAACTTCAAAATCTCATAGCGGCCGCTAGATGTCCAGGACCGGCAGCCAGTCGGCGGTAACCAAGGCCGTGAGTGGGCCGCAGCCCGTCACAAACTCGTCTGAGGCACGCCGAGGCCGCAGCAGCGGTCTGCGGTCGCTACGTCACGCTGACGTCACGGCCGGCAGCGGTGGCGCGAGCCGGCCGACCGCAGCACGCTGCCAGACAGGCCGGGGCCGGACGGAGGTGTCTGAGGCTGAGGGGGGCTGGCGGGGGGTGGCGGGGGGGGGGGGCAGAGACCGGTCGTGAATGGAACTGGCACCAGCTGCGCGGACGTGAGCTGTTTATCTGAGAACAGCGACGACCAGCTCGGCGACCTTGGGGCGTTTGCCGCGCGCGCGGCCAGGCTTCCGTCGGACGAGGCCGACAGGAAAACTGGCGCCAAAACAGCGCGTGGCGCCAACTCACTGGGCCCCGAGTCCGCCTGCCACCGCCCCCGGTCGGCGCAGACCGGCACGCCACACATCACGTTAATCGTCGGCTATCACACGTACCACGATCAGGTGTTGCGTTTCGATCTTCTTCTTGTTGCGACACTTGGTAGCCGCGACCTTGTTCCTCTCACGTCTCCGCTGCCTTCTGGCCTCGTCCACGGACGTCAGCTGGAAGAAAAAACAATACCCCATCACCGGCTGGCTACAGACTAGCGAGCTGCTCATGACAAAGCGATCAACGCAACAAGACAATCATAGCATAAACAGACGCCGAGCCAATACTGCATACACACAAAATGCGTAACAAAAAAAAAAAATACATTTCGGGCCAGGAATCGACTTAAGACGTATTCACATTCTAACCCGCAAACAAAAGTGGCACGTTTCATTTCAACAGCACATGAAGAGATCGCTGGCAACGCCATTAGGGATAGCAGGGTCCAGACCCCCAAATTTTTACATTTTAACGTTACACCAATAACAGCGACTGGAAAGAAACGGCCTAAAATGCCATGCATACCCCCCCCCCCCCAATTCCCGTTAATATTCAACTACGCACGTACGTTTTTTAAGGTTTTGGCTGAGGCTCATGTCAACAGCAGCCAAGCTACCGTAAGTGGCACGGAACACAGGATAGCTCTGACAGACTGCGTTAAAAGCGCCCAGGGTTCAAAACAAATCACCTGCACCGCGACACGATTCCCAATGAACGCCTCGGTGTATTTCCCACAGCCACCGTCGTGAATTTCTAACCCGCCCCGCACCTCACACAGGGGCCGACACAGTCCTGTTCCGGACCGGAATCCACACACAGCCCTCCCTGCCCGGGACCGGCAGCTTCCGCCGGCGGTTTCAGAGTCCTGCAACATCCGCCCCGCTTCCTGCCCGGATCAGGGACGATTCCGGCGGCGGCGGCGGCGGCGCGGCCCCGCGTCTGGTGCGCCTCGACCTCCGTCCCCCCCCGCCGGCGGGGCCCCCGTCCGGCGCCGCGGCCCCATTCATCTGGCGCGGCAACCGCCGGCTCGTAACGCGCGGCGCCCGGCAACAGCCGGCCATTGGCCGGCGATGATGTCACGACGGCGTGCATTCATTGGCCGCCGCCTTGCCGGCCGGTTCCGATTAAGCGGGCCGTTATCGGAGCCCAGTATCACAGCTGTGTACACATTGTGACGCGAGCGCCCGCAGCTGTTACGGCCGCCACCATTGGCTCCCGGTGATGTCACGCCGCCGTGACGTCACGCATCCTGTTTGGCCGGCGGCTCGTGACGGCGCGCCGGCTGCAGCACGGCCGGCGCCTCCCGCGGCCACCGCGCGCGCTGACAGGCCGCCAGGTGACGTCACACCGCGCGGTGACCTCACGGTCGCGCGGGCGCGGCCAATGGCGCGTTACTCACGGCGCTTCCTGCGCGCCGCGGTGACGTCACACGTGAGGTGGGGCCGCCTGCTTCCGAGCCGGCCAGGCGTGCCCTCAACATCCGGGAGGAGTGTTTGGCCCCGGGCCGCGCCGGAACGTTTACACGGAGGGATGCGTCGTTACCGTTCGACCAGCGTGCCCCGGAAGTTTCGGCGGCGCGGCGGACAGGAAAGGAAGACGAGCCGCCGGGCCTCCGCCGGCTACCACTCGGGCAGCGACCGAGGCTGGCGGCGGCCAGCCCCGCCAGCCGCCGCCGCGTGTGGCCTCTGGCGGCACTTCAAACGCGTCCGGAGCCGGCGTGGCAGGCGGGCCGCCCGTCAGCGGCCGGCCGCAGACCCGAGCGGCGGCCGGCGCCAGCTCCGCGTCCGCTCGCCCCGCCCACCCCGCATCCACTCACCTCGGTCTTGATCTCGCGCCGCTCCTCGGTGAACAGGGTCTGGCCGCTGGAGGCTCCGCCGCGACCGGATCGACACCTTAAGGCTCTCCTTGATCAGCGACGAGGTGGTCTGCTGGACGGATGGCGGCCCACCGCCGCCGCCGGCGGCCGACTCCTGGTACTGCGAGTACGAGGCTGGGAACGCCGGCGGCGCCATCGACATCAGCGAGTTGAGCAGTTCGGGTGTGTGCAGCGTCTTGCCGCCGTCCCCGCCGATGTCGAACGGCGTCGAGCTGCGGCACGTCGGGTTAGGCTAGGTCAGCTCAGGTCCAGTCACGGGCGGTAGGGTCCGATTCATAACTGTTATATGATGTTTTTGTTATGTTATTTTAATTTTTGATGTCTGTGCGTTCTTTTCTGGTGCAAAGTTCGTCTTCGCGTAACTTCAAATGTTCACATATGTTGAACGTAGCGAAGCGCTGTTAATCTGATTTACGTTCGCAATAAACAATTGAACATTAAACTAGCCCGATCTAAGGTCTGGCCACAGAGCACGGTAAGTGTCCGGGTGAAGCCGATAATCCGTGCGACACAGAAAAACAAACGACACGAGACAGGGGTGAAACCCTGTCACGAATTTCATCAAAACCGCACCAAAACTGTGCAAAGGACGCATAGGCATTGTCGACTCCCGTGAAGCCTAACGGGTCGGTCGGGTCGTCTTGGTGCTCACACTCCCACATTTCGGCAGCGGGAAGTTGCACATCTCAAGAACTCAGGAACTACAGCCCGACCACGCAGCCAAGCAGGGCGGAAACGTACGAGCTCTCGCGAGCGAATCTCGTCCGACACGACACTTGAAGCCCTCCTCATGACACGGACCGGGCGGCGGCAGGACGCCCGAGGGCCGAGGCGAGCACGCGTACCGAGCCGCCGGCGGCCGCGCTGGGGCCGGCTCCGGGCGCCGCGGCCCGCACGTCGCGCCGGACGCCGCCATTTTGGACTGCGGCTCCGTCCTGCGGCCGTCGCGGCGCACCTGTCCGACGGGTTGCTCGCGGCCGGCGGCAAAGAAAAACCGAGCCACCTGTCGGACGGACAATCGCCGCTTTCCAAACTGGATTCCGACGCTCGCAATCGCTGTCGTCACTTCTTGCGCGTCGATATGACAAGGAAAAATGACAATGAGCACGGCCTCCCCCAGAGGGATAGATCGGGGGAACGCGTCCGCAGATTTTTGCGGATTTACACAAGCGCATGGACGCCACATAAAACGAGACAGCCCCAAAGTCCCGATGGTGCGTTCTCCCTCACCGTCGGTCAGTAGAGGACCTGGTGGGCGGAACGCTCGCCGGATTGGTTTCCTGACCGCACGTCATCCCAGCAGCTGATCGGTTTCGGAACGGGAAACAAAATGGCCGCCATCCGTCTGCGTTTACCGGGGAAGTCGACAGTCGTCGCGGGAGCTGCTCAGATCGCTCACCCATTGTCCTCGTTCAGCGTGGGCGAGTCCGGTGTGTGGACGAACATCTCACGCGCAGCACGGGATCATCTGCAACAGGCACGCGTTTCCAGGTTAAGAGCGGATTGAGGTAAGCTGGGAGGACAGCCCGCCATCGGCGTCCCAGCCACACCAGCGGACGAACAGCGAACGGCTCCGGAGGACTGAAGACAAACGTCGAGGTTCTCCTGAGCGCAGGGGCGCACCCAGTATTCTCGCACGACGGGCTCGAAGGCCGGTCCAGGGCCAGTGTTGCAGTCTAACGTAGCAGGAGAAGGGTTGCCAAGATTCAAGGGAGTGCTGCTCCCCACCCCTCGGGCTAATAGAAATCATGCTGAGTGGGCGTCACGCGTTAGCCGCGTCCACCCGCGCCCCTGCATCTGGCTTTATTCGGCCGTCATTTGGTTCACTCAGAACCCAGCAGAAAAAACTGCAGGCCCAGCGACCTACATCGCCACTCCAAGCGTGTGCGTGTGGGCGTGCACAACTGATCGTTTGTCATCCAGGGCGCCAGCTGGAGGTGGCCGGCGTCGGTGGCCGGCGGCGGCGGCCAGCATTTGCCGCGCCAAAAACGCCACCCCCCTGACGATGGATACAAATGACTTGTTTTTGCGCGTGCGACCGCCGTCCGCGGCCTGCGGCTTTGTCGTGCTCGACCGTATTCTGCCGTAGTCTGCCGTTCTCGGCCGTTCTCTATCGTCCAGGGCCGTGCTCTGCCGTGCCCTGCCGTGTTCGGCCGTGCTCTGCCATGCTTGGCCGTTCTCTGCCGTCCGCAGCCATGCTCTGCCGTGCTCGGTCGTTCTCAGTCATTCCCAGCCCCCGCTCCGGCCGCGCACCCCCGGGCAGGGCCGCCGTGACCGACCCGATTTCGGCCGCCGCCGCCGCCGCCGCCGCCGCCGCCGCCGGGGTGCACACGACGGCGGCGGGGGGGAGGGTGAATGAACGGGCCCCGTCGCGGCCGGCCGGGGCGCCGCTGACACGAGCCAGACGCCACCGGCTGACGGCTCGGCAGACGAAGTGCACGCGCCCGCGGCCGGCCGCACCACCTTATAAGGCAGCCGCCGGCTCCGCCTCTGTGTGTGTATGAGCGGGCGGCAGGCGGCGGGCCGCCCACACCGCCCCACTCCGGCACCGGACAAAACGACCAGAAACGGTCGCCGAGGGCGGGTCGGAAACGGCCGCCGGACGGAGCACGGCACAATGCTGCCGCGATCGATGGGCTGGCGGAGGAACGCGCGTCAGACTATCGCCAGCATACGCGCGAGACTATCGGCAGGATCTGAGGCGGCACCGCCGGCCGACGCCCTCCATGACGAGCGGCCCGTTACCGGCATCAAACCCACCTCCCGCCCGAGCCACTGCGACCCGGGAACGCTTCAGAGCCAAGAGCAGTCAGCGCCTCTCATGGCCAATCCCGTCCATCAGTCCCTTTACAGTGGTTGCTGGTGCCGGGTCAGAGGACACGCTGCACCGTGGCGTCCCGCCGGCGCCGCACCACGGGGGGAGGGGGGGGGGCGCCGGGGTCACCATTCATCGGCCATGTCAGTTCGGCTCGTCCGGTCTCCCCAGGGTCCCGGCGGCTGTGCGTTGGACGGAACACCCGCTGTCGTCACGGCTGGACAGTGATTGCGGTTAGATATTGGACGGCGCGGCATGCGGCCAGATTGGTCGAGTGGGTGGCAATCATTCGAAGGCGGAGCATCGACTGCAAATCGAGACTCAAAAGACAGACGGTCTGACGACGACCTTTTGAGCAAACAGAATGATGACCAGTAAAGAACTAAAAGTATCCGTACGTTCGCCGCTCATCCGTCTGTGATTCCTGTTGACTGATGCAGATTTAGGTAACGCTCTAAAAAAGGAAAACTTATATCCGAGGGAAACGCTTAACTATTGTAAAATGCATCCTTCCCTGGAGTTTTGCATTCACGGGCCAGCAAAAAAAAGAATATACGCCCCAGCGACAGGACGCATATAGGTGCAAAGAGCGACAAAAGAAGAGTAAATGAAAATTTCATGGACAGACCGAGGGAAAGGAAAAATAAGTTTTCGGAACATTGTAATGTTCCAACAGCGCCCTTACCAGAATGAATAATAAAACTAAGCACTATTTGCAGGCGGAAAGGAACAACAGAAAGCAAACAAAAGAACGTCATTCCATCGATACAAACACTGCGGACAAGATCCTTTGATCCCATGTTAGCGTGACGTTCCCTTCTTATGTTGGCAGCAATATCCCGTGTTAGAGAGAAAGGAGCAAAAGACAACAAAGTATGCTGCTTTCATGTAACGGAGAACCGCAGATATAAAAATATACATCTCGAAAAATACATGTTATTCTTTGTTTATTTCTTAACCCTATTCGCTGAATCCGCCCCCTCCGGGATTTTTTTCTTGCCAATTCCAGGGTTTTTAACGCAGCTGCAGGAAACTTGGTGACGTTTCTTAGCTATTCCTTTTGTGCATTCTCACAAAATTTCGTGACTCAGGGACAGAGCCAGGCAACGTTTTTGGGAGGCACGTCAGGCCATTTTTGGCCCTGTTGAGAGTGAAAGGAAAATATTTGCCAAAAATAACGTTCTTAAGACAGAAGTTAAAACTTTACATGCATGTGTAGCTAAATAAATGGGCAACAAACAGATGAAATTTTGTTCGTCTGAGGTCACTTCACAAGATCAGGTCAACGTGAAAAGTCTAATTTTGCTTTCATAGGAAAAATTTTGGCGCCTTTTCAAATACCAAGCCCGAAATGTATACGACGTAAAAGGGTGCCTTCTGCCTGTGCACCAAGCTTCAGCTTGACATCAGGTCATATCACGGAGCTATGACCTAAGATATCAGTGCGCGCAACCCATATCACAACAGCCGTAGAATGGAATTTGAAAAATAGAATGAATTCAAATGATTGAAAACGTTTACAGATAACATTAAAAGCACACAAGACCATTCTAAATGACTCTAAGGTCACTGGAGGTCATGTAAGGCCAAAGGTCGGAAGTTGGCCCGACGAACATGTGACCACGACAGTTCCCCTTTTTCATGTTTCTGGCACCGCCTATGCTAACATTATACAAACACTGTAATACGATTTGTGCTTCTTCAGCATAACATGACAAGTAGGAGGTAAAAAAATTGTTTTAAATTTCTTGCAAACTGAGTTAAAAAAGCGAATCCTCTTAATTTTGAAACCCTGTGAACGCCCATGAAATTTCTCAAACTTTCAAATGCATGGACACCATTGTCCTATCCATAATCCCTCAATTGATGCCAAGTTCATCAAAATCGGTCTATAAGTAACAGTTATAACAAATCCGAAAATATCCCTCTTTTGACTTTTTTGCTCTCCTGTATCCACCCCTTTCAAAATTTTGGAAACTTTTTTCTAAAAATGTAGCTCACGTCATGGCGAAATGATTGTCCTTTATTGCCATGAAATAGGATGTGTAGTTCTCCAGATCTCTGGGGGCCGAATCCGCCCCTTCCCCTTGCCAGGAATCGGCCATACCGTCTAGCCGTCCAGGAATAGGGTCGAGATGTGAGAAATCAAACAAAGTGACCAAGATCTTTCAATAAACGGCATCCAAGAACCTTGCTGATGAGCAAATAAGTTTTAAACAAAAAAAGGTTTTCCCATTACTAATCAACAAATGTTAAGACAAAAGTTCTTCACAAATTCAAGTGAAACTTAGCTTCTAAACGAAGGGATACAGATGATTTCATTCAGAAATTGCGAATATATGCATAAGTTTTGATGTAATTCGGAATAACGGAAGGACGTTAAAAAGATGATTACACGGCAATTTGTGTCCACAACTAATAATACATGCAGCGATACAGCACGCGCATGTGTGGAATGTTTCGTAAAATTTCAATAAAATGTTACATTCAAAACTAGTGATACAAATACGATGAGGAACACACAAGCGGGAGGTTTGATTGTCCAGTAGATATTCATCAAACTTCAACAAGACAACACCCTGACCATGTGTTTCAGGCACGTAGCCAGGATTTTCCCCAGGGGGGTACCAAATGTCAAATTTTGTCATATGTGACAGGCATATGACGAAATTTACAAGAAAGCAGCAATTTTAGGCAATTTATCCCATATTTATTACACAGGAAAACATATGTTTGTTTTTGCAACATATATATGATCACTATTACGTATTCATGAGGAATTGTCATGTATTTAGGGTAGACCACTTGGTTCAGGGAGGCCATGGCCTCCATGCCCTCCCCCTTGGCTACGTCCCTGATGTAAATACATCGTCACGCATACACATTTCACACACCACGACGACGTCGAACTGTTCGGGTGCAGTGCCGTAAAGGACAGGGCAATAAATATTCAAGAATTTGTTCACATATTTTCCAACACGAGGAAAGTGAAAAAAGCGCTTGACAATCGTCACCAAAGCATGTATACAAAAGAATAATTATTTACCGGGCAAGTCTAGCATTATGTGAAAGCTACGCATCAGCACACCGGCTCGGAACCCGTTAAAATATCTTTTCCAAACGCTGACACCGTTTAGAGTGAAATGCGTCCCGAAACGTTCTCTGAAATCATGCGGTCAGGAATAAAGACTTCAGCCATGAAAGCAGAGTTAAAGGATACTTACCTCCTTCCTTCGCAGCCCCAACTGGCGGACGCCTGATGCCAAGCTCCGGGAGGCAGCCATATTAAACAAGCAAGCGGTCCCAAGCGTGAGGTGAGACATACCTACCCAGGGCCACACGGGAGCTGTTGCTTGTTTAACGTTCCGATGGCACGTGCCCTCGGCTTGACACACCCCCTCGCAGCGGACCCACACTGCTCCACGATTCGCCCGGCACTAACCGTCGCCCAGCACTAGCAAGCATACATATAACGCCGTCTATAAATAGAACTGACATCACTCCGCGGCCTCTGGTTGGCCGCCGGCCGGCGTCGGCTGTTTCGGCTGCGCCGATTGGCCGGCAGGGCGCCGCCGCCGCCGCTGGCCGGGCGGCCAGCTGTTCAGGTTAATTTGTAAACAGGTTGTATGTGGCGAACTGCCGGGAGCGTGTCCGATGCACTTGTCGCTCCGCTCGGGTTTGGCGCGACCTTCCGGTGCCGAGGTGCGGGGGCGGCAGCCGATAGGAGCCGAGGGCGGGGGCGGCAGATGGGCCCCACGATGCGTCACATCGGAAGGAACCGCTCACGACTGCACCCATTCATTCGAAACAAGTAGTAGATGCGTCACGCCTTACGTCAGTTATGCAACGAAACCTGCCGATGGCCGGAAGAGGCGCCGAGCGAGGTGGCTGCAGTGAGCAATAGAGCGTGCCAGCCGCCGGGACGGCGGACTGTTCGGTGAGCGCGCTGTTGGTGTTGGAGCGGACTGTTCGGTGAGCGCGCCGGCTGTTGGTCGCTCCGAGACCCCCCTGACGATCGCGCGTCGGCCGCCCTCAGCGCCTTCTTACCTGGGGAGGCCGAGCGGCCAGCGGCTCCGGTCCGTCATTGCGCAAATCCCCTTGCGGACGCAGCAAGGCAGGGACCAGTGCGCGTGTCAATCGTACGAGCAGTACGTCGAATATGAATTAAGGCCTGATCACACTTTGCAAATGGCCTTGTGCTCCCGCGCATGATAATGCTAATCCTGTGACATGTCTGGACGTCAGTGCGTTCCTACATTGACACCAGTTCTGCCCAGGCGCGCTCAATCTACAGTCGGCAGTTTTTTATACTCCTGCAGGTTGGCCGACTCAGGCATTATGGATTTGTGCATGAAAACTGACGGCAGATGCTGAATTTCCAAATAATTTCAAGCACGTCATGGCATCAACCATTTGGTATTTTCTCAGTGTTTGTTAGGCTATCGTTTGAAGCATGAATTATTAAACTTGCCATTTTCCCATCGCATCATAACCATAGCAACTCACCTAATGCTGGGTTAATACCTGTGCTTTTCTACGGTGGGTTTTTCCATGTACACAAGACGTGAGTGCGGAGGCGGGATCGGTAAGACAGAAGACCTGCCAGTGAAGTGCTGATCTTTTGAGCTTTTGCTAGCGGCTGATGTCGTAAAGCCCCATACTTATAGTAGATGTTGTCTGTCGTTTCGGGATGTGTGCCGTATTTCCATCGGAACCTTGCCGATGGGCGGACATTCGAATGTGGCCAGATTTCGTGAGGAAGACCATTCGGCTGGGACGTATGGAGGGCCTTATGCGAAGTGCGATCGGGCCTTTAAACGCCGTGTGAACTGGCAATGAATACCACCCCGAGACCCTGAGGAGACAGCAGTCTTTGAAGTCTTGATGTAGTCTGACAAACCAAATTGGCTTCATCATGATTTTTCCGTCCTGAAAGACTGGTGATTTGCTCTCTCAGTTGAAATAATCCCGAAACGCGCTATGCACCATTTCTGCGTCTTTCATCTTGTTACTTTTGGTTACCTCACTGGCTCCGTCGTTTTTTTCCGGCAGCTGTGCAGTTGTTTAAATAGGGAACATTTCTGCAGCTCGTTGCTTCATTGCAGCCTGAAGCTCATAACTGTCCAAACATTTCTTACTTCCTCTGTCCCTACAGGACACATGGGCCTTTTCCATACGTTGGCCCAATAGTGTTGCCAGGATATTAATAAACAGGGGGTATACCGACTTTTCTGAACGAATTCTACCTACGCTACATTTTGTATCGTGAGCAGTGGTTAAATGATACGAGTGGCCTTCTTAAACTTCCTCTAGTTTTCATTTTTCTCGATGACGTTTTGCGCCGAACGCCAAACTGATGGCCAATCACACCGAGAAATTCTGACGTCGTTCAGAAAGCGATCACAACACTGCGACTCCGCCGTTACGAGAAGGGGCCCATTGAAACCCTACGAATTCGTCATACTACGCCGTCTGTGTCGCACTGCCAGCCGGCATTTCCGCGAATTCGACGTCATATGACGTGGCGCCGAGTAAAAGGTGGTCGGACCAGTGTGTGACGCGCGGGCGGGACTGGTTTCCGTGTGTTGATAACATCTTGGGCGGGCATTTTGTCGTGTTCCGTCCGTAACCGCTGACCGCAGCCGCCTGGCACGGGAGCCGCGACTATTTACAGCCGTTGCTAGGGAGCCAGTCTGAGTCGCAGGTGAACGGGAACCGGGGCGGACGGTGGTGTCATTTACCTCGAAGGTCCGCGGCCG
The DNA here is from genome assembly GCA_030062745.1 of Capitulum mitella. Taxonomy (NCBI): domain Eukaryota; kingdom Metazoa; phylum Arthropoda; class Thecostraca; order Pollicipedomorpha; family Pollicipedidae; genus Capitulum; species Capitulum mitella. Next base: position 30,477,483 of record CP099847.1, read on the forward strand.
GCGAAAAGGGCGCGGGCTTCATTGAATGCTGCATCGAAGTAATCATCAACCGAGACTCATAATGGATTCCTGAACGGAAGCAGCCAACGACAACAACGCACGTAAATCCAACAACATGGACGTGGCCAAATCTCGCAAGGTCGAGGAGACTGGTTGTGTTGGCTGTTTAATTTTGACGGAAACCTGGGCAATATGAGGCAGAAAAGTGTTCACATTCCTCTCGATGCGGACCGTTGTTATGAATTCTAAACTTAGCGAAGACATAGTGCTTCTTTCAAGACAAATATACGTTTGGAGAATATCTTTGCCAATCATTGATTACGTCTTCCTAGAAATTGCGATACCAAAAGTCGCCTTAAAAAAAGAAACATTGGCGATGTTTTTATCATTCCGACCCAACAGTCTTGAGAAAATTTAGAGCACCTCAACACATCAAAGCAATTACCGCTGAAGAAAGATCGCTTTCAAAGTTAATTTGTGCTTATAAACGACCTTTTTCATCAAAATATTCGTCATTCGATGTTGCTTTTGCCATACCTGGTAAGTAAGGCATCATCGTCATCAGCCCTCTGTCTAATGAAATTACGGACCTTCATTTTCAGTGATTGAACGCGATAGTTCACCGTACTACCTCCCCGAATCTCACTGGGAAAATTCAGCTATCCGGCGCAGCATACCAGGCCAGGCTGGTGACACCCCGACATCTAGCGAGACGGATGAAAAAAAAACTAGACCGGATGTCACTTTTGGGTGAACTCAGTGACAGGAAAAGCCAACCGCCTCATGCGGACACTTTCCAGTTCCGAACTAAGCTACAGGTATTCCTGAATTTTGTCGGTTACAGAGCATTATTACCACGCTTAAATATTAACATGTGATCCTGACTAAATCCGACAAAGTTTATTTCGACTTCTGCGTAGATGCCTACCAATCGTAGACGAGATTGCATGAACACTGCGTAGACCACAGTACACAGAAACGCAAAGAAAAAAATGAAAGTAGGATCAATGTGCGAACTACGGACTAGTTGGCAGGGCAAGACCTTGCAAAGTTCATACGTTAGTTTGAGAAATTATGGTTGTTTTCAATCAGATAAAAATCGATGTAAGTGCAGAATTTGTCCTAGCGCAGACCTGTAATTTAAATCATGTCTGAAAAGGACCAGATACTAAATGAATAATGGCGATATCAAACCGTTCGGGCCTAAGAAGCAGCTTTCTCCACCTTTCCCATACCCATTCACCAACGTTGTCACTGCTACACATGAGAAACTAATTACTAGATCAGATTTTGCGTCATTACTAAGAATGTACTATTGCCTCCGCGCCCGGAACCATGCTATACAGTAACCGCAAAGAGCTGGAATATGATCCAGTAAAGCCAATGGAACGAAAAAAGTTAAGAATGATCATTTGTAGTGGGACCTTCAAAAAAACATTCTGATTTGTATACAACAGAGGAGTCATGAGGACAACGGCGAGGCATAAGTAAAGTTCAGCGAATCGATAATAAGCGTCTAAAAAAGAATCAACCAAGTGATTACTAACCATTAATCTTAGTAAACCATCGGCCAAGATGGAAAGATGACGTTTGACGTTAGTAGCCAAAATGACGTTTGTTTCAGTTCATAAAATGGCGACTGATAAATAATTAAATGATAACTTATAAGCCACCTTGAGGTATTTTGCTGGCACATTCTAAGTCGTTTGAGACAAAGGCGTAAAACTGGGCGAGTTTTCCTTTTCATCATTTGTACCCACTTTGATTATGATTACTTTTTGCTTCATCAGGGGCTGAGAGAGAGTTTAAGGTAGGTATATTTTGACGATTTCGCGAAAATCTCGACAGAACGTACAGCAGTCTACATGGTTTTTGATTTATAATCATGCCAGGCATAGACGCAGCCAAGGGGGCCGGGGGTCCGATCCCCCTTTAGGCCTGCAGCTTTTGCGAAAACGATTGGACATCGTCTTCCCGGCAGACGGTTTTCGTATGATTTCAGTTCATACTGAGCTCCGAACCCTTAAGAAAATCTTGGCTGCGCCCCTGATACCAGGTGATAATATTTCACACCATCGCATTTACATACATGTCTAGGACGCACCTAGTTGTTTTTAGCTGGGCAGAGGCAGATCTAGGACGATCCACGTGGGTATTCTAATGGTCAGTTTACCATGTGAAATAAGACATTCCAAATGATTAGGACCTTATCTGGTGGAGATGATGAGCGTAAAATATGCAGTTTTACGTTTCACATACCTCTTTTTTATCTTAAAAGCTAAAGGCGTAAAAACGATTTAAAAATCCAGGATTTTAAAGTTTAAATATCCAACATTTTGGAATTATGGGCTTTTTAGATATTTTATTTAAGCATGGCAATATCAAAAACCGAACCTAAGACGTTTGCCAATTTCATTTACAAAATAAACACGAACGAACTGTTCGCAAACAGGGCGTATGTGCGAACAGCTTGTCTGCCGGCGACCGAGGTCGAACACAAACAAACACGAACTGCTCGCGAACAGATGGCGCGAACTAGAAAGATTGTAGTAAATCGACGATGTGTTTTTTCTTTGGCATCCAGGGCTTTCACGGTGTTGCGTAACTGCTGCCATGTTCTTGCCGTCGGAACCTTTCATTTCACTGACTTCTGCCGATATAAAGGTGTTGGTATCGCTGTGCGTATCATGTATTCACTCGCCAATGCCTGGAACACCCAACCGACTAGCCAAGCAGCTGAGCTGAGCGCCAAAGCGACGGCTAAAAAAAACTAAACTACATGACCAGAAAACATGTAGCAAACACCTCTATGTATTGAATGCGACAACATTACCTTCCAGGACACGGCAGTGTGCGCTGTCTGGATGGTAATCTTTCCTGACTGAGACATCATTAAGATTTGGCGATCTCGCCATTCCTCATCGACACCCCTGAACTCTACCCTGGGGACTGCTCCGGTTGGGAACGCTTGTTCTGAGCAAGTAAGTAAATATTTGTTATTTTTCCGGTAATTTAATCAAATAAGCATTCTTTGCTTCATCCTGAACATACAAAATTACACCGACCCACTCAGTACCGGATTAACCCATTTCATGGTGCAACTGCCAACTGGTTCAATCGCCGTTCCCGTTCGCGAGCAGAGCGAGTTCGCGAGCAGATGGCCTGCCGGCGGCGGAATCGCAAACCAACAAAAACGAACACAAAAGAATAGCCGTTCATGAACTCTTCGCGAACTATTGGCGAACACACAACCTTGCAAAAAAACCTTAAAAGCGGCTTTTTGCCACCGCAGAACCGCAACCAGACTGTAAAAATAACCTTACAGTGATCTGAATAACCCTGCCAACATAAATCCAATTTCGAACCCCAGACTCGGCCTTCGATAAGATTTAGAAATTGTAAAGACATCTTTGTTTAGAGCAGACCATAAGGAATCGCCTGTAACCTGGATCGAGCATACCGGACAGTAATTTTACGAGATCTCAGGGGAGGGGCGGCATCATTCTCCCCTCCCCCACAGATTGTGGTGCAAACAAGTCTCACAGAAGTACAGGCGAGGGGGTTTGCGACGTGTTTTGAATAAGCTTGGCGCTCGTTTTTTTGTGTTTGAAAATAGGTGCCTATAAGACACCAATTCTTAGCCTACCGGATTTTAATTATATGTCACCGGTTTCACTCATCGCCTGACTGTTTCCCTGAAGTATGACTGCTTTGTAATGCAGTTTTGTACAAACTCACTTGAAACATACTTCAACTATTTTAGGTACACTTATGGTGATTCTCAGAATGCTGGTATACAGTATGCTGTATTTTCATAAGGAACATTAGGGTTGATTTGCCAACTGTGCCTGTCACGTGTAACAGTGACAGGGTGGATAGACAACGGAAGGGGCAGGAAGAGAAAGCTGCCTTCTATTTTGGAAAACTTCTGTTTTCACTATCAAGCATTTAGTATCGTTCTGCTTTAATTCTTTCATACATCATTTGAAGTGCAGGTCTCAATGACTGCCATCAGTGTGGTAACCTCATGTGTTCAGGCCAGGAGAAAGACAACATTTTCGAGTCCTTTCTTTCCTTGCATCGTCACTGGGTTAACCCGCCCCCGACGGGGGGGCAGTTGACCGCCCCCCTGAGGTTTTTCCTGGGATTGCGAGAGAACAAACAAACACAGAGCCACGAAACTTCGTGTACCTTTTGTTTGATCATTTTTACACCCTTGTATCAAAGTTTTCACCTCAGGTCAGGTCAGGTGCCTGACCTAGGTTAGGTCAAACGGACCTGTGTCTAAAAAAGTTTAGCGCCCTGTAACTTTTTCGCAAAAGAAGATATCACAATAATACTTTCAGGGATTTGTGATCTTGATAGATGCAACAAATCTGCTTTATCAGATTTTTCGAAATTTTTCGGGTCATTGACCTAAGGTCAAGCCCATTTTTAACACGTCGTTTTTCTTCGGAAATTGACGGAATATTTCATCACATTTTTAGTGTGGAGTGAAGCAGACATCCAGGTACCGTCATTGGGCAAAGTATCAATGACTTCCAGCCATTGACCTGACGTCAGATCACGAATAACTATTGTGAGCCAAAACGTGCCATCGCCAGTGGCTTTCACAGACGTAAGTAATACCAGGAACCTCAAAAAGTTTGAGAAAAATTGCATATTTTGGAAATAAACAAGCTCTCGCGAATAAAGATCCGCCAATTGTGCAAATTAGTAACTAATGAATTTTTCCGAAATTTAAGCATGAATAACCATCACAAGAGTCACTGAGATCAACAAAATTTACATGGATAGGTTTTTTCGCGAAAATAAAGTAATGCTAAAATAAGTTCCCGTTAATGTCTTACCACGTACGGCTGTGGCGAACGCCGACAGCCGGCGCGAAAATTGCCGTGTCTTTGACTCAACGTTTCGGCGTATATATCGAAGAAATCCGGGAAATTAGATGTGTATCGGCATTTGCGGACCTATGCGTTATTAACCACAGCCCTTGAGATTCAGGCCGCTTCTCGGTCTCATGCAGTGGGCTATGAGAAAACATATATGGGACGTAAATTGCTTACATATTATTTGAAACTAAAAATGAGACCAGTTTCGAGCTCTACTCGTCACAAGCTTTCCAACGGTGTGGTTATTTTTATCGTGTGACCAATCGTTCGTGAGTTAGAGGGTGGGCGGCCAACTGCCCCCCCCCCCCCCAGTCGGGCGTAATCGTAACCGACCGACGGTCGTGCACGGGTTAATGTTAACCTTTCCTAAGTTGGGGGCAATTAGCCATTCTGTCCCTCCCTTGCCGCCGGTGGTGTCCGCACTGGGAACAATGTTGACAGTATGCTCAACGCAACTTTTTTCTTGTGGCAGGCTTGATGCCCGACACATGACAAGATAACTTCATGCATGATGTAATCAGGAAAATCGCCATTTCAAGTTGTGCCTTTTGTATCAATATGTGAAACTTCATGTCCTGTATCGCGCAACCGCTGTTCCTGATGATGTGATCGTGGCAAAAAAGACTAGCGCTGAGCGATTCCGAAGATCAAATGAGTAATTTCAGTGAGGGAATGACCAAACTTAATCCACGCCAAGCAACAGATCAGATTCAGAAAAGGTGAGGCTATGATAAGAAACGGCTAGCCGATGAGTAAAACCAGGAATGATGACTAAAAGTGGTCATCGATGATTTCAGTGAGCCCAGCTGTAAAATCAGCGAAGTTTGAGCAAAATCCGGTCAGCTGAAGAATCATTATCGGTAAAAAATGGGCCTGTTCTAACTCAGAGCTCAAGTCTGCTTTCTGCCCATCGAAGTGAGAGTAGTAGAGCGGACTCCCTGAGCTGGCCTGGCCTGTGCCTGGCCAGCGTCTTGCACTGGCCGGTGCGTCATCCTGGACAGTTGCATTTCAGCCCCTCAGCTATTATCATATCGCAGTGGTCAAACACCGTCCCGTGGAAGGTGCGCCCGGTGACTGTGGGGGTTTCCAGTCCCGCTAGCTGCATATGCATTTCCATACCATTCGGTGTCAGGAAATAGTTGCGTCATTGTCTTGAGGCGATCGCACAAAGTGATCTTGAAAGTGCACGATCTTCGGCAATGGACGAACACCTACACAAGGCTTAATCGCCCTATAAGATGAAATTTAGAACGTTATATTCCATCTTTTGATTTTCCACTTCAGAGTGAAGACTAACGCCTGTGGCGCAGTCTGCTAGACAGAGTGCATCCAAAAGATACAAGGATCAATTTACCCACCTGCCCCATTTTCAGTCACATTGACATCCGTACTGCTGGAGTGACCATTGCCATATATTTAGGAACATTTTCAGTCTTTTGGACCTTATTCATTTGATTTACGCTGGATACATTTTCTGTCCCTTCCCAGTTATAGCAATAGTTTTTGTCGTTACGGCGTAAGGCTTAGGTGTATTTCGCCGATGTCGTCCTTTGTGACGGAATATTTATGTTGTGCATTTCTTAACCAGTACAGCCTACATGCCTACCACTAATTTGCAAAAGAAACGCAAGTAAAACGGAAAGGGACTGACAGTAACAAAATTACTTAATTTTCCCTGACAGATTGGTTTTGAATTACTTTGGTGCTTTATTTCTGGTCCGCGAATCAGCACAGAACCGTCCGACAGAAAATCATCCTGAGTATTACAAGCGACTGCTGTCACCTTACAGACATGCTAAAAAAATTTTGCACAGCACGAACAATTGCCTGGATTCGTACAATCACATATGGTGCTTCAAGATCATGCAGGAATCTTCCCCTAGTACGGACTTCTGATCCCGAATATCCCTAGCATTCCGTGTGTTCATAGTAGCTACAGTTCAGTATAAAATGTAGCCATTTCATAGCCATCATTTCATAAAATATTGCCATTTCATCTTGAAGTAAAGCATGGTCCCGTTCAACGTGACGCATACTCTCGATTAACTACGCATTCAGGGTCCGGATTTTCCAAGTATTTCTTCACCAAAGGAGGTGACACACGCAGCGGAGCCCCAGACCGCATGACAGTGCGCTGTTCGGCCCGGATCCGGTGCGACGGCCCACGCCGAATTATATCTGGGCCCCAGCTGTCCTGCCGGATGACGCCCTGGCGGCGGGATCACATCATGCGCCGGAACTGGTGTCGGTCAGAGAGTCACTGGCAGTCCGGGTAGGTCACATGGTCGGTCATCATCATCACCAACAGGGTGGACCTTTCCGAAAATTACTGTGTGCGTCCGACTGTGATCGGACCAGCAATATTTGCGGTGCCGACTTCGGCTTTGTGGGTACACTGGCACTCATAATCAAATCAAAAAGACTCGTGATGAGCCGGCAACAGAGACCATTGCCCAATGTCCAGGATATGCTGAGCGCGCAAGATTACCTCCCCCCCCCTCTTTCTCTCTCTCCGTGCCCTTATTTCTCCTGATTATTTTGTGAATGTATAAGGTTCCATTTCACTAACAGAAAGTATCTGAACAGAAACGTTCCCAGCAGGAGGGGTGGCGCTCCTGGAGCCCCATAGCGAATAGACATACTTTTCAACGTTCGCCGCGCCTTTTACGCTGTTCGTAGATTCATCATCGTAGTTTAGCACATTTATGCTACAGCAAGTCAATATGTGAAACAAAATTGGTTTTATTTGTACTGTTTCTTAAGAAAAAATTCATTAGAGCCAATGCACCATCCTACTTACAACTTATATCAGGGACTGCAGCGACTACTACTACAACTATGTACAACAGCAGCCTACGAAAATATCCTGGTTACACCACTGCATCCAAAGCCATGGATATCAACTTACCCAAGCCAGCCACAGACCCTGAATTCCAGAGACTAGCGCGGTGAGAAGGGCTGTGGCGCCCAGTCTCCTGTTGGATGTTGACTTTCCTATTGATTTCAATAGCTGCAGTCACAAAATGCACTGGGCGAATCCCATCTTGCGGCCAGAGTTCTCAAAGACTGACATATCTGGTCAATAGGCAGGGCGAAAAAGCGTCCGTTTCCTGTCCCCATTACTCAGAGGGGGTTTTGTACATAGGTGGTGTTTTGTTTAAGGTTTCGTGCGTCGCTGCACCCACGCAGCCACAGCGAACACCAGCACTATTGCTTTGCTGATGACAGTTACGCGACATAATTATTTCATAAGCGTGAATCCTTGATGTGTGAAAAAAGCAAAATGTTTTTTATAACTAACGCATGGATAGTTTCCGGCGTTTTAACTTCGACTCTAGAATAACATGGCTTGGTAGCCCTGCTGGCCATTCACATCTTTTCCAAAGGTTTCGCCAGTGACTTTAAGAAATAAGTGAGCAAACGTCCAAAGACAGTCGATTATTGTAACCAGTAAGACGCCTTGTAATAAACGCATGACGAGTAAGGCCCACTTCGTTGCTATTTGCATCAATACTCTGCTCATATGCGTTTCTCAATACAAAAATGATATTTATGGATCTATTTTTGAATTTCTCATCCGAAAATCGCAAGTTTAAACGTAACGAGCATCCTTAATATTGTTCACTGCTATTACGAAACTGTTCAAAAACAAGAACAGCAAAATGGCTCTAAAACTGAAAACATTACTCCCGAAACATTCACATGGGAGAAAAAGCTCGCACGTTGACAGACTGCAAACAACGCTTTATAAAATCCAAAGAATTGGTCAACCTTCTGGTGGAAATTTTATGTTCTGGTGCCCATTGGATTCAAAGTTATAATTCCCCAGAAATCGTCATGGTGGGGCCGTGCCGGGCCGCCCGCTCAATGTCAGTTTTTTCTGCTCGTTGAAGTCAGACTCGTCCTTCGACCTCGCTCGTAATAAGAAAAACATAAACATGTGCATTGTCTTCTGTATGCAGGCGCTGTCTGCGAGTGAAATGTTTGCGCCTGATGCGTTTTGCGGCTTTGCCCCGTCCCGCAGTTTCAGACGCCAACACGCCGGCGGTCCGGCCTGGTGCACACCATGGCAAGCGGCGCATCATTCGCAGAGTGACGTCACGCCAGTAGTCAGCGGGGGCCGAGGGGAGGGGAGCTGGGAAGCTGCAGGGGCCGAGGCAAGGTCAGCTGGTCTGCAGCGGGCAGCCTTGGTCGGACGGCGAATCTCCGCCGGCAGAAGTTACAGGACGGCCGCTGCACACGTGCACGGCTCGACTAATGCATCTAATGAACGGGGAACTGCTGCAGCCAGCTGTCAGCTTTAGTCACAATCAACTGCCAGAACCGGACTCACAGAACGCGGCCAGGACATCAGGAGTTGAGACAGAATCGGCAGTTTAATTGGCTTGAAGGAGTGATGGCCTACCACAGTAAAAATGCAAATATGTGAGTATATTGAAAATGAAGAAAGAAAAACCAAATCCAACCTGCTATTTTATCAGATTTCCAAGTGGTGGCAGAACTTTAGTATGGACGAAGTTTTCTTTTTTCGTTTAGTTCACATTGCTGGGGCTATCTTAATGATGTGGCTTGACCATGGCCTTGCTCTGGCACAAAGTATCGACAGTTTCATAGAACCGTCTATTCCAGTGAACTTTTGGCAGCAAAAGCAAATTTACTTGAAAATACCGGCACTTAAAATTTTTGGGATTTGGATTACAAATATGCACTTCATTGTTGTTTCATGTAGGTATTAATGCCAACACGATTTGCTTTAAAAACATCGGTACGAAACGTTCCTGGAACGCTGATTCCAAATATGTCACTCATTGTTATTTTCACGCAGGTATTAATGCCCAAAATAGGACTCACACAGAGGGATTTGTGTGACGTATTAAAACGCATAGGTACTACTGGTTTCGGAAATTTTGTCCGAACACATGGGCAGAGGATATACAAGATAAACAAAATATTTCAGTTTTATCTTCTCCACCGCCTTCTTCCATGTAATGTAGGGAAATGTGTACCACACCTCCATTTATGTGCTGGCCGGGTTTTGCAAGCCTTTGGCGGTAGTCTGTCGTACCGTTATCACAGCTCAAACCGATGTTTACACCCCCGCCAGTTATTCACGATACCCAGCCATGCCGCTCGTAATAACATTCCCAAGGGATCAGGACCATCAAGATGTCCATTAGCCGCGGTTCAACGAACGCTTTTTTATTTCCATTATATCATTCGAACGATCGTTTCAGGATGAGCAAATTTTTGGACTTACGCCACAGTACTCAGAGCTGCAATCGATCGCCACTTCTGCACATAATTGTGCGTCGTAATGGCATTTCTGCTCAGTTTCTGATGATAACGTTTGTCGGAGCATGCGTGACTTCTTATAATGGATTAAATAGTACAAAAAACGAAATATTTCGGCACTTGATATGCCTTTGTGAGTGGAATCAGTGATCCAAATAACAAAGGCACATCAAGCCGTTTAGGTCGCATTAAAAAACTTCTTCATCAGCAATTCGGAAAACCTTCCACCGTCACTGAATGCTACCAACGACATGTTATCTTTTTCTGGGTAATTTCTGGGACATGTTGTCTTTTTCTGGGTACTCGAAATAGGACTGAGGGTTTGACAGTGTTGGTCGGTGAAGAAGAGATCGAGAAATGCTGGCGAGAACCGCTGCTAAAGTTGCTGCAGAAATAAGGAAATGAAAAGCAAAATGACGCCGTATTAGTTACCATGCTGCGTGCGGCAGTGCCGACGGCTGAAGGTTGAATGGAGAGGAGTGAAACTGATACCAGGTTCTGGAAAGGAAACTGACAAATTGCCTGGGAAAGATTTGGCCACGTCCGGTCCCAAAGACTCAGTGTATGTGGATGGTCGCAGATTAAGCCGGATGTTTTTGGCATTTCCCTAGTTCAGTGACCCGACCCAGAGTCAACAAGTTCCAAGATGGGGAAGGGAGAAAAAGGAACACATTTTTTGTTTTAAATTTGGGCACAACTCCTCTGGTGTTTTCCTTAGCTTCAATGTTGGGTTCTCCAAATATCGGTAGGGTTCGATGCTATGTTCGAACATACAGACGCGGTTCGAAGTAAGTTTTTAATGCAGTTTTTTTATCTTCTGAAGTGTGCGCATAAGGGTCGGCCATATCGGTTCGGTATTGTTAACACTGGCCACTGGCTCATTATACCCAACATACCTATTTAAGCTGACAAATGAAATTTTTGATGTTTCTGTCGGCGTCAGGAAGTTACCAACCGGCTGCGAAAGGGTTGCCATGCCCTGACATGCGTCCCCTTCCCAAAGGCAAGTTCCCCTCCCCCTCACCGGACTGGAAATGAAGAACGCCAGATGATTTCCTGTCCGACAGCATGGTGATAAAATGCACTACGCAGGGCAGGTCGAAACCTCGGCGAAGGAGGGGAAGCTCCCCACCATAATTCGACCGTTCGTGCTGATGAAAGGAATTACAGTATGCCAGGGACTGACGGATAAACAATACCTAATTTACATGTAGCGCTAGCAGTAATGTAGATGTGGCTGCAGATTTCGTGAAATTATTAGTGGGAGTCAACATAAGATCTGAGATCGTTTTTCCCAGTCATTGCCGTAAGTCCAATGTTGAGATCTCTGAATACTGGGGGTGCAGACCCTCCCGATCCCCCGGAATCTCCAGCCATGGGCGTATGTACTCCATCCTCTTACGTAAACCTTGTTATCTCTTTGCTTGACATGACTGCTGCAAAGCGTTGATGTGCATTAAAGCTGACACCGAGGCGAAGCACCGACTCAAACCTTATGTGGTGGGGCGCTCTGACAGATCGGATCTGCACATGAGTGTAACCTCTGCAGGGCTGCGGGAGACGCCCCCACAGTTTTCTAGAGGAGATGATTTGTACCCCTACCTCCCAATTTTTAACATACTAAACAGGCATTTTTGATTGACCACATAATTTCTTGAACTATGAGGTCTAACAAAAGGAGCTACAACCCCAGTTTGTCATGCAACGCCCGAAAAGTGATTTTTCCCGCCCTGCCCATTCTTGGTGGACTGCAGTCAGTTCGTCCCCTCTCCCTTCCCAATTCCGAGCCATGGCTACATCCATGCAAGTACACAACGTTTAACGTTGTTTTCAGGGTGTCAACAACTCGCCTTTATTGCACAACTTAAAACTTTTTTTTCGAAAGCGATGTTCCGCCTTTAACTCGTGTTTTGCACTGGTATGGCCAAGTTGCAAGTGGCAAGTGATTTGCCCAATCCAACGAAAATAAGTGGAAACACGAGTATCTAATTCTCCCAAACCACGCAACCACTGGTGGCAGCGCTAATGCAAGGTAACAGAAGCACATGTAGGTTATATGTATATGACAGGGCTGGATGCTGGGAGCATGTCCCTCTCCCTGAGCGGGAGGGTGTTTTCATCTCATTTATATTGCCTTTGTTTTCGTGTGCGTTCCAGCATCATCACCCGGGAACAGATCTGGGGGGCATAGGTGTGGTTTTCGGAAAAGGATTGTGGGTGCCTAAAACGTATATGGGGCCATCCAGACATTGCGTATTGGAGGGGGGGGGGAGACGGGGTCGTGACAGGAGTTTATGTCTAAAGTTCAGAGAAATGAGTTTAAAACGGTATTACGGGAGGTAAATTACGGAAAGACGACTTCCGTAAAGCATAGATCGCTTTATGGCGGCAACATCCTTAAAAGGAATATATTTGGTTTTTCCGGCATCCCAAAAACACACTCCGGGAATATCTAAGATTGGTATGGATTATCATGGAAATGAAAAGTGCATTTTGGCTATCTTAGGTCAATATTTCATGCATTTTAGTTATCGCATTTATTGATAATGATATTGAGAGGCAAAGTACAATACACAATACTAGAGAACGGTGCCAGTCGGCGCGCGCAAAATACTCAGGTAAACCTTGAACGCTTTGCCGATGCTTACCCAACACTTTGTCTTCCTGCACCAGATGCAGTTACAAACGGCAGCGACGATTATTTTGACAAATACGACAAACGAATTTCGGCCTGTTCATGACCTGCGAGGGAGATTCGAGGAACACCAGCGGTACTTGCCTGAATGCATGATGGAAGCCTTCATAATTTTGGTATTTGTCAACTGCTTTAAGCTTCGATATTGCTCAGGCTAACGATATGCTAACCCGATTCATCGGCAATTTTAGTTTTGAAGGGAAAATGGGCAAGTAGATTAAACTCGGGCTGGCAGCCAGCGTAATCACCTACCCCAGTAAAATATGAGCAAACGAGAGCGAGTCGGCAAGAATGAATGGTACCTACACTTTGATTCACAAAAATGTCCTCTTCATTCGTACGAGGATAATTAAAAAAATCACGATTTGAGTAGATACACTCCCTTTAATGGAGGGCCTTTCTCCAGGACCTGGCGTGGCACAATGTTACTTGGCGCGTGGTGGGGAAAATCAACTGGTGGGTGACAATAGAGAAAATGAGTTCCGAATATTGTTTACAAAGCTGATTTTAGGTGGTTAACATCATAGGATTGCGGATATAACTGTATTTCAATATTTGAGCATGAGTCAAGTTGTGGGTGCCCAAATCGTATTGTGGATGCCCATTTCCACTTTGCGGGTGCCGGGGTACCCACAAAGGGATACGAAGCCACACCCCTGCTGGGGAAGGGGAGGGTGCTGAGTGGCCGCTTCTTAGGGTTTTGATTTTTTTTAATTCAAAGGGACAAAATGAATTTTAGAGAAATGAAAAAATATGTGAGACTTCTAACCAAACTCTGATGGACATCTTTTGAATGAAACGCGATTTCTGCAAAGGGTTTTCCTTTGCTGTTGATAAGCTTTTACACTATTTGTCACAGCTGCGTTGTTTTTGGCTACTGTTGTTTTACTGGCTTCGCGTACTTTGCCGCGGGACCGGACGCGTGTTCGGAAACAACGCGTGTTTCGCACGGCTGGGGCACAACAGGTCACAGTAAGAAGACGATTGACCGATGCCCGACGAGACACAAGACTTGACCAAAGACTGGACATCTAAGCCCAAGAGACAGACGACTGACTGACGCCAGACGAAACACAGGACTTGACCCAAGGCTTTGGACACCTGAGCCCAAGAGGCTGTGTGTCCTAACTCACAAACAAACAAACAAAGCCCAAGAGGCTGTGTGCCCCTACTTGCAAACAAATAAACAAACAGGTCACAGTAAGTAGTTTGTCTTGTGTATTCTTGGTGTAGGGTAGACAAATCAGTTTCGATGGCAGTGAAGCATGCGTCATTTTGCAGAATGAATCGTTGAAACGTTTATACAATTTATTTGGCAAATGACAGTACTTATTGTCGAGACAATTTTGGCAGTTCATGGTTTCCTTTGGATGATTCATCACAGTCACTGTGAATGGACAATGCTACCATGATCCAGTTTCCTGCTAGTTTTATAGTCAGCAAGATCTATGCTACCCTAGAAAAATCCTTGGCCATGCAATACAGTGTTTATTTTCTGGCAGACCAGCATAATTAGCATAAAAATCATACAACAGATAATTTAAGGCAAATACTTATGACCTACCACTGCATAATGTCATTTCAAGGTGAAGAAGGTGAATAAAAGTGCAGTAATTCAGTATTTTTAGTCATCTCTGAGTGCTGTGCCACTTGGCTGATTGGTTTCTGCTAGGATTCTCCATTAACAAATTCAAAAAAGCAGTTTCAAGATTGAGGTATTTGGGCCTAATGATGGTATCAGCATAACCTAGTATAATAAATAGTAAACAAGATTAACAAGATACCGTACCTAAATCAACCTAACCTAACCTAACCTAATGTAACCCAACCCAACACAACCTAACCTAACCTAATTAGGCATGCAGCTTAACCTGTGTTAAAGAGAGCCAAGTCCATTTGCACCCTTTATCAGCCTGTGGCCTCTAGTATCCTACACTATGCCTCCAGCATGGGACTGCACCTTTGGCTCAACATTACATTTGTGAATGTCCCTTTTTTGGTCTGCAGCCTCTAGTGTCATTTATTTGATGACATCATCAAACATTATGCATCATATAGGGCATTTGTGGAGCAAAGGCAGTAAACAGGATGATGCTGCCAGTTCCATTTGAGTTTGCTCATGGTGAAATACACTGCTATTTCCTCTGGAAACCATACCATTAGTGTTACCATTTCTTTCTTTCATAGAAAATTTTATGTGCTGTTCTGCATGGTATATGTAGCAAAGGTGGTCTGTAAAAAGGTGAATATGTGATATGTCTTCAAATCTTTGCAAAATATACCACATTTACAGGTCTAGACCAATATGATACATTACACAGACCAGAAAAAGGCTTACATGAAAAATGTGTTTTAATCTTGGACTGTTGTGCACTTTTAAAACAGTGCCAGGCTGGAGCTGTTTTGAAGTCATTTTATTCCATAGATGTAGGTCAGATCAAACTTACTTCAAGGTAAATCTGCTGCCTGGGAAAGCCGCATGCTGTGATGCCTGCAGTGGCTGGAAATTTGGTTTCTGTTCTGGGTGTTGGAGTATAAATTTTGTCTTCAGGTGTAAAATTTTGCAAACAGTAATGCTGGTTTTAGTTGGTATTCTTGGGGTTTATTTGCAGCCTGCATAGAATGTTCTTTTCTCTGTGGAATTATGCAGAATCTTTCTCAGACTTGTTCACAGCATGACAGTTTTTTGTTTATAGCTTTGTTAGGTGATGACTGCCAGTGCTCAGCAGTGAATCACTTCTGAACTTGCTATTGTGGGGCACAGACTTGCTGTATTTCATGACTTGGGATGGACAAAGAACTCAGAGAACTCACGTTGTTCAAATGCGGTTATTGGTTGGTGGTGGGGTAATGTTATAATTTGTGTCTTCTGGTTTCTGTTTTCCCTGGCAGGCCCCTTCAGACATTGGCAGCATCACCCACACAATAGCCGATTAGCCCATTAGTCACTGCCGTTGCCTGATCCTCACAATTTTCTTATAGCCATGGTCCACTTGTAATCTGCCTACACCATAACCATAGGAATAGAGCATAACCCAACCAACCTGTAAATGAACCTGTCATGCTATTTCTGTTTAACTCTGGCCAAAGAACAGAAAAATATTCCCTGCAGACATCAAAATGCACAAGATCTCTGGGTTACAACATCATGGGGGATGTTGATGACCTACATTCTGTGTCATACAGGTGGCTGCAAATACACCTGCAATGTAAGTTGCTTATGGCATCCTGCCTGTTTCTTACTGAATGGAGACAGTCATTTTCTCGCAGGTTTAGAAATTTGTCAACACTGCTATAATGTAACATTTTGTAGAGGCACAAGCCCCAATATTTGGGACAATATTGCATATATATATATATGATATATATCCAGTATTTTTTATATTTGGAGTATAAAATGTTTTTGGGACACAATTTGTCTGGTGTTCTTCACTGTGCCAAAAAGCATCATCTTTTCTGACCTTGATTGGCACACAATTTGCAGCACAAGTTATCAACTGGTGCATGTTCTCCATGATGTGGTCAGGGCCTACCCTGTGGCAAAATTGTAAGGTTTAGATGGAAATGGGCACTGCATTATCAGTGAAATGGCAATATCCTGCAGATAATTGTGGGGACTTGCAGCTCAAAGGACTTTTGGTTCAAGCCTGTAGAAATTGGGACAGAGCCAAACTGTGATTATAGCAGCCCCATTATTTAACCATAAGCGATGGTTCTGTTGCTCTGTGGTATTCATTCAGTTTGGAGGTTATGTCTCATGTTGGTGACCATCAGAGGCCCTCTTCCATCGCTTTGAAGTGTGTAGGGTATTGGAGACTGGTCTCTGTTTTATGCAGGCTATTTTAAACATTTTTAGCCCAGACTAAAGCAGTTCAGGCTATTTTAAACATTTGTAGCCCAGACTAAAGCAGTTCTGCCAGCTTGCCTGCTGAGTGTTTCTGGACTTTAGAACTTGGGACTGAGTGGACATGAGAACTGGACATGAGTGTTTAGGGGATACAAATTAGTCTGTGCAGTCATGTTCTGTCAGTAAAGCATGCTGCTTGCTGTTTGCACACATGCTTTTCATTTTTGTACCTTCCAAATTGTGTGATGTGAAGCAAACCTTGGCCAATCTGGCATATATGACTTTTGAAATGAAACTTCCTCAAACATGTTTGTTTACTGTACTCTCAAGCAGTGTTGTATTCATTTCTTTTTTTATGATTAGGGAGGCACTGAGAATTTATGCCCAGTTTTTCATCAGTCCACAAAATGTAATATGTTTGTACCATTTTAAGAGTAGGAAAATGTAATGAAGTTATCAGCATCTTGTGAACTGAATGTACATAAAGATATCAGGATATCCTAATTTGTCCTGGGATACAAGGTTGTAGACACAAGACTGGAAAGTAAAATTAGCACTAAATATGGGCATATAGAGTGAGGAGGAATAACAGGATCAGCCAATTAGGTGTCGAGTGTGTATGTAGGCTTCCATGGAGTTGTATTGCTCCTCCCCTTATCCGAGACCAACCAATTAGCATTGATCAGAGGACGTTGCCTAGTTGGTGTCTAACTGCCCCAGGCAATACGAATTGGACAGGCAGGTCAGGATACGCAAAGGGTGCAAAGGTCAATGGAGAGGCAAGCAACCAGAGGCAGTGATTCAGAGCCATGGCAGGGGCAAGTCTGATTACATGAATTTCAGTCTATATCCTTGACACCTAACTGACTGAATTTGGAAATGCTGCTGCATCAGAACATCAGTAACCATTGCTGAGTGATGTGGATGGGAAACAGCAGAAACAGGTATCTATATTGTCACGATGGTTGTTGATGCCATATAATTTGTCATTGGTACTAATGATGCGTTCTGTTTCAGGACCCTGCACTTCAGAACTGTCTCAGAAAAGCATTCTTCACAGGCTACGTATCTGTTGCCAGTCAGACCACATTGTCCGGGGACAAGGTAATTCAGCCCGTGATCGTCAGCCAGGACCATGAACGCGCCTCCGTCGTTCGAGTCATTCCTCCTGTTCGACGGTGAGAAGAAGATCGTGCGCGAGCAGGACACCAAGGTTCCGAACGCCGCCATCTACACCTTCAACAAGGAGGACCACACACTGGGCAACATGGTCCGCAACCAGCTGCTGAAGGACCCGAACGTCATCTTCGCCGGCTACAAGAACCCGCATCCTCTGGAGTCGAAGGTGGTGCTGCGCATCCAGACCACGTCCGACTACACGCCGGACGACGCGCTCATGAACGCCATCACCGACCTGCTCTCGGAGCTCAGCCTGCTCGAGGAACGGTTCGAAGTGGCCGCGCGACACTTCAAGAGCGACCGGCTGTAGCTGCGTCGCGCGGGCACGCGCCAGGTTGGAGTCATCTGCCGAGGACTGTGATTGGCCCATCAATTGGCCCGGACGGCGGCGGCTCGGACAGCGGCCGTGGCGCGTCACGGTATGCGGGTCGCAACAGTGACTGGCGCCCGCGCACTGTGTGGCGTGCTGACGGGACTGAAGGAGTGGACTGTATCCTTCACTCCTGGGAGAACAGAACGTCGGCCGCTGGTCGCGGAGCGCCGAGAGGAGGGTCTGCGTTGCGTCCAGCATGACCGTGGTGTGGAGACGTGCTCCCGAATGGGAGCTTTCCAGCTGTGTTATTTTGTGTTTCTGGCGGCTCAGATCGCCGATAGCGAAGTGCAGCAGCGCCCCCCACTGTGAATGTCGCTTCGACAGCCGAGGTCTCGTTCAGATACGCGGCACTGTAAGCTTTCCCGCGGCTGACAGCTGTCCGCATACTACGGTAGATGGCGTCTATCGTAATTACTGCTGTTTCGTACCTACACGTCGTAGAACGTGATCTGAGGCCAGACGTCAACCATTATCATTATACAGAGTGGAAACATTCTCTGTGCATTCTTGCATACCATGTCAAAACTGTGGAGCAAAATATAACCTGAAAATAGTCGAAAAAGCAAATTGTATTCAAAACGCCGGGCGTGTGCGGTCAGGGCTTTTGGGACGCAAATATTCGACTCTGCTTTGCACCGCTGTACAGGCATGGGCTATCCAGCGATGGCAATACAGAACACGCTTCTGGGTCGTCCATTGTATATTTTTAATCTGCTGTTAAGTACTGGTCCGATTTGACACGATCCCATATTTGTTGGTAAGATTGTCCAGCTGTTGCAGATTGCTGTGCAATCTGAGCGGAAGCCTTCAGTTAGGATATGAAAGCCGTTACGGCAACGTCTCCAACCGCTCTGTTCCCAGTTTTCTCCGGCGCAGACGACATCAAGTAAATGCCGGATACTAAAGACAACTTCATTGCGTGGCATCATAGACCACAAAATACGATAAAATTAGTCTGAACGCCATGATAAACCTTCAGCCGCAACGAATGTTTCACTGAATTTCCCGCGTAACGAAACGCAAAAATGCCGTTTTGTACCTGCGTCACCAGCACAACTGTCGAGCAAGCATCGCACTGGCTCTTCCAAATGACACATTTTAAACAGGCAATAATTTACTTGTACTTCAGGTAACTAAGGCGCAGGTACGTACCCAGGATTTTCCTCACGGGGGGCGGGGAGGGACCAAATGCAAAATTTTGTCATATACTACTGGCCTATGACGAAATGTATAGGACTAAACAGCCATTTTAAGAAAATACCTTCATATTTAACCAAAGGAATTTACATCATGTTTATTTTTGCAACACATATATCATCACTATTCCGTATTCGTGCAAAAGCGCTATATATCTAGTGCAGACCGCTTGGCTCGGGCGGGGCATGGCCCCCATGCCCCCTCCCCTAGGCCACGTCCCTGCTAAGGTGGGAGCTTACTTTTCGCCTAGGAAAGCAGTTCCTCGAACGTCTCCCGAGGGTTACTGCATCATAAAAAATCGTGCTGTGTTGAAAAAAACGTCCGACCGGAGCCTGGTCATTGTACCGCAGACATAACCACACTGACTTCTCCCATCTCGTCCTGCATGGCCAGGCCGCAGCGAAAGACTCGCATGAGGGCGCCACGAAGGCCCTCAACTCTGACGCGCAGAACGGCTGAGCAGACTCGTGCAGACCAAACCAGTTTCCGGGTACGCCGACGTCGCCGGAGCTGTAGGCGTCTGCGCAGCCGGACGGATCGGCCGGGCACTCCGGCGCGGCGGGATCCGCCGCCAGTCCCCCAGGGCCTTTAGGCGTGAGCGCCGCAGACATTGCCTCTTGCTCCACCGAACTGGAGAGGAGCCGGAGAGGGTGCGGCGGAACTTCCATCCTGTTCCAACGGAGCGTCGAGGGACGCCGACCGGTGCCTCCTTATCAGGACCCGCTCCACCGGCGGCGAGACCCTCAGACCTGCGACTGTCCCTCCAGCTTCACCGGGACCCGCAGACTTCGGGCGCGCTCTGCCCGGCTTCACCGTCCACTTCAGACGGGATGGACGCTCCGGCAGCTGGCGCGGCGGGCGAGCCGCCGGCCGGCGGCTGTCTGGCCGGCTGACGGCGCCCGCCTCTGACGGTCGCCGCCGCCACCTGGGCCCGGCAGCGGGTCCCGCCGGCCGGCGGCGACCCTCCTGTGCTCTCGTCGGCGCCGACCCACGCCGCGGGATCGGGCTCTGTCGCTCCGGCGGCCTCCTCCGCGACGGCTGTGTACCCTGTGCCGCCGATGGCCTCCTCCACGGCGGCTGCGTACCGCCGATGGTGTGTGGTGCCTTGGCGAGTTTGGTTTTCGGCTGCTTGGCTTCGTTAAAGTAGGGATGGCCCTTTGATGCGCAGCGTATCACGGACTTTGGGTCTGTAGTAGTAATTAGGCCAGCGTCCTGAAATCATCAGAAGCGGCACGTTGGCATGAACTCCACGTGAAGGTGAACGCCGTACATAACTTTGCTCTAGAGCCTTGACAGATGGCGCCCCGGTCGCCGCCACCCCGTGAAATGATTGGCACCGAGTCGCCACCACGTTAGGAAAGTCGCACCGTGAATGTCGGACGCCATGCGACGCTCCATGACGTGCATCCGCTCGCCCAGCGTCAGGCTGGAGGGCAGCAGCGTGTGAAGCGGCACCTGCGCGCTCTGGCCGCCGCACACATCGCACGTCCCTGGCCCACGTCCAACGTCCCAGCCGCCGGCTCCAGCTCCAGCGGGGTCACGGCCCGTCACGAGGTGGCTCGGCCCCGGACGGGTCACCTGCTGTAGTCACCTGCCGGAACCCTGCAGAGGTCGCACCAACACTGACGGACACTGCAGGATGGGTCGCAAAGGGCGAGATGGCGCCAATGTCTGTTAGAACAGCATTTAATCGACAAAGGATCCTTGGCCACGGTAAGATCAGGAATCTGACCTCCGAGGAAAATACGTTTCCTGATTCCGAAACAGCTTGCCCGAATTCTGGTGACTGCAGTAAGGAAACCTGTGCTACGCACGCTCACAGATATATTGTCAACTGCAGTTTCATTGCTCATTTCCTTACGAATTGCCCGTCTATGAAAAACAGTGCAAGAGATTGCAAGACTTTTCCGAACATAGCTGACAATATACAAACTATGTTTACGAACACAGCAAGTCATTTAATCTGACCAAGCTAAATCCAGCACGGCATGTGTATAAAACCTATCACAGTCTGTCGAACGCGTGTGTCCGAATGCTCTTCAGCGATGACGCACACGATGAAAGCTAGATGAGTTTGTCGGTTTATGGCTGGATTTCCATGCTCCGCGAAATCGCCAGTCCACCGTAACAACGGCATGACCTTTCCCATGAAAAACGCACGTGAAAGAATGGCACGTATCAGACACACAAATGCTAACACGGCTAAGGCCACTCCGTGTCGCACGTGACTGCATCAGCCATAAGAATTCCACCGGACCGCGATATCGTTTGGCACTGGGCAGCCTCACGGACGTCTCGACGCCGGCTCGGCGGCAGGAGCGGCCCGGCGCTCGCAGCTCGGTGCCGGCCTGGCGGAACTTCATGTGCGTCGGCGGCAGCGACTCGTCGACGCTCTCCGGCCGCTCGTTGCCGCCCGGGACGTCGAACGCCGTCGTGATGACGGCCGGGCCGGGGCGGCGCCGTTTCGGCGCCGGCCGGCGCTCCAGGCGGTCGCCGACGAAGCCGAAGCCGCGCCGGTCCGTCTGGCCGGCGGCCGGCACCGGCTCCGCGCGGCCGCCGGCACCGGCGCCCAGGCCGCTGCCCTCCGTCCAGCCCAGGTTCAGCAGCACGCGCCGCCCGAAGCCGCGCGTGTGCCGCTCGAACGCGCCCACCGCCGGCGCCAGCGCTTCGTCGTCGGAGGAAGAGGAGGGTGAAGAGGGGCGCGCACGCGGGCCGGCGCTGCGCCGACGCTCGAACGCGCTCTCGGTTCGCGTGCCGTCGCGCAGGCGGCGTTCGCGGCGCATGTGGCGCGCCTGGCGGGCGTCCATGTCGCCGCCGCCGGCGCCCGGCTCGTAGACAGCCATGTCGACGTCCCAGTCGTCGGCCGTGCGCTCGTCGAAGTCGCCGCGCAGCCGGTCCCAGTAGACGGCGTCCGTGTACCAGACGAGGCCGGGCCCGCCCTTCTCCCAGACCAGCTCGATCTCCTCCTCGTAGAGCCGCTCCTTGGTGCGTTCCTGTGAGGTGACGTCGTCGTGCAGACTCTCGTGGCGGTCCCATTCCTCGGCGTCTGTCTCGTCCGAGGCGCGTGGCGCCGCCGACCGGCCGACCGCCGGCTCCCGCTGCTCCTCCGCCGCTGCCGCCGCCGCCGGCACTCGGGCCAGCAGCTCGGCGCCGCGCGCCGTCCTCACCGACTCGTCCTCCTCGTCCTCACCCTCCCCGTGCTCGTCCTCCTCGCCCTTGGGCGGCGGCTCGGTGCCGTAGTCGAGCGGCACGCTGCTGTACTGGCGGCGCCGCGCCGAGCGGGGGAACACCAGGCCGAGCCGGCGCACCAGGCTGGCCGGCAGCCGGCACCGCTGGATCTCGCGCAGGAAGTGCGCCGTCGGCGTGCCGACGTTGCCGCACGGCATGGCGTCCGGCGGCCGGAACTCGATCATCTCGCGCAGGCTGGCGGCGCCCGCCGGCAGCCGCAGCCGCGAGACGAAGCAGCGCTGGGCCAGGTACGATCCGCTGCCGTCCACCCAGTGCTTGCCGTCGTACAGCCGGAGGAACTCGGCCAGGTCGGCCTGACGGAGCTTCAGCGTGGCGCAGCAGGCGACATGCGTTCGGCGGCCACGGGAGCCTCGGTCAGCACTGCCCTCTGTCGGCGCAGCTTCTGTTGGGACAGTTTCTGCTGGTGCTGGTAAGGTGCCTGGTTGTGCAGTTGTCAGTGCTTTCTCTGCTGATGTTGTCCCAGCAGCATTGTTAAATGCACCACCATTCTGGAGATCTTCACCAGTGCCACAAGGGAGTGTTTTGTCACTGGAAATTTGCTGCACCTCTGGTCTATGTCGGTAATGAAAGCAAACAAATGCCCCCTTTTCCAAAAATTGGGAGAAGTAATTCCTTAAGTCCCTGGCATGGAAAGCCTTTGGAATATTGTGAACAATGCAAACAACTTCTGAATCTTGTGGTGAGGGCATCTTGCTGTTACCTGAAACCTGTCAAGAAAGCCTTCACTCAACTTTGAACCTGCTCTGAGTTCTGTGTGGGCACAGACAACACAGGAGCTCTGGAAACAAGCCAAAATAATGAGTCCAAAGGCAGTGGATATCACACAAGAAACTCATTAATGATATGAAAGACAAAACAAACATGTTCTGTTAATCTTTTGGAAAATGGGCAAATGCCCATTTTCCAAAGGTTTGCCCATTTTCCAAAGGATTTACAGATCCAGATCCCAGATCCATATGCACAACACATCAGACTACAAATATGAAAAGGACTATAAAAATATGCTAAAAAGATAGGACAGACACAAAAACAATTTTTTGGTCACAGCAGATCTTAGTTGTTATGCAAATAAATCCCAATGACAACCACATGAGCAGATCCTATCCTACAGAAAATACACCTGATGCAAGGAACAACCGTCAATACTCATTTCCGCTCATAATTTAAAAGCATCAGCCTTTCCTGCTGAACATCAGCTCAAAACTACAAGAGCTCTCATGAGCATGTAACAACTAGCAAACAGTAACTGACAAGATGAGACACCCAATCTCATCCTTCTTCCCAACATCAGTGCCAGAAAAATCTTATCAACCTGTTCAGCTAGCAAGAAAACCAGTTAACTAGCTATCTTGATCTGACTATGCTCCATGGAAAAGTTCAGGCTCAGTGCTTTTGGTGCATATCAGGTACTATTTTTATGCACAACATGGCCATCATGGCATGGTGCAATGCCAGATTTCAAAGCGGTAGGGGCAGGTAATCCACTCAAAGCTATTTCCATATTTCTTGAATACAATACAGCTGATATCAGACACCCAGTTTTAGGCACTTTTAGAAGTCTGCAAAATACAATGATACATATTTACTTGGTTACAGACACAAGTATTCCATTTTGCACTTTGCACTTTCCACTTTGCAAGTCTGTTTGGGCGTTATGTCTTACATGCGCTACGAGGCCCAGAGCTGGTCGAACGATTTCGTTGTTGTTTAGTACGAAGAACCCGACTAACATTGAAGACCGAGTGATTTCGTTCGTTTTGTTTTGCGTCGTTCTGTCGCGTCTGCGTATCAAATGGCTAAAATGGAAGCGAAATAGTCAAGGAGAGAGCGTCCGAATCCTTACCCCATTTCTTATTTTTATTTTTTTTTCTTTAATGGCATTAAAGCTCGGTAGCGCAATGAAAAATACCCAGTGAAATACTTCATAAAAGAAGCCATTTGGAGACTGCGTTCCCTAGATGAGTTTCGAAAGGCCGAAAGGGTGCCTTTCCACCGGCGCAGCCGGGGGTGGGGGACCCTTAGGCACGCATTTTTTGTGCAATAGCGCGGATGCAACGAGCGAGATGCCTTGCTATTCTCCACTTACGGAAATGTGTATCAGTGACCAAAAGGAGTTTTCTTCATGAAATCCATTGCACATCGTCTCCCCAGCAGGCGGTTTTCGTATGATTTCAGTTCTCACTGAGCTCCGCCTCTCCACCCCCTCCCCCTCCCCCCGCCAGAAAATTCTGGCTGCGCCCCTGCACATCTCTGCAGATTGTGATTTATTTATGAGAGAACTGGTTGCCATCGATCTAAGTACAGCGGTCGGATTTGGGATCGTCACGAGCTATCAATAATGCTTGGTGCCAATGTGAGGACCATAAATGCTGCATGGCCTCTATATCTTTGCAGGTTGGCACCTTCTGGGCAGACCCTGACCACGTAGAACACGGTTTACAAACCGGGCAGAATTCAGAGCAGCTTACAGACTTAATATGTTTTATGCAGAGGTGAAACATTAAGAGCGCATTGTGGTGCCCATATGAGTGGCATCGAAACGGTAGCACGACAATACTGCTACTACAATACTGCTAACGACGTTACTGCTCCGACGGCGCTGCTAATGGCATATCTGCTAACAACGCCACTGTTAACGACAACAGTTCTACACGACACTACTGCTAACGACAGTATTGTTACACGACACCACTGCTAACGCCAGCACTATTACAAGAGACTACTGCTAGCGACAACAGTAGTACATGATACTACTGCTAATGACACTACTACTACCGACAGTAGTTCTACATAACACCACTGCTACACGACACTACTGCTACCAATATTACTGCTACCCGAAACTACTGCTACAGACAGTACTTATACACAACACCACTGCTACTCGACACGACTGTTACAGACACTGCTGCTACCGACCAACTGCTACATGACATTACTGCTACACGAGGCTACTGCTATCGACACTGCTGCTACCGACAGTACTGCTACTGACATTACTGCTACACGACATAATGCTACTGTCGCTACTGCTACGCGACACTACTGCTACCAACAGCACCACTGACACTACATTAGTGTTACTGGCACTATTGCTGTACGACTTCACTGCTGCTGAGTGCCCCTAGGCAACGCCACTGCTAACTACAAAATTGCTGAGGACGAAAAATTGTTACTGGTGCCATGAGTTTCATTTATTCCCAATATCTCCTGAACAGACTGCGGCAGATAAATGGAACTTTCAGTGATTTTAAATGAATGCCCACGACACCTGAGATGAAAAATGAGCGTCCAGCTCAGCCTAGGTCATGTGGGGTCAGGTTAGGTAAGGCTAGGTTACAACAGTTAAGGTTAGGTTAGGTTTATATTATTGGGTACCGGTAATATTATTGGGTAATAATATATTGGGGTTACCGGTTACCGGCAGTTAACAGCAATGACGTCAGCTGTTTTGGCGGTAGCACCTAATTTCAGAGATGCCGTTTAGCAGTAATGCCATTATGAGCGGTGTCGTAAAGTGTCGTCTATTAGTAGTATTGTTGTTAGCAGTATTGCCGCTTAACTTAACATACACACTACGAACAAATTATATATGTGAGACCAAAATGTCACGTTGCTGGCAATACAGAACAACATTTTGTGTGTACGAGATCAATATACGCCACATAACAGTAACAGCTGAGCGACATCGGTTGGTACTTTTTTCAGCTGCGTGGGTCCCCCCGGTGGAGGTACCGGTGGAGCCACCGGTACCGCGGCGACACCACCAGCGGCTGTAAATACAGGTCGTCAGGCCCGATCGTATGCGTCCGCTGCCACGGGCGTCTGACATCAGGCGGTAGCCGTCTGATATTCTTTATTAAAGTCGAATGTACGTAGCTTTTCGAAGTATTTTTATCCCTCAGATGGTGTCCCTAGACACGCCACTGCGGGCGTTCCATGCCCGAGGGCACGAGGACGTGGATGCGGACCGACCTGGAGGCAGCCGGCTGACCGGGTCAGTGCTGGTGGAGGCGAGATGGATTGCGTGGGATTTGGTGCACCGGCGTAAACGGGTGGGATACTCGTTTTTAAACGACTTCTGGCAAATCGCCCACCGTCGCCGGCATCTTCAGCAGCACCCAGAGAAGATACAAAGGTGAGGACCTCTTTGGTTTTAAATTCTTTTGCTTTAGTTTTGCTTGGGGAGAGCATGGTGCATGGACGGACCCACCACCCCGTCCCAGAATTTCCAGCTATGCAGTCATGTTTCATTTGGTATGAATGACTTTCCAGAGTATTCTGTGGTGTGATAAAAGATGGTATGAATAACTTTTACGTCAGTCACAAACATGATAATTTGGAGAGGTAGAAAGTTTACTTAGAATCACATTGTTTCGTGATTTCAAGAACTGGTTGGCATTGCAATCTGACAAATACGGACGACGACAAGATTCATGTACTTCACCTTGAATCAGAGACGTCGCCAGGATTTCGCCAAGGAAGGGGGCTAGGATTTTCGGATTGAGGAAACTTATATTTATCTTCGTTTCTGGAGCGTAAAAAACATTCGGTATTCAAGCCCGAGAGGGGCATGATCCACTGGCCCCTCCTTTGGCTGCCAGTAACTTGAATAAATGGCAATCGATAATCTACGAAGCATCCAGCATGCAGTCGTGCAGGACACTTACATCACTGCAAGCCCAGCTATTGCCTTTCACCGGCCGCGTTGCGTAGTTCCATGTCAAAACGAGGGTCGTGTCCGGTTTTACTGCCGACTGCGTTGCAAGACCAGATGCCGATGATTCATGAATTCGTTGAACAGATAAATCGGACACGGACATGATTATGGCCGACGTTTATTCTGAAGATGATTGAATATAACTGAGTGGCTCCAGCCAGTCCGTTTCCTCTCCGGCAAAACCTGTTGTTTTTGCCTGGACACTCCAGGTACCAGTGCATCGTCACAGCTTCTCCCCGATGCATCATGATGCACCAACCATCGGGACGATTTTCCAATCTCAGTGGTTTCCAGGCATGCCCCGTCACAAGCCGAGACGGAAGGCGCCAGTGCCGGCCCCGGCTAAGAAAAAGAAGAGCGAGGCCTCCACTTCGGCAGGACAGGGGTCCACCATCAACAGGGAGAGGAACGGATACACGGGTGCGGCGGCGGCGACGCGGCCCGAGGCTAACAAGGACGAACGGATCACGTCCGGTATGTTCAGGAGCGTACTGGCTCGGACGAATGCTGTCCTGAGTTGAATGCTTCTGGCATCTGCCCTCCTGAACGCAAATGGATTCAGCGGAAAATAGAAAACGTGGCAGCGAAATCCTCTCCTGGCTTGGCGACGAAAATATATTTTAACACCCGGGAGAGTTTTCAAACTCTCTCATGGACTCTGGAGCCTTTTGAATGGAATATGTTTCACCTTGGTTAGCATTCTTTCATAAGAACATTTTCAAAGCACCAGATTTAAATGATTAAAAGTTCTCGTAAAATAGTTCGAGGCCACTGGTGACGATCAAACATGCTAGTTTCTTATCACAGTCACAGCCCTTAGGTTGGATTTTTAGCGCCGAATCCTTGCTGAGAACATAGAGCATCTGTTGTGTGTTTCTTACGGGTATATTGATTGCAACTCACGACCATAGCGTTATTGAGCCCAAAACGCATATTGAAAGGAGAGCAATCTCTTTAAAGAAAAGGAAAGCCCCATTAAAAAATATTCATGTACTGAACATATGGCATAAAGCACATAGCACATGGCTCCGACGATGGACTTCACGTTAGATCAGACTGACAACAAAAGATCTTTTCCATAGTTCCACGGAATTCTGTTGTTTGAGCTACCACGCTGCGTTATGACACAGTTCAATTACACGATAAAACGGAAACTGAATTCAGTTTGGTTTCAGTTTGGTAGCAGCCCACTTCGACATTGCGGTGCAGATCAGTGATAAATGTTCCGAGGTAACGTAAGCGACAAGTCAATTTTTCTTTGCTAACTCTTTCAGTTCTGAATTAATGTGCGAGTTAATACACGCCGAGCCGCATGAAATGCATCCTCTATTTAGGCGTACCGTGCCGCCGCGGAGTTCTGAAGGCCGATATTCCACCGCAGACACGACTTCCGGCCCGACGAGTCCGACGTCCGCCTGCTCGTCCGTGTTCGACGCCTTCAGGTACACGCCGATGCTGGACGACTCGGACTACTTCGTGAGTTGCGGCGGCTTCAGCTTTTCACTCCCGTGCAGCCTCATAGTGGGAGTAGAAACATGTATCTCATGTCTATATACCAAAACGGTCGCGACACAGTTGAACGCCATGAAGAACTGCTGAACTGGGAACACCCGTTGACTTTCTGCGTTTCAGAACTTGACATGTACATCGCACCGCTTTCACTGTAGCCGCCCGGTTTCAACGTCGTTGCCGCCACACCGTGACCGGGCCGCCTAACACCGCGCCTGATGCCGCCGCCGCCGCAGCTGTTCCAGAAGCTGCGTTTCTACGTGTTTCCGGAGCACACGTACGGCCGGCGAGCGGAGCTGGGCCGGCTGCGGCTGTTCGAGCTGCTGCGCCGCTCTGAGCCTCTCCACTGTCCGGTGGAGCTGAGCTGCGGCGTGTTCGTCAGCACCGAGCAGCCCGTCAGGAAAAAAAGGTGAGCGCCGTCCTGCGACGGATCCTGGCGAGAGGGGACACGAGCACGAGTCCCTCCGCATGACTCAGTTATAAACGTGTTTGTACCGGTGCTGCTAGTTAGATCTCTGACTAGTGCATGTCTAGTATGGAAGGAATCTAAATGTACTAGAGGTGCCCCTTATTGGTTTTGTTGCATCCGCCCTTGTCGAAGGAACGACCTAGAAGGGGAGAGGATGGGAGGGAGGCAGGGAGAGAGAGAGGGAGAGAGAGAGAGAGAGAAGGGACGGTCTGCAGGGGCAGCTGTCCTCATCTTTGAAAAATTTAATCCTAGCGCTATGGCGTTGCCAACATACCAGTCATTTCAAAGGGCGAGGATATATCCATGGGGCCATGCAGGGCGGAACTTGTGGAGGAGAAGTGGTGGGCAGATCCTTTTCAGCCGCTTAGTCCCTCATAGACAAAAAAAACATGCCTGATATGGTTTTCTGCACAGAAAACGCTTACTGAGTGGAACGGAAATGAATAAAGAAGTAATGATGGGGTGAAATGCGACGTAAACGGTGCCAGTCAAGTTTTCGTTTGAGTCGTAATTTTAGATACGTGTTGTCACTATTGTGTTGTAAAGAGACTATTCATTCCTTTCAGTAGAATGATTTCGGACTCCCAGCTAACTGCATCTGGATCTTGCAAACGCTTCCTTTTACCCCATCTCAAGTTGTCCTCCCTGAATGAAATACTGTACGGCCCCTTCCTGCACGACGGCTACCAGGGGTGTGGTTTCCTATCTCATTGTGAGTGCCCCGGCACTCACAAAGTGGGAATGGGCACCCACAATATGACTTGGGCGCCCACAACTTTAAGTATTTTTAAATGTTTGGGTAGAGTTATATTCTCGGGCCCATGATCTTGTCCACCTAAAATCAGTTTTATCAGCAATAATTGGAACGTACTGACTCTATTGTCACCCATCATTTGCTTTTCCCCATCATCCTCCAAGTGAAATTGTGTCAAGCTGGGTCCTGGAGCAAGATCCTCCATTAAAGGGAGTCTACCCACTCAAGTCGTGATTTTAATTGTACGCGTTCGATTAAAGAGGACATTTTTATGAATCGGAGCGTATGTACCATTCATTCTTGCCAACTCGTTCTCGTTACCCCATATTTTCCTGGGGTATATATTATAGATGAAATATGTTATATACACATAATATATTATATATACAATATATCATATATTGAATAAATTGTATATATATATATAATATATGAAATATATTATATACACATAATATATTATATATACAATATGTCATATATTGAGTAAATTGTATATATAATATATCAAATATGTTTTAGACACACAATATATTATGCGTACAATATATAGCTTATTTAATGAATTGTATATATAATATATGAAATATATCATATACAAAGTAATATATTGTATACTGATATTAATTGTATATATATTAAATTACGTATATTTTATACATATAATGTATTATATATCCCATATATAATAAATTACATAAATTGAGCTTGAGCTGGCTGCTAGCTCAAGCTTAAATTATTTATTCCAGTTTCTTTTCACCACTAAAATCACTGAAAATACGTGTTAGCGTACCGTTAGCCTCAGCGATATCGCAGCTGAGGGCAGATGACGAACACCGAAATTATGAAGGCGGCCATTATGGATTCAAGCAAGTTCCTCCTCAGTGCCGCGATTTTCCATCGAAGGTATGCATTACGTGAATAGGTCGAAATACACTGGTGTTACTTGTAAAAACAATCGTCGCTGTCGTTTATAACTGTGTTTGGCACAGCAAGGCAGAGTGCTGAGTAAGCATCGGGTCCGTCCAAGGTTTACCTGCGTATTTTCTGCTCGCTGACTGGTGCCTTTCTCTAGTACTCTGTATTTCGCGTACCGGTAGCACCGTCGGTAAACGCACTAGCTATACTGCCTGAAATATTAATCTTAGATGACCAAAATGTACTTATCATTCACATGATTATCCATAATTAATATCAGATATTCCCCGGAGTGTGCTTTTAGGATACCGAAACAACAGCTGTATTTATTCTAAGGATGTCATCGTCATAAAGCCACCCATGATTTACGTAACACATCTGTAATTTATCTCCTGCAATACCTTTCTAAATTTGTTTCTCTGAACTTAAGACAGAAACGCCTGTCACGACCCCCTACCCCCAATATGCTATGTATAGATGTCCCCATATGCCTTTTGGGCACCCACAATCGTTTTCCGAAAACCACACCCGTGACGGCCACAAAAATTCCATCACTGACCACGATAATCTGTCTGCACTCCTTAAAAGACCTGCAGCAACCGTGCCAGGCACGTAGCCAGGATTTTCCTGGGGGGGTGGGTGGGAGGGGGGCGCAAATGAAAGAGGTCCAAATTTTGTCATAGGCCACTGGCATGTGGCAAAATTTATAGGAAAAAGCAGCAGTGTTATGTAATTTACCTCATTTTCAACGCACAGGAAACATTGATGTTTGCCTTTGCAACAGATATATGATCACTATTCCGTATTCGTGCGAAATCGCGATATGTCTAGTGTAGATCGCTTGGCTCACGGTGGGCCATGGCCTCCATGGCCCCCCTTGGCTCCGTCACTGAGCCGCGCCCGCGCTGGCGCCGACCGCTTCCGGTGGGCTCAGCTGACCAGCTGCGTGCGTTTTCAGCAACAGCCAGAGCTTTCCGAACGAGTCTGCGGTGCAGCGCGCCCTGGACCACGGCAAGTTCATGCGCTGCAGCGACTTCCGCGAGTACGTCGAGACGATGTGGACGGCCGAGAGCATGTACTGGATTAACCAGCTGGTTAGCATCACCGCCCTGAATCGGCGTCAGCTGGCAGTGCCTACGACCTGCGCAGACGCGGAGTTGTTCAGCGTTGTGATGATGCTGGGCGGATGGGCCGCGCTAGCCGGCCCGTGTGCATTATGTTATAGCCACAGACGAGGCTCACTGGCAACCCGAGGACAACACTGCCTGGTTGAGAAAGCACTGCGGCCTTTACCTTGCCTCAGTGTGATAAAAACAGCTATGGGCACTTTGTTAAAATTCCAGAACAACGGAAGATCCTATTCATTTGCAGAGGTCTTAAACGTTTTCTAAACTCTAAAGCTGCGCCAATCCTTATTGCCCACGAGGAGGCCCGCAAGAAGGCGTACTTGTAACTCCAAGAACAACACAGTTGAAATAGAACAGCAGAACAGCAGTGTTGCTGTTGTTCAAGCCGCTTTTATTCTTCCAAGTGTCGCCCAAGATCGTCCATAATGGGGCATCGCTTAGAAAATGAACCGCCAGCTCTCTGAGCTCCGTCAGATGCGCGTGACTGACAGTCGTGTCTTTCATCCCCAGAGCCAGGCCAAAGGAACTGTGCATGAGACGATCACAGAGGCAATGTTCTACAATTCCACGAGAGATGTGATGGACTTGTCCAATACCGACAGAGTAAGACGGCGGCCGTCCAATGTTTAGGCTCGCTCGGACCGCGCGTCACCTTCAGTGATCGGGCTGGATTAGGTTTTAGGCTGATCAGGGTGATCAGACCTAAACAGCACACGTTCCGAACTTCCGAATATTACACTTGCCACGTTGCATTTATAACGTAACGTAACACAACACCGCGCATGCAAATGACGCTGGAAACACGAACATCACTGCAATTCTGCCGTGGTCCCTTCAAAAGATTATGAATCATTCCACAGCTTTCGGCACCCTGCCGCTGCCCTTGTCTCCACTGTTACACCGCCGTCTCTGCGTGACTCAGGTCCAGCCACGTCCTGATCAGATCCTCCCGCCGTGCTGCTGTGATCCCGTTCTGTTCTGACCCGGCCCTCCCGTGATGCCTGTGTAACCCCGCTCTACTCTGACCAGGCCCACCCGCCGTGCTGCTGTGGTTCTGCTCTGCCCTCCTCTCACCCTTCTGTGGCGCTGCTGTAACCCCAGTTCTGCCGTAACCTGGCCTTGCTGTGGTGCTGTGACCCGCTCTGTTCTAACCTGGTCCCGCTGTGACCCCGCTCCGCCCTGACCCGGCCGCTGCAGGTGGAGCGGCTGGCGCTGCTGGGCCGCTCCTACTCGGAGGACGCGGCCGCCCGGTCGGCACCGTTCCTAGTGGCCAACGCGCAGAGCTTCCTGGGCATTCTGGATCAGAAACTGCGGCTGACGCTGGAGCGCACGTTCGAGATGTTCCTCCTCTGCAGCCAACTGACGGTGACGGAGGCGCCCCGACTGCCGACCTACTGCTGCGACTCGGAGGTGAGACTGCCGACCTACTGCTCCGACTCCGAGATAACGCTGCCGTCCTCCTGATCCGACTCTGAGATGAGGCTGCTGACCTGTCTCACGGCTCTCCTGATCTGCTACTGTCAATGATCAGAGGCAAGCCTGGTATCATGTCTTTTCGATTCTGGAATGAAATTGGTCGTCTGCTACCCTGAGTCGGAAGTGACATCATAGATCCACCTTAAGTAGGCCAGTTTTCTGAGCTGTTATTCGCCATCGGAATGTTGTGGTCCAAGCGATGCGTATGCTGGCTTTGGCACTTCCTATCTTGGACGATTCAATCCTTCTGCCTTTTGAAGGCAGGAGTTCAACAACTCAGAAGTGGTCATACACGATTTCTCGCCATTTCCTGGTTCGTACGTCTGCCACTGCTCGCGGCAGACAGCAGACCTGCGCTGTCGGGAGGACGGGGATCACCCGGACAGCAGGCCGGCCCCGGCGTCTTCCTTCGACGCGTCCTGCTCCTGCGGCAGCAGGTGAGGACCTCACGCAGCCCTCTGTCGGCCTTTTCGACAGTCCGTTGTCGCCTGGCAGAAGGACGAACGGGATGAGCTTGCTCGTCCAGTCCGCGCCGATAGTTTGCACGCAAAGAGCTACGTCATTCGCAAAATGATCATATTGTGCGGCATCAGATATTGTTTTCACGCATGCCAAACTCAAAATCAGTTTTGCACCAAATTTGTGTAGACTGTCTGATTTCTCAGCCCAAGTCACACACATGTAAACAAGATAAAGTGACAAGCTTTGCATATCGCTGTCGGAGTCTGCCAACCATCACATTTTCCTGGTCTATTGTGCCGTACTTGCTGTCTCCCGTGCCCCGCAGCCATCTGATCCTCGGTTCATGTCCACAGTTTTTTCCCCTACCGTCGAAGTATTTGCCCTCCCGTCCCTGCATAACCTTGCGGGCCGGGTTACGCAGGGACGTAAAGCTGTGGTGTTTCGTCAGCCCGCCGCAGGAGCCGGCCGGCCGGCCACCCTGCTGGGGAAAGCGCAACACCAGCCCGGACCGCGCCCACCTCACGGACGACGACGAGCTGCCGCTGGCGATCTCCTGCCTGCACCCGGAGATGGCCGGTCTTCTGGTACGCTCCAGCATGTCGCCCGAGCTCGAGCCGGAGTCGGAGCTAGAGCCGGAGTCGGAGCCGGGGCGGGATCCGACTCCATTGCTGGGCGCCGCGCCTGCGCTCCTGCCGGCCGCCGCCAGGGCCGGCAAGAAGTCCAAGCGACCGTCAGCCGTCGCGCTGGAGAAGATGCGCGCGGCGATGTTGGAGAAGGAGGGGAAAGGTTTGCACGTGGGCAGCGTAGAAGACAAACTCGTGCCGTCGGACTGCGACGCGGAATCAAATGCGGTAGCCTTGAGAGTGGATGAAACCAACACGGCAGACTCGGCTGATCTGCAATCCCATGAAAAGGCTATGCCAACGGAAGATAAACAGTCGGCTCAGGGAAGAACTGAGCCTGATGGCTCTTCGAGCACAGAGCCCCTCGATGCGAATGGAACGACAATGACAGCAGTTGTCGCGGAGGAAAACGCAACACACAAAGCGACAATAGAGACAAAGGACGTTTCGAGGAAGAGAGCGCCTCACGACGAACAGCAGCCGAAGATAACGGCACAGCCCACGCGCAAGAAAAACCAGAAGAGAAAGTCAAATCGCCCTAGGTGCGAAGAAACTGAACTGCAAACAACCATCGGCGCGAACAACCTGGCAGTCACAGTCACGCTGATCGAGGTACAACCGGAGGAGCCAGTGGAGCTACCAACGGATGATTCGGAAAGGATGAGTATCGATATTGTCCTTTCGGAGATGCAGGCTGACAAGTCTGATCCGGGTGAGACCATGGAGGACCATCCAGAGTCAACCGATCCAGAGAAAACGCAGGGGACCGATGACCACGGAAAAACGTCGCCGACGGCACCGGACAAAGAGACTTGTGATGAGAACAGTAGTGGCCTGTCAGTGTGTCTAAGTGCGCGACAGCGGCCACCTGACCGAAGCAGCGACCCCGACTCCTCCCTGCTACCCACTGCCCACCCCGAGGTCTCATCGTCTTCCGACCGGCCTCCGGGCGCACGCGGTGGCGGCGCAAGTTCCGACGGTCCTGCTCCCTATGCAGCCCACCAGGCAGAGAACGGCGGAGACGAACCGAGCCTGCAGACCGGGGCAGAGGACGAGCCGACGCTGCCGAACGGCTCGGCTCCCGCCGCCCGCGAGCGTCCCTGTCCGGCCGGCAGCTCTCCTGAGCGGCGGCCACACGTTTCGCCAGGGTCCCCCGGCGCTGACAGCGGACGTCGTGGATCGGAGTGGATGTCTCTCGAGCTTTTGGCGGCCGACGAGGGTCCTCGCTCGCCAGCAGCGAAGACAGATGGCCCTTTATCATTAGAGGAACTTGGCGTCCAGGACTTGGAAAGGGTGGGGCAAGTGGTGGCGAAAGAAGTTGGGCATGCAGTGTCTGAAGAGGTCTGTCCTCCAAAGATGCAGTATGCTGTTGATGTGATGGAGCAACAGATTGTCTTATCACTGCTGGGGATGATTTTTGAAAGCATGGGCCATGTAATGGCAGAGGAGACTGTTTCTCCTTGCCGGGATGTTGGTGCGCTGACCGCGAAAGAGGCTGACCTACCGGAGAAGAATGCAGTACATCATGCAGTGCTTGAGGATGAAGCGCAGAAAGCAGTTCGAAGAGATGACCTGCAGGTGGCAGACAGAGAAGCGGCCTATGCATTCTCAGCGAAGGGGCAGGTTGACCCGCTTGAGGAAGGGAAAAACAACTTACTGGGAACGGACGATGTGAAGCCTATGCGGATGGTAAACGAAGAAGATTCAGATTTATCAGCGTCAAATTGCAACGTCGAAAATTCAGGATTGGAGAAAGACGAGGATGAACCAGTGGCAAAAGAGAAAACGCCTGAAATAACTCAGGACACTGGAAACAAGGAACTCAATCCATTGGGGGCGAATGGGAAAGAAGCTGTGGAATTCGTGATGAGAGAAGAAAAGGCTCGTGACGACCAACACACGGTGACAGGAGAGCTCGAATTCGACCCGTTGTTAGCAGAGGAAGAGAAGGTGAATCTCCTTGAAGAGGAAATTGAGAAAGAAGTCGGCCCGCCGGTCACTAAGAAAGAAGAGGATGGTGGTACACTGCTTGCTGGAGACGAGATGGTGGATCCTCTGGCGGCAGCGGCAGCATTTGCTGCCAAAACTAGCACAGTCTCCGAACTTGAGGCTCGCCTCAAGATGAAACTCACAGCAAAGGAAGTGGCAGCCTTCCAGATCGAGCCGTGTACTAAACGGAGCAATGGCAAAGAACCGATGCACGAGAACGCTGAGATTCTTTCGAGCTCCCAAGATAAACGAGAAAATTCGTCACTCTCCTGCAAAGAAAACAGTGCTGAAGAGGACGTGGCTAGGAACGGCAGAGATGAACCGCCATTCTTGAGTCTGACGACGTCCTTTTCCACAAACAGCAGCGGCGATTCATTCCATTCTCTAGATGGCTCGTTGCTGGGAGCTGACCTTACCTATGCAGAGGACGACGACCCTGACGGGCGGATATGTGAGGACGCAATCGGCAGGGAGCTGGAGAGCATTGACAAGCTCATCGCGGCCTGCTCCAAGAGGCGAGTCAACGGCCGACACACTGCCTTGCGGCCACGTGCTGACGCGTCAGGAGAGATGAACAGTCGAAGTGTTTCGAATGGAGATGGAGTCCACCCTGACGTCGACCCTCACAGTGCCACCGGACCAGGCCAGTCTGCGCCGGGGTGGAAACCGGCTGCGGGTGCCGGCAGAGCGGACGTGACGCCGGAAATTACTGGATGCCGTGCGGCGTGCGACTGTCCCCTGAAAGAGATCACATCGCGCCCTGGTGGTAATCAGTCCACTGTGCGTGCTCCAGCGCTACGAGGTGTGGTTGACGTTCAGGCAGAGCCCGCAGCTGTCGGGGGAGCGCCGTGCGCCGAGAAAACAGACAATAGATCGACTGCATTCGACAAAATCGGCTCGCGCCAAAACCCAGCAGAGAATCCCGCGAATGATGCTGAACGTGTACGGTCCATCGTGTGCTGCTGCCAGTAACACAAAAACTCAGGGAGGTGTGGTTACAAGTGAACGTTCTCTTGACGTGGGGTCCAGTATGAGCCTCAGCGTTTTTAGTGACCGTTTGGAAAAATGTCGCCTCTATTAAGGTAAAACAAAATCAGTGCTTTTTAGCGAAGATATTTGGTTTTGTATTGGTTTTCAAGACCGTTTGGTATGAGTGTTTAGCGTCGAAAGACGGCTACGAACGATTTGTGTAGCTTTTGCTGAGGTTTGAGCAATTCCAGGCAGAAACCCATGGTGCGCAAGAAAGTTATTTGCGGTAGCTTAAGCCGTCTGTTTGTTGCTGTGTACTCGCATGATTGTGTAAGCTTATCCGCAAGTCGTTGAACTTCGATTTGAATTGTATGACTCCATATCTTATTCATACGTTGAGTACGTGTAATACCGTTCTGTGCTTCTCCCTGTCCTCTGTGATTACCACGCACTGTTCTTACACTTTGTCCCGCGACTCATTCGCCAGGCATTACCATGTCTCCTAGGTGTACTGAAATAGGCCGTCAGGAATTTATCTTTACATTCCATTTGCCCGGACCTGTTATCTAGTGCAACACCGTACTGGTGTCCTCAAAACACTCTGTTTTGTGATATATTCAGTAAACCAATAAGCGGTTTTAACATGTACTCAGCGTTACAAACTTGGCCCTCTGCCCTTGAATTACTGATGGCCTAAACATCAAAGCGCGTTTTGAATGGCGAATTCACAAGGATTTGAAAAGAAGCTCTTGAAAATATTGGCCAGTAAAGGAGACAGCTTCCTTCAGTGGGAAACTTGTCAGCCGTTTTTTCATGTAGGGCGCGCTGGCCCGGCACTTGGAGCACCATGCCAGTGTCCGCGGACGAAAATCTGCTTTTCCCCATTTCGTTCTGTTGAAGGTGCCACGGAATTGTTGGCTACTTTTGCACAGACTGAAAGTTATTTCAGATCCACAGCTTTTCTTTGAGCTTTATTGAACTGAAGTCGCTCATGCCGATCGACAGGTCTCGGAGAGAGGCCGATTTGGAGCTCCTCGCCATTCGATTTCAAGCCAAATTCACCGCGTGAAAATACGGTCAGAAAGACATATTACCTCCGTAGGTTTCCAATGAAGCCTTCGGTAGTTTCGGAACAGTGCACAATGACTTGCAAAAAGCTTTGAGTCGAGTGTTTACCGCGGAAAGCTCTCAAAAGATCATTACGGAAAAATTTGCTGTGCATACACAGGACCAGTACCGTTTTCTCTCCACTCGCATCAGACACCACCCGTCGAAGGCATGTCAGAAATCACCAAAAACGGCTTCTGTGCGGTATTTTATGTTCATGCGCTGAAAGACCGACAGCTCCGTCTGCTGCAATGCACTGTTCGGTGTCGGTCACAGATGCTTTACCACTGTTCCCTGGTATTCATGGCAGCGAGGCCACTTCACTTTCCCTCCAGCCGTCTCTACGCAAGCCGCGCGGCGGGACGTTCCGGGGCAAAAACTGCCCGTCTGCACTCCCTGCCGGCCTCCGTTACCGGCGCCCAGCGCTCGGAACCATCGGCGGCCCTCGGGGGAGGGCATCGGGGACCGGCCGCGCCGGCCGATCCGCCTTCTTCTGTCGACTTTCGCCGCCGGCGCCGGTATAGAAACCCAGTTCACAACTGGATCGATTCGGTTTTTGCGGGGCGGCAAACGACTTTCGGGCGCGTCGAAAAACCGGCGCCGGACGCGGCGGCCGGCCGGGGGAGCGGGGCCGGACGGGGCCGCCAGTTGACCGCTGGGCGCGGTCCGACGATCACGACCCGCCGGCGCCGACCGGCCGGGGATGACGGCTCAGTGACGGACGGGACGACCCAGTGGAACGTCACGGGACAACGACACGACTCGCAATGGCGCGCCGTGCGGTAAGGCCTCTGCGGGCAACGAGTCGTGGGCAGGGTTCTCAGTTTTTCGTTTATTCACTAAACGATTTCAACACGGCAGTCACAAAAAAAAAACTCCGCCATTTTTCAGAAGCGTACCTGAGAATGTACTTGGTTATTGCGAATACCCCTTTTCTTTCGGCTTGTGGTATGGTAATAAGCATACTTTTGTGCCCTAACTAGATGCGGATCATAAAACGAAGCTTGGTGCCAGTCGAAGTTGCCGAAGGCGCTTTTCAAGCGGACAAGTGTGCCCGATTCAAGAACCCAGACGACTAACTGAGCTCCGTTTTCAGGAGCTTGTCGTCCTGGCCCTTCTAGTATCGTCGGCTTCATCTCAGCATCAGCCAGACAGATCCGGACGAATTTCCCGCCATCTTCCGAACGATCTCCTGCCTCAGGCGACCCCTCACCACACAGAAAATTCAACGGGAGATTTGAATCGCGGGGCTCCTTTACCCGACAAAGACTCCTCCTCTCCGATCGAAGAGGATGCGCCATCTCACTTCGAAAACGGCGACGTCGGGCAGGAGAGAAGCACAACGCTGAGGCAAGCCGGCGCCACCAAGGGAGTCCTAGCCCGCCGCGGCGGCGGAAGCCTTCCATCACCAGTTCTGGACAGATTCTCGGCGACAATTGGCGGATTTCGAGCGCCGAAAATCCCCATCAGCGTCGGTCTCTCCCCCAGGCCCATCGGCCAAGTCGTCTCTCGGCCCAACGGGATTTTCACGGAGCCGATCGGACCGGCGGGCCGGCGGCAGGCCCCGCGCTTCCGGCGGCACCGCCGGCGGCTGGCAGGGCGTCGCTTCCGCGCGCGGGCGCGCGCCTTCCAGCTGTCTCGCGCCGCGCCGCGGCCGGGTGAGGACCTGCCGCCACTGCCGCCGCCGCCGCCGCCGCCGCCGCAGTCGTCGCCGCCGACGCCGTTGACCCAGCTGGAGCCGCCGCCGCCCCCGGTGCCGCCGCCACGTGGGCCCGAGCCTGACCGGCTGCCGGGGCCGCCGCCGCGCGGACCCGAACCCGACCTGCTGCCGCAGCTGCCGCAGCTGCGACAGCTGCCGCCGGCGCCTGGGCCGGGCCAGCGCCGGCTGGACCAAGAGGCCTGGAACCAGCCGGGGGACAGCGGTGGCGGCGTCATTTCAGAAGGACTTCGTCGAAACGACTCGGGAGATACCCAGGTAAGACATGTCATGTCGCGTCGTGTTCCCCAACGAAAACGACGGAGTGTTGCCACAAGTTTTGAAGTGGAATGGCGGTCAGTTATCGGCGGTTGGCGAGATTGAGTTTGCGTATTGAGGGACCAGGAGGCTCAGGACCGACTGAAAGATCACCCAGGTCGTGTGTCCCTGAATATGCCAGGATGACCAAGAGGCTTTCCTTCATTATAAACGCAGCGTGAAGCGTAGTTTCAGCTGTTTCTGTCTCACTGTTGAACTTAGGTCAAGGAAGTCTGGTCGTTTCCACATTGGTAAGTGCCTTCCCATTGTCCTTCAGGTACATTTAGAGCCACCCTTTAGGCTGAACTGGGAACTGCAATGATGCACACTTTAGAAACAGCTACACGACGTCACTTCCTGAACCAAAATTGATGCAGTTACAGATACAGCGGAGTATCTCGGAACTACATCCAACCTCTTGTTGCGGCTAATATCTCCAAACGCTGAAACAGCATGGCTAAGAAAACTTACGCCGCATGGCATCACTGAGTCTCCACAATAGTGACGTGGCGTATGTGTCATGGTTTCACGGTCAACGCCCAGAACGTAATCACAAAATCAGCTGGTTTTCAGCGGTCTCGTGCACAACTTCGCTGTCCGCAGATCAACAAGTGAATGCTGTTGTGTATCATGCACTGATATTTAATGTCACTGGTCTCAATAAAATATGGCGTATCACTTTGCGTGGGTCGTGGGTCTTGCAAAAACGTTCCCAGGGAAACTGATCATGATATCAATGCGGAAACAGCTATGATACGTCTGATCAGGAAAACGTCAGCTGGTCTTGCTGGCACGACGGCGCCTGCACCCATGGACGTTGGACTGCCTTTAAAGCGCATGATGTTAAAACATCTGGAGCATGATTTTCGAAACTCCAAGCCCACTAAATCTTCGCAGTTTTTTGCACAGCATGCTGCAAAAGCGCTCCGACCCACACCAAAGCACACAGTACACGAGTACAAAGCATCTAGTGCAGACTACGCAAACATTTTGCTTCGTTATAGCCCATTAAAATTTCGCAGTTCTTTACCTTTCTGCGCCTAGTCCAAGGCCTGTTCATGTTGAGTGACAGTAGAGTGACGGAACTTCAGTTTACTTTTCTGGTCACATGTCACGCACCTGTTCCCCACTCTCCGAACGATGGTCCTTGATTGCTGTTTCTCCTTTCGTTATTTGATCCGTTGTTGCCCGTTCGCCAGAAGTTGTTGAGCTTCGCCACTGTTCCGTGACTCCGCCGGTCTTCAGCTGACCCCGTGACCCGTGTTACAGGCACTGGAACAGCGGCCCGACGACCCGGCACCGACCGATCTTTTGGCGTCTCAGACCCGGTCTGTATTCCAGTGGTCGGAACCAATAGTCAGCCCGGCCGCCTCAGAACCGGACCAGGCCACCAGCTCCTCAAGAGCGTCCCGCGACTCAGCCGCTCCTATTCCGAGCGAGCAGCCGACCTCCTCGGGTCCAGGCTCGGCCAACGGCTCCTCAGGAGCGGCCCGCGACTCAGCCGCTCCTATTCCGCGCGAGCAGCCGACCTCCTCGGGTCCGGACCAGGCCACCAGCTCCTCAGGAGCGGCCCGCGACACGGCCGCGCCTGCTCCGCGCGAGAACCCGACCCCACCAGCGCCGGACCCGGCCTCAGCCGCGCCAGCGCTGGACGGAGACGGAGGGTCCCCGCCGTCGGAGCGGGACGCGGCGAGCTCCGCACAACACCCGGACACGGCATCACTCCACGCGAAACTGCCGGCAAAGCTCCGGAAATTAACGAGGAATGCCAAACGAAAAGAGAAAGAACACGCGCGTCCTGGAGTGAACTCCAGCCGATCACTTAAACGGTTCACGAGGAGAAATGACGGGTACGAGTTCCCATCGCAGCCAAACGATCCGCCCGGACCAAGTGAGTTGGCACAGAGTCAGGTCGAAAGGCCGTATCAAGACAGGTTCCCCCTCCAGTCATCGAATGTCTATCTCCCGTCGGATTACTTC
Organism: Capitulum mitella; assembly: GCA_030062745.1. Taxonomy (NCBI): domain Eukaryota; kingdom Metazoa; phylum Arthropoda; class Thecostraca; order Pollicipedomorpha; family Pollicipedidae; genus Capitulum; species Capitulum mitella. The sequence continues at coordinate 30,520,324 of CP099847.1, forward strand.
GTCGATAACAAAAAGGACCAGGGCTTGGCCGACTTCGAACAGCTGATCGCCGCGCCGCCACTGGGCGCTGAGACCGACTGGTCTACGCGGGTCTGGCCCAACATCGCAGACCCACCTGCACCCGGAAACGGTCGGCAACAGGAGGGCCTAGAGCGCCAACCATTTCCGTCACCCGACAGCGCGCCTGCAGCACCATGGGCCAGGTTCGCCGGCGACGGCATTCCCGACAGCGAGCCGCTACTCCCGAACCGTCCGCCGGTCGAAAGCGGGCCTGAGCCGGCGGCTGGTGACGTCGGCGCGGAAGACGAGGCCCCTGACCTGGCTGAATTCGGCCGCAGGCATCCGCCGCCGCCGCCGCCGCCGCCGCCGCCGCCAGAGTTCCACCCCGACGACCACAACGTGCGCGTCCCGTACGGCTTGAAGAAGTTCCAGTACGCCGGCGTTGTGATGGAGAACGGCCGGCCGACTGCGTTCGTCTACGAGAACCAGCAGATGCCCGAGCACAAGATCGTGATCCCGTGCGACTCGTGCCAGCCGGCCCCGCCGCCGCCGCCGGCGGGCAGGAGGTCGGAGGACGGCGGCCGGACCGCCGAGCCCGGAGACACGAGCCCCGTCGACAGCGTCGTGTACCGCGCAGACGTTGCCCTGGACCCGATCGTGCGCGCCTGGGGCGACGTCCCTGATGTCGGATCCTTCGGCGGCTTCGGCGCCGCCCCGCCTCCGGTGGACGCCGTCACTGCAATTCCTCCAGAGGACGACGGCTTTGGCCCGCCCTCTCCGGAGGAGGCCCACGCCGCTGAGCCTCCCGTGTGGGGAGTCGGTAACGCTGCGCCCCCGCCGCCAGGTACCCATGCACCACCGCCCAGCCGGCTGCCCTTCCTGCGCAGTGCCGCGGCACGCTCTGTCGAGCAGCCTTTGGTCTTCGGCGCGCAACCGCCCCCGCCCCCATTCCGCGGCGGGGGCGGACTGTTCTCAGCGCCGCCTCCATTCGACGGCCCGGCCCCGCAGCCGTCCAGCGGCCGACGCTTCCCGCCGCCTCCGCCCCCGCCCGCCGCTAGACTCCCGCCGCCACCGCCGGAGGACCCGCCGCTCCGCCGACCCCAGATGCCGTTCCAGCCGGTGACGCCACCGTTCGCTGCCTCTGTGAAGCTTTACGAGGGGCCCGACTTCCACGCGGCGCCGCTGGTCTTCGGCGGCGGCGTTCACGGTAACGACATTGGCGACCAATTAATCGATGGAATTGACGGCGGAGGTGGTTTCCGGCCGCCTGCGATCACATACGGAGGCTTCGTGCCCATGGTGGAGGCCCGGCTGGCGCGCAACGTGATGGGGGCACCGGACGGGATACGGAGGGCGTGGGAGGAAGTAAACCACGAGCCGCTGCTGCCGGGTACGACGGAGCGGGAGTCGCGGGAGACGCTGGACACCGCACGGGAGGACGTAGACCAGGAAGCGCTGAACACGGTCGCCGCAGGACCGTTCGCCGCGGTCCCGCCGGCGGCTGGGAGGGCGGGCTCGTCGCCCGGCCGGCCGCGGCGCCGCCGGAGCGCGCGCTCCCCGCCTGCGCTGTCCCGGCGCCAGTGGCGTCTGGGCGGAGGCGCCGTGCAGGGCTCGGCGGCGCACGTGCAGCGCCACTCGGACGTGCCGGCCCGGCCGCCGGCGCCCGTGCTGTTCACGCAGGACGAGCAGTACCGCGTGCTGGCCGACGTGCACAAGACGATGAAGCGGTCGCTGGAGATCCTGAGGCTGCCGAACGCCACGACCGCGGCGCAGGGCGACCAGGAGCTGGAGAGCTACGCGCGGAACGTCTCGAGGGCGCTGAAGGCCGTGGAAGCGGCGTACCGCAAGAGCCACAGGGCGGCAAACCGACGGCCAGGACTGCCGGGCGAGACCACCGGGATGCTCATCTCCAAGGACGGCAGGCTGGTCATCCCCATGGATGAGAACACCAAGATCACGTCCTCCGACATCGAGCAGATCTTCCGGTACCAGTTTGACACTCAGGACGACGAGCCCGAAAAGGATTCCCCGAAGGCGGGTAGAACGATGAAATCAATGAGCACTTTTCAGACCAGTACGCGGACGCAGGGCAGTGGCGCCAGTCGGCCCAGCGGGCAGCTGGGCAGCAGCAGCAGCCGCCGCCGGCCCTCCACGCTGGACGTGCTCAGGAGGAAGAAACCCCTGGCGGTCCGGGGCAGTGCGCGGGCCAAGCCGTCCGGCAGGAGCCCCAAAAGACCCCAACAGCCCCGGCGACGCAAACCTTCAACCACCACCACCACCACCACCACTGAGCGTCCTCCGGAGGCGACAGAGGCCGCGGAGCCGACGGCGGCGGACGCCGAGTCTGATCCGGCGCCGCTGTTCTCCAGCCTGCCGGCGCTGGACTTGCACCCGGCCGGGTTGGCGCACGGCGCGCCGCTGCGGCCGGACGACCTGTACGGGCGGCCGGCGCCGGCGCAGCGCTACCGGCGGCCGCGGCCGGCCACGTTCGGCCGCGCCATACGCCGCGCGTTCGGCGTCTTCAACCGGCTGGTGTTCGGCGCCGTCCGCCAGGAGGCGCACCTCGGGCTGCCGCCGTACCACCGCCTGCGGCGGCGCTTCTACGGCTGAGATGGCCGCCGCCGTACAGCTGGAGGCACGGCCGAGGACGGAGCCTGTCGCTGTGTGCGGGCGAGGGGGAGGGGGCGGCCGGAGGCGAGCGGCGGTACGCATGGCGAAGGGGCGCGAAGGAAGTATGCTGGGAAGGTCAAGGATACCCGGGTACCTGTGGTGCGCTTTTCTCCTTTGTTGTTGACAGTTACAGGAGGAAATGACGTTTTAGCGTGAACGCTGCCGCGACCTGACGCATATGTGGCTTTGTTATACAACACCTGCTTTATTTAATGAGCGTATTTCAGCTGGAAAATAAATGAGAAATAAAGCACAAATGTATGCTGAATTTATTCCTGCACATACGCGTACGCTATTGGAACGAACATGGTTGCCAGCACTAAATATTTCATGTAAAGATGTGGGGTCTGCAGTCACGAAACAAACCTTACAACTCACCTTCGTTCCTTTAATGTCATGTCTTTGAATTCCGCATGTAGCTGGCCTGCTCTTTTACCAAAGGTAAAGATGTTTAGTTTGAGCCAATAATGCAATCAAACTATGGATGTTCCGATCCTATTCCCGTATCCGCAGCTCAAGGCCAAATGTTACCGTGATATGTAAAAATTATATCCCCGATGTCGAGGATGACTACCTACACTGCCACACGATCCCTGGTGTAACATACAAAAAGCTGTTGAACAAAGGCTGACCACGCTTGTGTTTCAATAATTTCGAAGAAAATCTTATCTCACACTCTCACATGAATGGGAATCAGTTTCCCGACAGTTTTGCAACACCAACGGTACAGGATTAGCCAACTATTTCGGCATCGGAATATCGATTCTAATCATGAGATCAATTTTACACGCGCACCGCCCACTCTTTGGCACCAGAAATACTCATACAGTCCAAAATGCTGAACTCTTGAGACATGCACGAGGAACAAACAGGGAGTGTCTTCAAATTCATCCCTCTCGCGACGGATGAATTTTGCGGACGAAAACAACGCGAACGATATGAACTAGGACGAAACCACGGGTCACGCAACTCAATATCAGACGTCCGACTGACGCCTGACCAGACCTGGCACTTGACGCAAGACTGGACACCTGAGCCCAAGAGGCTGTCTGTCCCGGCCAAGGTTGGAAAATCTGTTGTTTTCTGATGCTGAAAAAATGCCCGAAAATATGTGCTCGAAAAACAGTTTATACTCCAAAGGTATGATTGTGCCCCTCCATCGCAAAAGCTGCATTATAACCATGCCAACAGATTTCTAAGTCTGCAAGCTTTGACTCTGTCTCCATTCAATAAGAAGCAAGCATGATGTCATAACTGACGTACACCAAGAATGCTAACTTAAACCCATATTACTTTCAACAAAATTTTGTACTCCAAAACAGAAATTATACTCCGACACCGAGAACTAAAACCAAATTTCCAACCCTGGTTCCGACCCACATACACACAAACAAACAAACCAATCCCCGTCCAGACGGGTCCCTGATCTCTCGAGCGCCCGCTCGTCCTTCGCCGGGACTGCGGGCGTCTCACTGGGAGACGGCCGGCCGGCCCGCGCACCGGCCGGCCATGTGCAGGCGCAGGTTCTTCTTGGTGGCGTACACGCGGCCGCAGCGGGGACACGTGGTGCCGCCGCGGTGCATGTGGATGTGGTTGCAGAGCGACTCGCGGTGCCGAAACACCTTGTGGCAGACGGGGCAGGTGCGCCGCTCGAGCGGCTGCAGCTGGCTGGGCGGCCGCCACTCGTTCGGCGCCGGTCCGCCCGACTCTCCGGCGGCCACCCGCCGACCGGCCCGCGGCGGGAACGACGAGACCGGGCCGCTCGGCGCCGGCTCTGGAATCGACACACAGTCTCAGGCCTCAGTCTGGGGCGTCAGGATGCCAAGGGGGGAGGGGCAGCGGAACTGTTCCACCGAAGAAGCACACAAAGCTGATCGCGGACGGACAGAGCTGAGTCGGAAAAACGATCTTACATATGTCTATCGTGAACATTAACAAGTTGATGCGTTACCGCTATCCACGTGGCGACGCTACGTTTTAATGATAGGGGCTCGCGGCTAACCCAATAACCTGCGTAGGGCTTTCCAATGTCTGTCAGCGTATTGGATCAAAGACAACAACTACGGGCATACATTGCGGTTGCCTGAAGCTGCCTGACCGTGCACCTCGACAAGAATTATCTGGTCTCAAGTGATCAGTTTTAACATCTTTTGAATTGATAGAAATCACAGATCAGTTTCAACATTTTTTGAATTCACAGAAATCGCATTACAGACCTGAAATATCGGAGTGGATGTAAGGGCACGTCAGCTCCGGTAACAGATAAACATTCTGTGGAAGTATTTGCATGCTGCATCGCACAAGCAGTTTAGCTGATCGTATTTACCCTTCGTATCAGCCTTCCATATCTTCAGATTAATGACTTATTTATTTTTTAAAACATCATTATCCTTCAGGAACTGCGACCGGCAGTCAATACCTCTCCTTGGATCCATACAGCGTCTTATCATGCGTGATGTCCTACAGCAAGACAACAATAGCATCTTTTTAAGACTGGCCCTAGACAACGCCATTGACGTTTCTGAAGGTACGCAATACGGCACAATATACGGGAAGTCATGATTTGGAAGATTTTAATTAGTTCGTTATTCCCCCATTAAGCATTCACTACCATAACAGGTCGCGACATTTCTGGAGAAAATATTTGCAAAATTAGTAAGATATCCTAAGGTATCCGACGTCTGGCTTTTTAGGCGTAAAATCATGCAAGCATTAGCATGTCTTTAAACTGTTTCCGACAAGGACACAAAATAACAATGATGGGGACTTCGGTGCGAGCAACCGAATATCACCTAGGAGAGCCATCGGTGTGAGCAGACAACGGCCGTACACCCACAATCATGTACTGAAATTTCAAACGTGCCCGTTTTTTTAGCGCGACGACCATGCGCAGCGCAGACGCGCCACTTGGCTCTGCCGTCTGCACCTGCTGGTTCACCGCGTGTCTGCACCTGCTGGTGAACGGGCTGTCCTTGCATGGAAGTCCCACCGCGAAATCGGCACGACAGGATCCCATACCGGCCCACAAGTTCCACCTCGTCCAAAGCTCTGACAGCCTGGTTTCACTTCCAGATGTTTTCACGTCGCGTTACATGGCGGCGGCGTGGCGGCTGACGATGACCATGCGCCCTGATGGATGGTTTGTTGAAATTTAGCATAATTACTACTTAACTGACAAAAACAACTAAACTATACTATTACTTTCATAACTGTCATGATCTCCCCGCAGCAGATGCCGTCGTCATCTTACCAATATGAAGCATGCCATGCTATCAAAGCTGGTGTGGCATGATGCCACTAAAACTAAATCAGCTGCATTAAAAGGCATAAAAAATCACGACTCATGCACAAGAGTTTTTTCCCATAGTGATGCAGTGTTCATGGGATTTAGAAGCTTTGAACTTTGAAGGAACTTTGAAAAATCATAGTCGCACGTTCTTACTAGCAACACTGAATGCATTGCTAAGAATAATATAGTGGACATGCCTTTTAAGCACATAAAACAAGGAGAACGACACCCTGTTAACACACATTCAAAAACAGCCATTACAGAAAGCCAAGGAAGATCAGAACCAAACAAGAGAAAGCTAAAACTGTACCTGCCATCGTTTCGTCCCCGAAAGACCTTTCATTATGACAGTCTGCAAAAACAAGCATAACAAGTCAAAAGTGGACCAATGACAAGTCACCAGCAATAATACCTCTACATGCTCATTTCAATCCACACTAACAAAATTTTCGTACCAGAAACCAGCTTCTGATCCGCATTCCTTTGACAAAAAGACCAAAAGGTATCAGAATACTACACCATTTGATTCTAAGCAGCACCAGCACCAGTGGGAACGAGCCGCCAACGTGCACCCACCTGAGACGTCCAGCGCCGCGCCGGCGAGCCGCTGCGCCGCGGCCTCCTGGTGATCCAGCAGGCCGCCCTCGTACAAGCTCCGGCCATCCAGCGCCGCGTCCAGGCCGCCCCCATCCTCCTCCACGGCGTCCTCTGTCTTGACCAGGGTCGTCTCCGGGTCGGCCGCCGCTGCGGCCGGTGACGCCGGCCAGGCCGGGTCCTCCCCGGGCGGCCCGGCGCCGGCCGGCTCGGCCGCGGAGTCGGCCGGAGCCGGCGCCGAGCCGACCCGGCTCCGCTTGGACAGCAGGCTCTCGAACACCGGCGGCCGACCAGCCGATGCTGGCCGTTTCGGCCGCGACGGCGACGACTCCGGCGGCGGAGGGGGAGCCTGCATGTCCGAATACACTGGCGTTTGTACTGGAGATTGAGCAGGGTCCAAACGTAACCTGCTGAGGACCTGAAACAAACAAAAAAAAAACATGATAATGTGCTGAAGAAATTTCAGAAAACATGACCAAAAGCAGAATCAAGCATACATCTTATATATCTAACATAATCTTATATTACCATCTGGTACCTTTTGCTAAACATGATACACATTAAGCATGTTTTTAAACATCTGAAAACACACCACTAAATGGGCATGCATACCTTGTCATCTTCAGTGAGACCCATGACCTGAAGCATTTCTGCAGCCTTTAAAAAGGTTGACAGACTGTTCTGGCTGACTTTCACTTCTCCTCTGTACATAAACTCCAGAACTGCAGCCATGTCTTGGAAGCAGACATCTTTCATGAAGAACACTGGGTGGTGACATGGATTCTCCTGGAAGTGAACAAGACTGAGTAAAGCCAGTAACATGGAAACAGCCATTTTAGATATATCCTAGGAGGAGAAAGAATGGCTGCCACTTCCATGCACTTTCTTGTCAGGCAGGACTGCAAGTCTTTTGCTACAATTTTTGTGCATTTGGAATATGGAGTAGAGATCTCCCTTAAGCACCCACATCTATGGCCATGGTTAGCAGAGTGGCATGTATGAGTATAATTTTGTTGCTAAAACATGATCAGACTTCCAATATCAACAAGTGAAACAGCTCAAAGTGAGGGGGGATGAAAAATGGGATAACCAGAAAAGTGAAAAATGAACCTGATGCACAGATCAAGATTTTAAAAATTAAAGAGAAACTTTACTATGAACCAAATCCCCATTCAAAGCTCTACATATCCATAATGAAACATACATGGAGGCATTAAAACAGACGATATATATATATATATACATAAGTCAGTATACCTTTAGTATTTCTCTGAAGTATGGACTGCATGCAGACAGCACCACTTTATGTGCCTTCATCCTCTTGCCATCACAGCACAGTGTCACATCTACTAATTCCTCATCACGGCGCAAAGTGTCAAATACTGAAGTTATGTTTTCTCTGAAGGTATTCCACTTCAGGCAAAAGCTCTGAGTCCCAAATGCCATTTTTAAAGTCGCCAGCAAGATGGTTATGAATACGTGCTTGAGTTCGCTATTTTCATTTCAAGTAGTGAAATGGGTACTTCTTAATTGTCCTTCTTGCGTTGTGTTTGCATTCATTGGACCAAATTTGACTTCATCCTGTACTCACTTCATTTGACGTAAGAAAAAGCTAATATAGCTTTGAACTAAAAACCTGTGCAACTAGAAAATTATGCAAAGGTAAATAGGTTATTTTTATTTTACTTTGTTATTCCTTTATCTTAACTTTATTTTATGTCCCTAATATTACGCTTTAAGTTTCTGTTGATGTCATGAAGATCCTGTTTGTACCAAAGCTACTAAATAAATGAATGTGTCCATGTGTTCCACTAGCGCCATCTCCACACCTCCGCCATGTTTGCAATCGATACGAGAAGGAATAGCGTCCTTGCGTGAAACGGCCGACTGACGCCTGACGAGATACAAGACTTGACGAAGACTTTGGAGACCTGGGCCCAAGAGGCTGTGTGTACTAACCCACAAGCAAACAAACAAATAATCTGTGCGCGAAGTGCCCAATAGCGTTCTGACGTGTGCGAAGGGACGCCGGCTAAATAAGTCAGAATGACCACCGAAATGCCACCTAATGAATCAGAAAGTACACCCGTCCAGGGAAACAGTGGTAATGGAGCGCTGGAAAAATTGGAAAGGTAAATTATTCATGTCAGCTGTACAGCGGAACAAGACTTCCCATGTCACCCGTTTGGAATCAGTTGATGTCTTATATTGTGAACAGAGTGGAATGATGGGTGCTAATGGATAAACGAGTTGCTGTCCAGTGTAGACTGTTGATTTGTGCTTAACTCCCTGCTTCTTTTAAGTGAAATGGTGTGAATGAGCTTCTACAAGTAGACTTATGAATATGTTAATTTTGTTTATTTTTGTCATGCATTTTTGTGGCACAATGTTTTTGTGGAGGTCTTTGTACTGGAAGTAAACAATATGATTCTTTTTAACTAAAAAGTAATGGCTGCACTATGACCATGGGAAAGCCATCAGAAAACAAACTCCAGCATGTGTCAGGAACAGGGGTGTCTATTTGGATTCTTTAGAAAGGGCCTTGGCCCACCCAGTGTTGATTTGGGCTGCTCCAATATTTTCTTCCAGTTTTAGAGGGAGTTGGGCAAATGTAATGAAAGAAACAGCCAGAATAGATAAAATGTAGGTAGAAAGTAAAGAATAAGGCATAAAGTGATGTAACTATTTATCTTTCTATCATATATATATATATATATATATATGTACACACATGGGATGTATAAGTTTTTTTAAATAGCAACAGAAAACTCAAAAATTTCCATTGATCAAAATAAAGTTGGCTAAATCCATTGAGAAACCCACATTTAGGGGAGGTTACATTGTCGGCCCTGTGGCTCAGCCCACCTCCTTACCGATCGCACACCATGCTCAGAGTCGAGGGTAAGGTTAACGTGCGAGTGTAGTTTCCAATTTCGCCACCAGGGTGGTATTCGTTCTTTTTCTCGCCGCTAGGAAGAGTATGTAAAAATACTGACATTGGCTAGGATGGTTCCGCTCAAGAACGCGCGAGTGTAGTTTCCAATTTCGCCACCAGGGTAATATTCGTTAGGTTAGGTTAGGTTAGGTTAGGTCTGAACGAATTCATCTGCTTTCCATCGTGGTTCGGCAATTCTGGAGAAAGTGGTCCTTTTTCGTGATTGACCTCACCTGTGACGTCATCAGCGGGTCAGAAGTAAAAGTGTGTAAGTCACAGAAATGAAACGTTTGGCGCTATCACCTGGCGTTCGAATCAGCCAAATCGAACTGTTGGTTATCATACCATTGGTTCTTGAGCGGAACCATCCTAGCAAATGTCATTATTTTTACGTACTCTTCCTAGCGGCGAGAAAAAGAACGAATATCACCCTGGTGGCGAAATCGGAAACTACACTCGCGCGTTAACCTTACCCTCGACTCTGCGCATGGTGTGCGATCGGTAAGGATTACCAGCCCACCTAATAATCATTTATGGCAATTGACACCCCTGGTCAGGGACTGGGCATGAGTCCCAAGGCAGGCTATAATGTAATGTGGGCATGAGACAAAAAGTGCCAACTGTGTACTGGGCAGTCACATTGCACATCCAAGGTCCTTAAGTGCTTCGTGATTGGTGCTTAGGCAAAATCACTCTATAATTGGGAACACTTGGTGTCAGACATAAATATAAGTGTATCCAGTATAAATATGGTAATGCATAGGCTGTGATCCCAATGCAACCCACTTCACTACATTCACTGTAGATCTATTTTAATGATGGGTTGAATTTAAGAAATCCAGGTATATTTTGCTCTAAAAAATGATATACTGAGCAGATCTGTGACCACCAACGTGAAAGAGATGGCAGTTATGTTAAGTTCATTGTGTAAGTGCAATTTCAGTGAAAGGCATAGATATCATGAAGTTTTCCTTTTCACTTTAACATGATCTTCCAGCTTCAGGACATCTTCTGTGTTCTGTTTATGTGCTTCTGTGGTAATATTTGCTAATTTGTGTTGTTTGACTGAATCATAGAACACACTTCCTTGTTTTAATTTTTTTGTTTTGTTTATGTTTCTGCTGTATTTGTATATAACTGTATTCTCCATTGCAGTATTCTTGCATCACCTCAGTATATGGAGATGATGGAGAGTTGCAAGAACTTCAACAAGAGACTTCTGGTGGAGAGAAAAGGAAGGGTGCCATTCATTGATGCTCATACTGGTCAGTGCATTCTTGTTTCTCCTAACACTTGCCCTGTTATTGCTGATACAGTTTCTTTATCTGTATTGTCTGGATCAGCGTTTTTCTTCCTGAGAGCCTTATAAATTGAACAGATTTCAGACAAAACTATTGGGTTATAACATGATTTTGTAGAACACTACACTGTTTTCAGAAGTCTGAAGCCATAAGGTGCAAATGCATTTCTTAACCAGGACACTGAGTAAGTGTAATGAAATAAAAAGTCTGGTTGAATCATGAACAGAGATGATGTCAGACACAGATCTTGTGCAGCTGATTTGGTTAATACAAGGCTGTGCAGGTTGACCAGATCCCCTGTCTCTCCCGGCCAGGCCTGGCCCAAACCGACTGCAGTCTGTGGATGGAGCAGCGCCACCGCATGCCGGGCGTCAAGCCAGGCCAGGTGTACACGTACCCAGCCAAGCGCTGGATCAAGCGGCGGCGCCAGTACCTTAACTTCTTCATGCAGCCCAAGAAGTTTGGCCTGGAGGAGTGCGAGCTGGCGATCGCTGCTGTGCAGAACCCCACTTTCACAGAGGACAGCAGTGCCAGCCTCAACGACGGCTCGAAGGTGGGTTCCACTGGTGTTGGCACCACAGTGTGTCAGTTGTCTTTGCCTGGTGGGTAAAACTCCCTGGTTTGATCCTGGGTGATGCGTGAGACCCCCATGAGAGTTTGGTGCTCTAAACAAATCTCCCATTCGGAAGCACCAGTCAGTGGTAATTGTCGCGGTGTCGGAGGGTGATATCCGGGCGCTCGCTCGGCGGCAGGATGGCTGGTATTACGAGGACGCCGAGATCGACCGCGACGACTTCGAGGAGAACTCGGACGCCTCCGACTACGACTTCGACGACCGGTACCGCAAGAAGAAGAAGGCGTCGTCGCAGAAACGCAGCTCGGTGAGCCATCAGCGCCCTGTGCTGTGGACTTCCGGTGGTTGTGCGTGATGTCACACCTTGATAGTACGAGTGGCCTTTATATTGGCGGATGCAGGTGTTACCTTTTTATCCTCATTTTTGATTATTTACTTTCATTTTATTTCTTGCTCGGGAAAGGCGCGACAGTAAAAGGATTTAAACATGGTGGTGGGGGTTTTCGAATTTTATGTCACAAATTGCTTGTCATTTTGCAAACGGCAGGCATTGACATAGTATGGGTGTCTTTGGAAAGCAGTCATGACCAATGCCGAAAGGGAACAAGGACTACGTAACAGAAACAGAAAGGGCTCTCACAGGACAAAGGACCATCTCCCTGCTCAAGACACTGCAACTTGAGAACAATCCCTGGGTTGTTGACGACTGAGAGCAACTGGCCCCTTGTTGTTGGCACCTGTCATGGTCGTTCCGTCGGGCCGGAGATCGTGTCTCCTCCGTCTGCCGATGGAGCCCGGTTGACAACGGCGGTTCGCTCCGCTCTGACGACGGTGGCTCACCGGCTGCTCCTCACTCCGCAGGGCCGCAGCAGCAGCAGCCGCCGGCGGAACGCCGACCCGGAGGAGGAGGCCAAGAAGCCGTGGGCGTGCGAGCGTGAGTACCTCCGGACGGCCGGGCGTCGGGCCGCGCCTGCCGCGTCGCCCCCGCTGCCGCCGCCTCCGCCGCCGCCGACCGGCAGCGCTACTAACCCCGGCACGCGCCGCCCGCACCGTCTGGATGCTCTGTGCGTGTGCGTGGGCGCGAGCGTGCGTGTGTGTGTGCGAGTGTCTGCTCACCGCCGTGCACTCACTGCGAGCACTAACCGGCGCCGGGTGGAGGCGGCCTGCGCTGACTCTCCGCCGCTGACTCGCTGACTGGGCGGTGGGACCGGACGGCCGGCCGCCGGCCGCCGGCCGCCGCGCGCCGCTGGCTCGGCCGGCGGTGAACTGGGGCCGGGCGAGCCGCCGCCGGGAGCGTGCTGCCCGGCCGGACCGAGGACCGGGCGAGGCTCTGCCGCGCGGCCGAGCTCGCTTCGAGGGTGCTTTGTCTCTGACGGTGGAGTCCGCCGCGGCGCCGGCTCGGGGCGACTGGCATGCGTTTGACGGGCGCCGGTGGCCGCGGGAGGGCCTCCCCGCCGCGCGGCGTCCTTTCCGGTCGTGCAGCGGTGAGTACGGCTGGCCGCCGCCGCCGCAGCCGCCGCCGCAGCCGTGTGCCCGCTTGGCCGGCGGCGCCGCCAACGCCGCCCGCGGCCGGTGTGTGAAGCTAAGCTTGGCGCGGCGGCCGCGCGTGTGTGTGTTTCAGTGTGCGCGGCTCGCTATAAGACGCGGCCCGGCCTCACCTACCACTATGCGCATTCGCACAAGGAGGAGCGCCGCCACGAGCAGCGCGCCGAGCCCGTGTACGAGCCGCCGACGCCGGCGCCCGACCAGGAGGGCGCCGCTGCCGCCGCCTCCGCCGCCGCCGACGAGCCGCTGGCCGCCCCAGGTTGGCTGCACGCGCCGACCCGGACCGCGCCGCTCTTCTGCCGCCTGCCCGCCGCTTACCGCTTCCGCTTCGGTTGCTCGCTCGCTGGCTGGCTGGCTGGCTGGCTCGCTTCGCTTGGCTTGGGCGTCGCGACCCGTTTGTTTGCGTGCCTGACACCAGCGGGTCGAGTTTGATTTGTTTCAGCGGCGCCGCGGCGGGCCGCCGCCGGCCGCCGCCGCCGCCGGCGGCCGCGGCGACCGGCGCTCCGTTTGGCCGGGCCGGCCTCGCTAGTGACCGGCCCGGTCCCGAGATGGCGCTGCCATTAGCGAGGTAGTCGGCCAAGGTTGGCGCGCCCGTGTGGCGCGAGCTAGGACCAGGCGCGGAAGGTTCGCATGTCAGTAGCGTAGAGGCGACAGTGAAGGTGGCAGGGAGAGGTCGCTAGGATTTCCGTAACCGGCTAGATGATGAGCTCCGTTAGCCCCGAAGTGTCAGTAGTGCGTGGAGCGATTTAACATGCGCAGTGACCATGCGTGCCTCGTGTGACCGCCGGTGACGTGACTCGGTCGTGTTCTGGCCTCCTGTGATGGTTGCTCACCGCTGTCTTTTCATGCCTCCCAGAAAAGGCCCGAGGAAAGGACAAACCAGGCAAGCGCCCTCTCTTGGTCTTTTGTCGTAGCTTGATCGGTTCTGTGGTGCCGTCTGCTTAAACTGGGCGCCGTCCGCGCCGCTCTCTGCCCCTGCCGTGCCGGCCGGCCGGCCGTGTGTGCCGTCCTGACCAGACCGTCTGCGCGCGCAGGCTCACGCGGTGGCCGGGCGTCGCGTCAGGCGGCAGCCGCCGCCAGCGCCGCCCTGGCCGCCCAGGCCGACATGGACAAGTTGGTGAAGGCGCCGCCGCCGCTGGCGCCGCCTCCCGTGAAGCTGCCGCCGCCGCCGCCGGCCGAGGTGAGCCCGCCGGCCTCGGATGTGAGCCCCCAGACTCGGGAGTCCCCAAGGCGATTGACCCCCCCCCGGCCGCCGAGCTAAAAGCGCAGGCCGTCGAGACGACGCTGGGGCTCCGAGGTGAGTTCCGAGGTTGCAAGGTGAGCTCCAAGGTCCGACGTGAGTTCCGAGGTCGCGAGGTGAGCTGCGAGGTCGCGAGGTGAGCTCCGAGGTCGCGAGGTGAGATTTGGGCCTGGGCCGGCGGTGTGCCTGTTTGCCGTGTCTCCTGTGTGTGCCGGACGGGGAGGTCCGTCGCTGCCGTGGTGTGTTCGTGCGTGTGGAGCCGGCGTGTGGCGTCGGTGGCGCCGGTGTCCTGTACCGGCTGGCCGTCTCTTGCAGAGGACAGAGCCGCCGCCCGCCTCCGCCGCTGTCGGAGGAATACCCGTGAGTTGAGAACATCAGTACTGTGCAGTGCGCGGTCGGCAAGTGGGCCGACCGGTGCCGGCAGTTGGCGGGGTCTGGGGCCGGTAGCGACCAATTTTCGGAATGGTTGTGTGATGTTCTGTCTCACTGAGGACGCTCAAACTAATGTCATTTTTCTTTGTGTCATAATGCTGTCCCGCGAACATGATTTTGGTATTCCACGGCAGGTACCGTGTTTCGGAAGCTTTTGTCTTTGGCTTTTTTCAGTCTAAATTGTGCTATGGCGAGCCATGCACGCATGTCACATGCGTGCCATGGCTTGCGATGGTGATATAATCCCCATAACTGCATTCGTGTTGTCTTATCCTGCGAATCCTTAATACGCATACATGTTCTGTCAGAAGCACTGTCATGCCCTCTACTCACCACGTGTGCAGACCTGCCAGCCATTTCCCTAAAGTGACACTGCGTTGCGGGCTGGTCCACCAAGCCACCAGGTCATGCTGGTGTCCGATCTGGTTTGCAGTCAGTTGACGCTGCAAGGCTAGTGTGCTTTGTGCAGGGCTCACTGAGGCCCGGGCACACAATTTATGTCAGCACACAACACAAGAGACGTCTCGGAGGATGCAGTAAATTGGGATCATAGAAATCGTTTCCATCGGTGCCATGCAGGAGTCGACTGAAAGTCATAAATTTCGCAAAAATACACGTCCTCTATGCTGGTATCCCTATCGCCTCCGTTGGACAAGGCAGTTCGGTATCTGGCACAGCTTCTTTCAGTCTTGTCCGCTCATTCCTGGCCCTAATCGCCCCCCCCCCCTCCTGCCGCCGCCCCTCCCCGCTCCGTGGGCGCGGGGCGGCGGCTGCTCGCCTGACGCTCCGCCCCGCCGCCAGCCGGCCGAGAAGAAGCGCAGCACTCCCTCCAGCTACTGCGACTTCTGCCTGGGCGATGCCTCGCACAACAAGAAGACTGGGGTAGCTGAGGAGCTGGTCTCCTGCTCCGACTGCGGACGCTCTGGTCAGTGCTGGTGTCGCTGAGGAGGAGCGCGACCGAACCAAGAACGTGTCAGCAACTGTTAACCGACTTACCAAGCGAACTGGAAAGAGACTGTTAACGATTCTGTGCGTGGCACGCGTCTCCTGCTGCATCTGAGCTCGGTTTGTGTGTAGGTTCAACAGACGCATAATGTGCGCCGTACGGTCGTACAGTGGGAGCGCCCTGAGACGTGAGCACTGGCGCAGTGTCGTGCGTCGCGTGTAGCGACCGCGCGGTGCACGCTTGCCGAGTGTCCTGGCCGCCAGCCCGGCTGCTGGGCCCGGGCAGCCGACCTGTCTGACCGTGCTCTGCCCGGCGCTACTGCTGTCTGCTGTCTGCCGTCGGATGCAACTGACACGGGCCCCGCTTCCGTCCAGGCCACCCGTCGTGCCTGCAGTTCACCGACAACATGATGGTCTCGGTGAAGAAGTACCGCTGGCAGTGCATCGAGTGCAAGTGCTGCTCCCTGTGCGGCAACTCAGACAATGACGTGAGAACTCCGCTGGGCGGGTTACCGCGCGCGCTCCAACAGGCGTCGGTTTAGAGAGCGGCGACCGGCCGCCGGCACGTTGTGGCCCGAAAAGGTCGACCAGGTATCGCTGGAGAAACGGTTGTACTTGCTTCCAGCGTGTTTCTGTTTGCTATTGATTGTATGACGATGCGTATTATCGGCGACGCCCATTGGCATGGAAGTGGGAGTTTCTTTTTGGCAAAATGGGTCGAGCGGACGTGCAGCACGCTGTTCCTGCGGCCGAGCGAGGCTGCCGTGTGGTTTCCGGCCGGTCTGAAGCAGCCCTCTGACCGACCCGCCCGCCCTCCTCAGGACCAGCTGCTGTTCTGCGATGACTGCGACCGCGGCTACCACATGTACTGCCTGTCGCCGCCGCTGACGGAGCCGCCGGAGGGCTGCTGGAGCTGCCACCTGTGCGTGCGCGAGTTCCACTCGGGCGCGCCGCCGGGGACGCAGTAGAAGCGCCCGCCCAGTGGCGCCGCCGGCCGCCGCCGGGGCTTAGCCAGGGGAGGGAGCCGAGCCGTCCGTCTGGCACAGGGAGCGGAGCGGAACGACGAGCGTCGTGAGCCGGAGTGATGGCGGCCGGCAGATGGCGCTGGGACGGCGCCGGCGGCCGCCGCTGAGACGTCCGGCGAGCGGGCGCTGGATCTGGTGGTCGGCTGCCGCTCCGTTATAGCCGGCAGTGGACCTGATGGCAGAGCTGGGGGCGAATCGGGTGGTGGAGCCGGCGGCGGATCTGGCGGTCGGCTGTTCCTCCGGCGGAGCGGACGGCGCCGGCGGCTGATCTGGTGGCCGTTTGGCCGGGGCGAAGGCGACGGCCCCGTTCGGTGGCCGTCCGCCGACGGCTGGCGGTGGCGGCTGGGCGCCGGGGACGGTGCGAGGATTTGCGGTCTTCCCGGGGACGTAGCCCCGTTCGCAACGGCCGACCCTGGTCAGAGAGTCGCGAGATTGATGCACATTGTCGAAGTGTTCTGATGCGGCGCTGCTCTGTCGTATGATTTTTCGCCTAGCTAGTGAAGCTTTGGTGAAATCGTATCTCTCATCCCTCTGCACTCATACGGTTAGCGGTTTGGTTTTAATGTCATGACGTTTTCACGCAGAATGAACCAGGCGCTGCATCTGGTTATTTCCCATGTTTTCGGTCATGTTTTGTGAGCCCTGATGTGCTTTGTACAGCGAGAAACGTGGGAGAACATGTGGATGTTAGTTCCTGTTTGGCGTCATCACGCCTTCGAACCTCCGCTAAGCTGTACGCTAATCGGAAACGATTTTTCCCTTTTCTGACGTACCTGTGGGTTGGACGGCCGAAACATGTTTGAGTGCTGCCTTTATATCGTCATCCAAGTCTGAAAAGGAAATTAAAATGATTGGGCTTAAGGACATCGGGTGGTGACAGAACCATTTTTAAGGGCATCTGTAACTAAAGCGCAAACTTTGGCATTGTGACGGAGCCTTACTGAGGGAGCAGACATCAAGCGAATATTCCATGGCCAGGCATTTTTTTAGATGCGATCGCGAATATTTGACGACTCAGTCCCTAGCCGTAAGAGCAAGCGGCGCAGTGTTTCGTGTAGCAGGCTGTGCGGGGAATTTGGTTCACGGCCCTTTTGTTCGGGCGCTCGCAGCCATTCCTATCGATATGCAGGGTCAGGCCTTGCCAGATCCAAGGATGGCGTAACAGAAGTGACTTACCAGCTTTGATGTTGATGGTGCTTTGTGTTCAAGGGCGCGCCGATGGCGCGGTCACATTGCCCCCACACCTAGCGACTTTAAAAATGATGTCCAGTTTATGGTAAACGATGGTCGACTTACGTTTTCAGGGCTTGAAAACCAGTGCACAACTTTTGAATTACACACTCATTGCTTCCTTCTTCCCAGGAAAGTTATACATTTCCCAACATATTTTATCGTCTTTTAGCTACTGCCCTGTAACGCTTTTTGAGAGGCATCCAAGTCAGCAAACTAGACGAGATGGTCAAATGATCACATGCGAGCTAAAAATATCTTGTGGTCGATCACACGTTATTGAAACAAGAGTTTTTGCCCGGGACTCTGCTGGGCTGATGGTTGACACGTTAATCTGAAGGAGGATAACCGCCGCTGAGCTTTGGCCACGAATATGTGTTTTCGCGACCGGCGCCTAACGATCACATCCTAGCCACCTGGTGGCCGCCGAGTAAAGCTTAGGTTCAATAAGGGGCCGTTAACATGATCCGAACTGCAGCAACCCAGAGTAACCGAGAAAACACCCAGTCGTCAGCGAGATCCACTTGCCCTGGATAAGTTGAGATTTCAGTACGTACGACCGGGATGCAATGTTTTCGTATTCCTTCTAGAGTACTATGGCGCTGAAGGTGCCGCACAGTGCTTCGCGACAGGTTTAAGGAAGTGAATCAAGCCCGGCCCCGGCACACCAGGTACGAGCGAATGGTGGCCAGTGAGTCAACAGGTCCTCATCCGCACACCGAGGCGAATCCAAACATATCTCTGCCGAGAAGAACGGCCGCCGTGGCGAGCCCAAGCGACGCTGAACCCGGCCTGAATACGTCCGGGAGAGGTCAACACTTGGGCTCGGCCACGTTACAAGGCAGCCGCCGTTTTGACCGCCCGCGGTGATTACGCGGCGGTCCGCGAGACAGGCGGCCTGACCCCGTCTCCTGCCCTGGACAGAAGACGGGTGCTGGTGCTGAAAAAAAGAAAAAATTGATGTATGAACCGAAAGAAAACATACTCTGAATATACAAGAAGGCTTTGTGCTATGAAGAGAGACCTGTGGTCTGAATGAGCATTTAGAGGCCCCTGCTAGCTTGTAGGGGAATTCACAGCTTGTTTCAGGAGGGCCCCCTGTAGACCCATAAAGGATCCCTGTCAGCCTCTGAAAGGACCTCCTTTTGGTTTGGAAATAGGGCCTTGCCCCTGCCTCCAGAGGTCGACATGGGCCCTTAACCCTATTCCCGGAGGGCTAGACGGTATGGCCGATTCCCGGCAGGGGGGGGGGCGGATTCGGCCCCCCCCTGAGATCTCGAGAACTACTTATTCGATTTCATCGCAACAAATGGCAATCGATTTGCCGTGACATGAACTACATTTTGATAAAAAGAAATTTTCAAAATTTTGAAATTTGTGAATACAGGGGGGCAAAAATGTCAAAATGGGGGGTACTTTTTGACTTCTTATAACTCCGTTGTTTATGGACCGATTTTGATGAAACTGGCATCAATCGAGAGATTATGGATAGGGCTTTTACCATGGGTATGCAAATTTGAAATTTTGAGAAAATTCATGGGCGTTCACAGGGTTTCAAAAATAGGGGGATTACTTTTCCAATAACGGAATGAACAAAAGAGGCCAAAACACTTTTTTAGCTTCTGCTAGTCATGTTATGCTAAAGAAGTACAAATCGCATTACAATGTTTGTATAATGTTAGCACAGGCGGTGCCAGGGACATAAAAAAGGGGGAACTGTCATGGTCACACGTTTCTCAGATCAACTTGTGACCTTTTGACCTTAAATGACCTCCAGTGACCTTGGGGTCACCTGGAATGATGTCGTGTGCATTCAATATTATCTGTAAACGTTTTTAATCGATTAAATTCACTCTATTCCAAAAAATTCATTTTTTGGCTTTTGCGATATAAGGTACGTGCACTGACATTTTAGGTCATAGCTCCGTGACCTGACCTGATATCAAGCTGAAACTTGGTACACAAGTAGAGGGCATCTTTCTACGTCATATATATTCCGGGTTTGGCATTTGAAAAAACGGCGCCGAAATTATTGCGAAAAAACAAATTTTGACTTTTGACCTTGACCTGACCTTGTAAAGTGACCTCAGAGAAACAAAATTACATATGCACATTGCCCAACTATTTAGCTATATATTCATATAAAGTTTTAAGTTCTATCTTAAAAACTCTGTTTTTGGCAGACATTTTCCTTTTACCCTCAACATGGCCAAAAATGACCTGAGGTGCCTCCCAAAAACGTTGCCTGGCTCCGCCCCTAAGCAAAATAGAATTTCGAAATTTTGTCACGGCGCGTAGAAGGAATAGCTAGGAAAAGTCACCAAGTTTCGTGAAGCTGCGTCAAAAAGCCTGGAATTGGCAAGCAAAAAACCCGAGGGGGGGCGGATTCCGCCCCCCCTGCCGGGAATAGGGTTAACAGACAGATAGAATGCCCTCTACAGATAGGCAGTGGCCCCCTGGCCAACAGGTGCCCCTAAACGATTTTTCAGGAGCCCCTACTTTCCTGTACAGATGCCCCTGCCGACCTGTAACGGGCACCCGCCAGATCGCCAGGAACGTCTTTACAGGTGAGCATGGGCCCGTTTACACTTCAGCGAGGTACCTTTACAAACCGACAGTAATTTTAACCACATGGGGTCCCACTCATTACGAGGGCCAGGCGCGGATCCAAAGGGAGAGCAATTAGGGTAGCCGCCCCCTCCTCCCTGAGGACTGAGAAGGGACCCCTGTCCGACTTAAAAGGAGGCCCGGAGGGGCCCCGTATGAGTTTCACGGGATCTCTATAAAAACCTGATATGCTTTTGATGCAGTCGGAGAGGCCTCCTGGAGGGCTAGATGACCTCTGAGACACATGAAGCTCCCAAAGGGCCTCTGAGACCACAACAGGATCCCAGTACGGCAGACTGTTCCCGAGACCGCCAGATGGCTCATAGGGTGTCTGAGACGGCCAAGACGAGGACTGAGTCCCTAGGGGGTCCCTGTGAGTGAAAAGCTGAAGGTTCTTGATGTAGTCAGAGGGCCTCCGGGAAGGTTAGTGGGACCCTGACACGGTAAGATGGCTCCTAAGATAGAAAAAAGGGTCCTTAAAACTCTGCGAGGGTCCCTGGGACTGCAAGGGGCCCCAACACGGCAAAGGGTCCATGAGACCGCTAACATTGCCAGAGAGGCACCTGAGATGGAAAGAACTTTGGATGGCGCCTGGCACAGCATAAGGAGACCCTGGCCCACCAGAGGGGCCCACTGAACGGGGATTCGTCGATAACCTACTCAGTCTCGAGAGGAGCCACAAATGGGCTACATTGGCCTTTTTTAAACCTTTGGGGTTCTTGATGCTGTCAGGGGTCCCCGGGAAGGTCAGATGGTTTCTGGGACGGCGAAGATGGGCCTGTACACCGCAGATGACCCCTGAGAACGCCAGAAAGGCCATAGGACCCCTGCGAGACAATGACGATAAGAGTGTCTCTGAAACGGTATTTGGGCTTTATGGGGGCGCTGGGCGGACAGAAGGTCCCCGAATGTAATAAGTGGGCTCCTGGCACGGGCAAGATCCCCCTGAGACTGCCAGCGCGGCTCATGAAGCGCCAACAAAACGGCTAGGGTTGTCACGGCTAGAGGGGTCCTAAAAGACTGCCAGATGTACCTCATGTAACATAGGAAGACCCCTGATACAGCCATGGGGACCACCGGACACGTTCAGAGGGTCTATGACACTGCACAGGGGCCCTCAAATTGCCAAAAGGTGTTTTGTAACTGCCAGAGGACCCCTGAGATAGCAAAAATGTTTCCCAGAGACGATAAGAGGTGTATCCAGGACCGCAGGGGGTCCACTGAGACTGCTAGAGAAGGACCTTTGAGACTGCTAACTAAAAGTCTCTAGCAATAGGGGCCGCTGAGACGACCAGAGGGGCCCCTGAAACTATCGACCTTGAGACGTCCAAACTGCTCGTGAGACGGCCAAAGGACTTAGACGATTGCAAGAGGCGCCCCTGTCACAGCAGAGAGAGGCTTACACAGGGTCCTTTGCAGTGGCCTGAGGGACTCCTTAGACGGCAAAAACGTCTCAGGGACAACAGGAAGGAATCCGAGATGGTCTAAGCGTCCCTGAAACTACTAGATGGGAAACTTCCAAAGGAGCACCTGAGACGTCCCGCGGGACACGTGAATTGGTAAGAGGAACCTGAGACCCCTAGAGGAGCCTGGCACGGCAGACTCCTCGAGACCACCAAAAGTGCCGCTGTAGTTGTAAGAGGGAACCTAAACTAAGCTGACCTAAACCGCACTAAACTAGACTAAACTAACCTAAACTAAAAAATCCAGAAGCTACGGGATTGGGAGGGGGGACAGACGGGCTCCTGAACCGGATACAGACACGACATTTCAAATGAAGGGAGTGGACGGAGCCCTCAAAAATCTCGCCGTTTTTGTCATATTTCGGGCACTGTGCTCGGAACCAAAACGCAGAATTTTCTCAAATAAAATGACGCGTTCTAATTTTTTGGTCACCTTATACGGTAAAAAGCAGAATTACATCATTTTTCATATCTTGAGGGCAAAAAATGGGGCTCCGCGCTGACCATTTGCCTCCACTTCCCTCCCCGCCTTAGCGAAATCTTGGATCCCCCGTGGCGAGGGCTCCCATTGGTTTCGAGGGTCCCCTTGATCCGATTTGCCCTCCCCCTGGGCGGAATCCTGGCTACGCCCCTGATCCATTATGTGAGAGATTTGGCGCTGGCATTGTTACGTAATGTGTGTGTGGGGGACAGGCAAAGCTGCTTTGGCAAGTGCTTGAGATAATGATTTCGTTCTCGTATGATAGTCTGTAAGAGCTTTGTTACTGAGTGTCGAGCTATAATTCAATGTTGCGTGAGGAAACTGCCTTTCAACCGTTTACAAATGTATTTCATAATAATGTTGAATTCGTGACGTAAACGCAAACATCGTAACAAGCAGAAGTTTGCATCATTAGCCATTTTGAAGATGGATGCCCAAAGTCAAAGACCTGAAAAATGGCAATGGGTTACAGACCTGAACAGAAAAATCAACGCATGTTGGAGAACACAAGTACGCCTTAGCGCCAAAAACTGGAAAAAAGGTTTGCTTATTTAAAGAAAAATTGGGCGATAGCAAAAAGAACGAAGCGCAGTTGTTTTTTTTTCGGGATGGGGGAAGAAGGTAACCCAAATGAGGTTGGCTGTTGATCCGACAGAGCTTGCCCCCGCAGCCGAAAATGCAATCCGCCGTCCCTGCCTCAGGCCAAGGGGGCTTTCATCAAAAACCGCTGTACTGACCTCCCATAACCTACAAGGGGATATATATATATATATATATATATATATATATATATAAATATAATTTCAAAGAAGCCTCCTATAGCACAAAGAGGCTTCACTTACCTTCAAGTGGCTTCCAGTAGCAGAGGACCCTCCTGTAGCATTAAGAGAGACCTCCTGCAGCTTCAAGGGGCCTCCTATAGCACAAGGGGTCCTCCTAGAGCATCGAGAGGTTCTTACAGCATCAAGAGGGCCTCTTATAGCTTCAAGAGACCTCTAATAGGTTCAAGGAGCCTTCTCCAGCACAAGGGGGGACTCTTGTAGCTTCAAGGGTCCTCCTATAGCATTAAGCGGATCTTCTACAGCTTCAATGGACCTCCTTAAACAAAAGGTAGTCTCCTATAGCACCAAGAGACCTATTGCATCAAGGGGTTTCATATAGCCTCAAGGAGTCTCCTATGGACCTCCTATAGTTACGTAACCTGTACAGGCCTTCTATAGACATGGCCTATGATGTCAGGAGCCATATTTGAAAATCTAGTAAACTCTCAAAGGGTTGGAAGAGGCTCTGAGGGAAAAATGAAGGTCCCTCCGGGACCTCCATTTTTGCCTTTTTCCAAGGGAAGGCCCCTTCGCCCCCCCCCCCTTGACTAAATCCCTACCTGGTTCGGGAAATCATGGAGTGATCTGTTCAAAGGTAAGCAGTTGGCCACGTAACAACAGCGACCTCCTTCTAGCATTGATTGAGTGTATTTTTCTTGCCTGTGCAGATGAGATGCGGTCAGACTACTTCGCATTAGTGCTGTTTTCGGTCTTTGTTCCACCCCAGTGCAGTATTTCCTTCAACCTCTCGACGTTATTTCATTTTTCAGCACATTGGACTAATATGTTGATTAGACCGCCAAGCATACCGCGAACAATCTACGCTTTATTGCCATTCCGGGAGGAAAATGTCTTGAGCGGAATTTTATATTCCGGCAAGGCCAGCCGTTCTCTCAACAGAAAACAACAAAAACTTCATAACTTCTGACTGGAGACTTTCTCCGTTCGCGCCTAACACGAGCCATACTTGTGCATTTCTCTGCGCGGGACAGCGGCGTAATCCCGCATGTAAAGCTCAGTTTATGCGAGGGGAATTTCGACATAGCCCATGGCGGACTCACTGTAGGGGCTAAATGACGTCACCCTAATGCTAATGGTGCCACGGCTGAGCTCTGCCAACGCCTGCTCAGAATTGTTCCGCGACCGATTCAACCGAAAACTTAAAAAAAGATCCTGGTCTTTTCCGTCTTGGACTGCATAGTCGAAGTAAGACCCGGTGGATTTAGCGGTGCGTTGAGTGCCGTGGCGGGCGAAGAAGGATGAGAATGTAAAAGTGATATGCTTTCCCCCAGACGTAGTGTTTTTATTTTTTATTGCACACGGTGCAATTGCTCCTACCGGAATGACGTTTGTCTGCGAACAACCTAACTTCCGCTCTTCTAATATGAATTTGTAAACAGATTTCGGCCACTTATTTTGGTTGATAGCAAATTTCCCGTATGTATTGTTTTCTATAAACGTTCAATTTTTTTATTAAAGCGTACGCATGTAATACTTCGGAAATTTCCTCCCATGTTATGGAGGGAGACATGCACCAGATAAGTTTCGGTATACCTTGATAACGCCAGGGAACTGTCATTAGCATTGCATCCAGTGATTAATGTTTTTGGTTTTCGGACCACAGATATAACGGAAATAAGCCATTTTCTTACCGATAACTGTGTGACGTCAGTGATGTCTGTGACAGCGACACAAAATCAATCGTGAATTTGATCAGCGTCGCTACGCAACATCTTCGATTTAGTGCTTCTTTATCTGATTTTCAAAAAGATGTTTGCAGTGTTCGTGGTCAAAACGGTCTTTTGATCTGACAATGGCCTGAATATTTCGGCAAAGCTTGACATGGAGACATTAAGGCACGTCAGTTTATGTACCGAAATATTCATTTTTTATAACATCAAATAACGTTTTTGCTGACATATGCTCCGAAAACGTAATCACTTAAAAAATGAGTCACCCTTGCCCTATTTCTTGTTGCAACAGGCAGCAAAAACCGATATCTCTAGTGCCGCCGCGGTGCTGGCCACACGGCCACTGACCGGTCGCTAACTTTATAAGTTCGACCAGTGGCTGTCTACTGTCTTTGGCGATGACATGCCGAAATATTGCATGGCGAAATATCGGATAAGAAAAATATCGCAAGGAAAATATCGAACGCAGAATATCAAACAGGATAAATATCGATCTGCATAAACATCTACGGACATAAACATCCGACGTGAAAAATGTCGAAGGACAAAACATGGAGCCTGGACAAACATTGTTTAGGAATATTTGTCGAAATGGCAAAATAGCATGTGCAAAATATCGAATGAAAAAACAGTGACTGAAACGTTTTACGACGACGTGGTGCGACGTTTTACAAGAGACATTGTGCTCAGTGATATTTTCCATTCTAATATTCATCCCTGCTCGGTATTTTGTTATTCAGTACTTTTGCTTCGATAGTTATCCCTTGGGATATAATCCTGTCCGATATTTTGTGTGCGATGCCTCGCTTTCAATATACTTCCACGCAATGGCGTAGCCGGGATTTTTTCCGGGGGTCCTAGAAGATAAGGGGGGCTCCAACGCTGAGGGGGACTCCTTGAGCACAACGGGGGCCCCATGGCCTGGAATGTCAATTTGTGCAAATAATTTGGAGGAGGAGGGGGGGGGAGATCGAGAGGCTTTACAACATAACCTCTCTCAGATGTGAGTTTCTCAACGGATTTAGGGCACTTTATTTTGACGGACGAAAGTTGATCTAAAGAAAAGGATTTCTGGAAGGATTTGGGTTGTTCTGTTATATATATATATATATATATATATATATATATATATATATATATATATTGTTGTTGTTGTTGTTGTTGCAACAGGCAGCAAAAACCGATATCTGTAGTGCCGCCGCGGTGCTGTCCACACGGCCACTGACCGATCGCATATATATATGTGCATATATATACGCACATATTCGAAAAAGCTAGGAAGTAGATCGTTACGTATACAGTGATGTTAAAAACTGCAGCGGACTTGGCACTGATGATCTTCTTTGATGTGGTTTCGATTGTTCGTATAAGTCGTGTCATTTCCAATGAATATGCATTAGGAATGTTGCCAGTGCTCATTGTGATATAAAAAAACAAGCAAAAAATCATATCTTGTTATTGATCTAACGTTTGCTATCTTATTAACGATATATATGTATATATATATATATATATATATATATATATATATATATATTATTAACGATACAAGTGAGACATCTTCAGACATAACTATGGGGTCAACCACATTTCGTTTAAATTTGAAAAATAGAGCACACGGTCAGGAGCGTCGATTTCTGTAAATGATTGGGGGTCCGAGCCGAGGGCCCGACAACCTGACTTCCCCGAAATGTGGGCTTCTCAACGGATTTAGTCCACTTTATTTTGGCCAACGGATAGTTATGAGTTTCTTTGTTACTATTTATCAAATGAGAATTGTACTTATCTCCATATATATATATATATATATATATATATATATATATATATATATATATATATATAACATAGAAAGGTAGATGGATACATCGCTTTAAGCTTGATTCCTTAATTTCTGCCTATCTGCTATCTATTGTGGCTGATTTTTCGCTACTATTACTCATTTCCCTTAAAAACCGGCAGGAAATATTGGGTGGGATCAAACCAACATAAGAGGGGCCCAAATCAACATTGGATGGGCCAGGGCCCTCTCAAAAGAATATAAATCGATAGCTCTGCACACGGTTACGAGCAACGCTGAAACAGTACACGAAAGATCAGCACAGCACCTATTCATATATTCTTTGTCTGGGCCGTGGTGGCGGCCCTTCAAACAACTGCAAGGTCCCACCAGGGGCGTAGCCAGGATTCCGCCCAGGGGGGCCAAATCGAATCAAGGGGGCCCGTAACCAATGGGGTCCCTCGCCAAGGGTGGATCCAGGATTTCGCCAATGCAAGGGGGGGGGGTGTAGGGGAATGGTCAGCGCGGGACCCCCATTTTTTTGCCCTTCAGATATGAAAAATTTCGCTTTTTTGCCACATGAAATACCGCAATTTCGCTTTTTTGCCACATGAAATACCCGAAAAAATCAAACGTCTCCTTATTTCGAAAAATCTGCGTTTTGTTCCCCCAACAAAGTTGCCGAAATATGACAAAAACGACGAGATTTTAGGCAGTTCCGTCCTCCCATCGGTTTAAAATGTCGTGTCTGTATCTGGTCTAGGAGCACGTCTATCCCCCCCCCCCTATCCCGTAGCTTCTGGGGATTCCTTTTGTCAGCTTAGTTTAGGTTCCCTATTGCAGTGACAGGGGCCCTTTTGGTGGTCCCGGGCCGTCTACCTTGCCAGGACACTCTAGTGGTCTTATGTTGCTTTTACAGTTTCACGTGTCCCGTGGGACGTCTCAGGCGCTCCTTTGGCAGTTTCAGGGGCATCTCGGACAGTCTCAGGGACCCATCTGGCAGTTTCAGGGACACTTAAGCCATCTCGGGTTCCCTCCTGTCGTCCCTGGGACGTTTTTGCCGTGTAAGGAGCCCCTCAGACACTGAAAAGAGTTCTTTATAAATCTCTCTCTGCCATGACAGAGGCGTCTCTGGCAGTCGTCCTTTGGCCGTTTCAGAAGCAGTCTGGACGTCTCAAGGTCTAGTAGTTCCAGGGGCTCCTCTGGTCGTCTCAAGGGCTCCTATTGCTAGAGACTTCTAGTTAGCAGTCTCAATCAAAGGTCCCTTTCTAGCAGTCTCAGTGGACCCCCTGTGGTACTGGGTACCCTTTGTATCGTCTCTGGGCAGCATTTTTGCCATTTCAGGGGCCCTCTGGCAGTTACAAAGGACCTTTGGACAATTTCAGGCCCCTGTGCAATGTCATAGGCCCTCTGAACGTCTCCGGTGGTCCCTATGGCTGTATCAGGGGTCTTCCTATGTTACACGAGGTATATCTGGCAGTCTTTTAGGGCCCCTCTAGCCGTAACAAGGGGCTTTTGTCGGCGCTTCAGGGGCTTCACTGGCAGTCTCAGGGGGACCTTGCCCGTGCCAGGAGCCCGCTTATTACACTCGGGGACCCTCTGGCCGTCCAGCGCCCCCATAAAGCCCAAATATCGTCTCAGAGGCCCTCTTATCGTCTTTACCTCGCAGGGACCCTGCGACCTTTTTGGCGTTCTCAGGGGTCATCTGCGGTGTACAGACCCATTTTGCCGTCTCAGAAACCACCTGACCTTTCGGGGGGGCCATGACAGCATCAAGAGCCCCTCAATGTCTCAAAAAGGCCAATGTAGCCCATTTGTGGCTCCTCTCGAGGTTGAGAAGGTCACCGACGAATCCCCGTTCAGGGGTTCCTCTGGCTGGCGAGGGACACCCTCTTAAGTTCTTTCCATCTCAGGTGCCCCTCTGGCAATTTTAGCGATCTCATGGACCCTTTGCGTGTTGGGGTCCCTTGCGGTCCCAGGGCCTCCTGAAGGGTTTCAAGGGCCTTCTTTTCATCTTAGGGGCCATCTTACCGCGTCAGGATCTCATTAACCCTCCCGGCAGCCGTCTGACTACATCAAGAACTTTCAGCTTTTCATTCACAGGGGCCCCCTAGGGGCCCAGTCCTCATCTTGGCCGTCTCAGACACCCTATGAGCCATCTGGCGGTCTCAGGGACACTCTGTCTTGTAAGGGCCCTGTTGTGGTCTCAGAAGCCCTTGTGAGCTTCAGGGACCCGCAATGCGTCTCAGAGGTCATCTAACCCTCCAGGAAGCCTCCCTTACTGCATCAAAAGCCCGTCAGGTTCTTATAGAGACCCCGTGAAGTTCATACGGGGCCCCTTCGGGGCTCCTTTTAAGTCGGACAGGTCCTCTTCTTAGGCCTCATTGGGGAGGGGCGATCGCCCCAATTGCTGCCCATTTGGATCCGCGCCTAAACGTCGTAATCAGTGGGACTCCATGTGGTTAGAATTACTATCGGTTTGTAAAGGGGTCCTGCTGAAGTGTAAAGGGGGGCATGCTCGCCTGTAAAGACGTTCCTGACGACCTGGCGGGTGCCTCTTACAGGTCGGCAGGGACATCTTTACAGGACAACAGGACCCCTGAATGATAGTTTAGAGGCCCCTGTTGGGTAGGGGGTCACTGCCTGTCTGTAGAGGGCACCCTATGTGCCTGTAAAAGGCCCCTGTCACTTCTGGAGGCAGGGGCAGGGGCCGTCTTCTAGACTGAAAGGAGGCTCCTTCAGAGACTGACAGGGGCCCTTTACTGGCCGACAGGGGGCCCTCCCCAGACAAGTAGTGAACTCCCCTACAAGCTAGCAGGGGCCCCTAAACTCTCATTCAGACCACGGGCTTCTCTTCGTAGCGCTCATAGCCTTCTTGTATATTTGCAGTACGATTTCTTTACGTTCGTAAGCCTTTTTTAATGTTTAAAATATCCTTATTTTGCTTTAATTGTCTGCTTCGGACAGTGTAAGACATCCTGCGGGCGCCTCACGCTATCCAAAGAAGTGGGGCCTTCTGCCCCAGGGGGGGCCCGCTCGCACGCCAGGGGGCCCCGCTTGGCCTCCAGGGTGGAGGAAGCACGGTCCCTTTGGCCCCCCTTGGCTACGCCACTGGGTCCCAGGCGCGTTAACTTGGCGGTCAATTAGTGGATCCATATCCCGAATGAATCTGGCTTCGAGAGATGCAAGGCGCCGTTTATCCGCTGCCTTCACCAGGATCGTCATGTTCGAGGTGATGGTTCGACGAATCAAGTGTTCATGGTGGTGTGGTTCGGCACCAGGAGAGTGCCCTTGATGTTTCCAGAAAACCCCTAAAACATTAAGGAAAACATTACTTGCCTCATCATTTTATTATGAATATTTTGTTGTATTATTTCATTATAATTCTTTTATTATAATTATACCAATAAAATGTTTAAACCGCGCTAAAGCATTATTCAAAGTTACTCCAAAAATACGATGATCAAGGGCTCACTCAGAGAGTTAAAGGCCCACAAAAACTCTAATGGGCCCTCTACATAAGTTCAAGACTGGGCCATCCCCGAGGTCGTGAGGTCATCGCTGAATTCATCTGGAGGGCTCCTTGGAGTTTTTCGTCGAACCCTCAAGCTTTTTGAGGGTGCCTTTGGTATCTTTAGGGGGCCCACAAACGTTTCCTTGTCTGGCTTAAAACTACGTCCCTGAATGTAGTGAAACCCCTGAAGGTACTGAGGGCCCTATCAAAGGTATAAATGGTTCACAAACATTTCAATGGGTCCTCTAGATGAATTCAAATAGACTTTCGGGAGTGCCTCTCCTTGAATCTGTATAGTGTGCATTGGAGTT
This sequence comes from Capitulum mitella, assembly GCA_030062745.1. Taxonomy (NCBI): domain Eukaryota; kingdom Metazoa; phylum Arthropoda; class Thecostraca; order Pollicipedomorpha; family Pollicipedidae; genus Capitulum; species Capitulum mitella. Next base: position 30,550,772 of record CP099847.1, read on the forward strand.
TTCTGTGGGACCCTTAACGTTTTAGGAGTGACCTTGATATTTTCAGAGGGCCCATGAAACATCTACTCGTCCAGTACACTCTTGCCTGTAGGTACTTCTGAAAATATCATTGGCATTCCAAGTAAATTTAAGGAGGGGCACTCGAACACCACGGAGGTCCTTTCCTTTCTTTAACAATCCATCGAGTTTGTGTGGAACCTCAAGCCCGTTAAGAAGCCCCTTAATGCTTTCAGAGTCGGAGAGGGCCTCAGACATTTCCTCGTCCGACTAAAAACTCCTATCCTGAATGCTTTAGAAACTTCGAAATACCAGCGGGACTCTCAGATTTTTTAGGGCGGCACAAAAACTCCAACGGCTCATTGGAGTTTTTAGATTTTATGATTAGATTTTATGGGGTCAGTCCTCGTATTCATGTAAAGGGCCCCTATATCGCTGCAAAGAATTTAAAGTGATTGGATTTTAATGGACACACCTACACCATCCATGGCAGGAGGACCTTTGCTGGCTGGCAGCTCCTTTGCAGAGCATCCTTTCATGTCCTCGTATATGCCTTTTGGCAGGTATAGGCCGGCTGGGGGGCACTTACGTTTCCCAGAGACACCTTTCAGGGGACACCCCGCTACCTGCCAGAGGGGTCTTTGCCTGGGGTCTGGGAGCCCTTTGCGGTGTAGCGAAATTGCCCTTCCCAGCCAGGGGGCCCCTTTAGGCAAATGCCAGGGGGGCCTTCATGGGCCCTTCCCGACACACCTACACCATCCCATGGCAGAAGGATCTTTCCTGGCCGGTGGCTCCTTTGCAGAGAAACATCCTTTCCGGTACTCACATTTTGAATAAGTACATGCCGGGCTGGTACACACTTACCTTTCCCGGTCAGAGGGCATCCCGCTATCTGCCAGAGGGGTCTTTGCCTGAAGTCTGGGGGCCCTTTGCGGAGGAGTGGATTGTCTTTCCCGGCGAGGGAACCCCCTTAAGCCAATGCCAGGGGCCCCTCAAAAAATTTGCCATGCCAGGGGATCCCAGGACCCCTAGGACCCGTGGCAACGACACTGCTCCTACTCAAATTCCGCCATATGATATTTTGTCCTGTAGTCGTTTGTGGTGCATCTTTTCTGGGTGCCCTCCACAGATGTTACTCAAGGAGCATTGCACTGGGTCTCTGCTGTGAATTTTGATGCAAGCAATCGACCTTTACATTGCCATGAGGCCCTCTGTGTAGCAGACGATGGCGCACATAATCCTTTTTATCAGATTTTTTCACAGTTTAAATTTAGATCTTTAAACTTTTGATGGGAAGATTTCCAAATACACAAAAACTAGATATTACCATGACAAAGCGCCGCATTGCACGATATGGTGGGAATCGAGTCCGCGTTTGACTTTGGCAGTCTGCTCAGAGCCACAAAAACCCGCGCAATTATACCTTTCTACGCGACCTAAGGTCAGAATGTTGTAACATTGGAATGGACTCAAGACGATCGTAAAGAGTTGTTTGAGGACCCTGGTAGTGTCTCTGAAGAACCGAACATTTGTACGTAGTTTTTTAGAAGTGATAGCCAGGAAGCAGCATGCTGATGTTCCCATCAATTTTATTCGTCCGTCGGTTATTAAACGTTTCCCCATTCGCCATTGATTACGACTGTTTAGCGCCTGTTAGATTTGTGTTGAGCGAAGACAGCTGATTTCTCAGTCCACAAATGTATTAAGAAACCGGAATTTCCTGACCAGCTATCTCAACAGGGATGATGACTTCAGTTTCCCGGAACGTAGATGTTGTTTGGAAAATTTATTTCGTCGTTTGATACTCTCCAACTTTAATCAGTTTTACGCCCCTGATTTCACTGAGGACATTTGATGACAACATTTGCCGTTGTGTTATTGAAATGCTGCTAGTTGTTTCTTTGACGCGCTGCCGGTTTCTTGTGATGCAAAATACAAAGTGTGTTGTAACTGCACAGTCTGACAAACTGAAACCGCCTCTCAGGTCAGACGCAGGGGTGGCGACACTGTGGGGGACGTGGGTAAGCGTCCCCCATGTACTTCTGAGTGTGAGACACTGAGGGAGCTTGTCTTTTAGTACGAACATGCATTCTGCCCAGGAAGATAAATGCTCCAAATCGATTATAAATATCAGATCTTATCAAAAGGGAGGAAAGGTCACTGCACTGAATTCACTTCACACTTTATTATGTTGCAGTGCCTGGCGCAGCGGAGACACATATCGAACAGGGAACTACTTCCGCTGTTTTCTTTTCCGCTCAGCGCAAATCTTCACGAAGGAAATCGCCTGTCGCAAACGCCGACGAACAGCACGTGCGTTCGCCGTGTCCGTTGTTTGCCGCCTTTCCCACGGTTCTCGGCAATCCCTATCCCACCAAGCTGCAGGCACACCAACCTGCGTAGCAGACTTGTGCTCTGATTCCGAGTTATCCCTTCGTCACGTCACCCGTCGTGGCCGTTCTGCGAAAACTGTACACGATCAATAAAATGTCTGCTAAATGCTGTTCAGAATACCAACAAAAACGACTGCTTAAAGTGCATTATATGAGGGAACTTGCATAATATTTACTTCCCTTCCTGTATCCACCCACGCTGAAGAGGTATGCCTGCCGGAGGGTTGGGTGACAAGTGGTTTACTGAAGGGGAATAACTCAGAATCAGAGCACAAGTCTGCTGCGTAGGTACACAGACGACAGCATGGACATCCGAGCGTTCTTCAGATGAAAGGTGTGACGTTTTCCGATAACCTGCCTCATAAAAAGCGATTTTGAGATTCATATGGACCATGCGTGTCGGGTCAACGTCAGCTTCTCCGGCCCGGTACGCCAGAGCCAAGCCGACAGGGCCGCCACCAGAGCCTGTTCACGTGCAACCGAGGAAATGCTGCGAAACTGGCTGCTGTCGTTTCAAGGTGACTTGGTTTACCACAGCTAAGGCGTCACACCGGAATCGTCGGACGAAAAGAGAAAAGAGCACGCCAGCCTCAGTCATGCAGACAGCATAAAAAAATGGTGATGATTTACGAAGCTGACTAGCTAATGGGCCCTTTAGTTTCGTAAAAAAGTAGAGGACCCGTTAGTCAAAAAGCAAAAATCCCCTTAAACGTGGAAAAGAGGCGATTGGAATCTGGCGATTTTTCACTTCAGGGAAAAGCTGCCCATGCTTGACCTCGTTCCACGTTCCTCGCAACCGAAATTTCGCGTCACTGCCCGTGGCCATACGTAACCCAGCGACACTCATGTCCACTGAGACCGTTTTTCTGGTCATACTTAGGCGTGCATTCTCACTGATTCAGTCCGTTCTATTGCAGTGATTTGTCATTCTACGAGTGGTGGTAATGTTATGTTGTCATAACTGTGTCAGACAAAAAAACGCACTGTGATAACTGCGTTTTCATTGATTCCGATAGGTTCAAACATGTTAAGCACTTGCTGCGTTGTCTGTCCGACGACTGGAATGGTATGGAAAACAAAATGTTGGGAGGTTCTATTAATCTGGAAATGCTGAAGCAGGCCCCGAGATATAAAACTCCACTGCTATTTTCCACCGTCCCAACACTGAAATAGCCTGTCCTTGACTCCATAGATTGGCATCCGTGCTCATTCATGTTTCCAGAATACTGTGGACAACAACGCATTTTTGGCATTACGAACCATAATGTGAATATACTCGAACCATTACATCGTGGCAAGTCACCTGTTATTAATTAGAGCAGGATTTGTGAACATAGGGGCTAAAACATAGCCATTTGTAATGACTGGCGTAGCCAGGATCTTCGCAAGGGACAGGCTCAAGGCTAAAATAAAAAGGCCAGATACGTACTGATTCTACCATATGATTCCAAACAAGGGGAAATTGACTGTATCAAAGAGCACACCTAAAGATTTTGTGAACTGAGAAATGCATTGCTTCTTAATTGTGGAAAAAATGTATCTACAACAAATCATTCGTGATCATGGCCCATATGTGGAACCCTCTGACCATGAGGGAGGTCAGCTGGCCCCTCTGAACCTCCTCTGGCTGCGCTGTTGTTCGCGATGGAGGGGACTCTGAACTTTAACCTGTGTATGGTCGTACGGTATCGTTAGAGGGAAGCTCCAGGCGGCCTTCGTCTGGAACAGCGCGCACGTTACCGGCGATGCCGGCGGAGGTTGCGTGTGGACTGCGTATGATGGTATCTGTACCTGGGTAGTCGTTTTCGGATTTTCGGATCGTATGTAGTTCCATGGAAGTTCTCTGCGATCTTATACACGCAGTCCATTCAGTTCCAAGGGTGAACGTCAAAGAAAGCATGTGTGTTTAACGGGACCGTCCCACGAAGACTTTCGCAATTAAAACCGGAATGCACCATGTACCGCACAGACAACGCGTCCCACCGAAAGTGGGGCGCTCCGGCAGTTGTGAGGTGTTGATAAGTACATGAGCTGTTTTAATTGTGCGTGAGCATGTGTGTGTGTTTTAGGTGCGCCGCACCTTATCGATGCATTTGCTCTACTTTGTTTTAGTTTTTTTTTTTGCTTTTCGTTCGCACTCCTCTTCATTTCTGTATCCCTTTGCAACATGACGCATGGGTACTAAGCCTTGTTTTGTTTGCGCCTAAAGGTGCTGAATACACCGCCACCATACATACCATATACAGTAACTCACCCAGTTAACCCGTATAAACTTTGCGTGCAACAGGGGGATGACCAGCTCGACACTACCAGCTGACTGTATTTTCGGTCAGCTGGTTTCGAATCCGCCACAGCCGTCGCGGCGTGAAGCCATGCAGATTTGGGTGGTATTATTCCGTCTGTCCGTTCAGCCTGCATCAGTCGAGTCCGCGACAGACTGAGGCCGCCGCACGTTGGATCGTTCGGCACATGGGTCGGAGATAGGCTGTCACAGTCATGATTTTGCGGTTGCATTTAGGGCAAAGCGGGTCCCAATCTGCCGAACAGTGCGACATCTGTTGTCATTTTGGCAAACATTCCCTTCTGGCAGTCAAAAAAGGGGAAAAAATGAGCCGATGCCAACTTTTCTGGGATGACCTCGGATAAACTACAGATGACAGCCGCTCGTCTTCATTTTTGCTATTCCGACCGGCCGTGGGGAATTTTGTGTGGTGCAAGCCTCAATAAATGAGGTAAGTAGCCAGAATTAGCCGTCGTGTGTAACAGTTGATCAGCCTTTTAACACCCGATGCTGTTATAGATTCAGGCAGTAACCAGGAATCAGCTAAGGGTTGGGCGGACCTTCGGAAGGGGACCTCTTGGCTGAGGTCCCTTCAGGCCAGGGGGTTTCCACCAAAAAGTGTTCAGGTGGACTCCAGTACCCCAAAAAGAACCTCAGCATTTGCAGGGGCCTCCAATGGCACAAGAAGCCTCTTATAGCTTCAGGGGGCCTCCTATAGCATCAAGAGGGCCTCCTGCAACATCAAGGAGGACTCCTATAGTCTCAAGGGGTGTCCTGTGGATCTCTTACAGCAACATGGAGGGCCTGCTATGGCCTCAGGAACCATATTGAAGAATTCTGTATGCTCTCAAAGGGGTCAAAGGCCATACCATGTCCCCGAGGGAGGGGTGACCTCTCCCTTTGCTGTCCCTGTACAACGCACTCTCTTGCTGGCGTCCAGCGGATATAATTATCTTGTGTGGACAGTTTTCATGGGTATTTGGCAATCGCGCATTCGTAAGGTTTTCAGGATTTAAATCAGTTTAACATCTCATAGAAACGGTCACAGCCTATGACTCATAGGACATGACAAGGCGTTTGAACCACTGCGCCCCTTGACTACGTCACGAAATTTTGCCCCCACGCGTACCACATTCTGCACGGAATGAGCGTGAAGTGCCATTGTCGGACGACGAAGGATGACCTTCCATTTCGTAGCGGCATAACACAAATCGTCGCTAAGTCCGCAGAATCCTGTAGACCGGATTTTCCCGTCGTGGCTTCGCGGTTCGAGAAAGCATCTGCCGAATAATCCTGCGTGCGACGGCCTTAAACGGAAATTCCGCTCGTGTAAACTGAGCTTACAGCACAGCTGACTGAGCCTAAAACTCAGCTGACACCAGCATCGTTATTGTTATTATGAAAGCTGGCTAGTATACCGAGGTGCAGGGTGGGACACGTTGGCACCGGTCGACGAACCCGCTACCGGTCCGGTTATTGCTACGCATTGTCTGAGAGCCGAAGCGCTCCGACAAAACAGCTGTCACCTTATAGACGGTGATTACCGCCGTGGTATGGGCGTTCTTGCCCTGATCGGATTGTTCAGACGGTATGCAGATTATCAGAAACATCGAACTTCCTGTTTAGAAGCGCCAATTTTTGGAATGAAACAAATGAGCAGCAATGATAGTTTGTAAAATTGTACATGAAAAATGACATTCGAACCATGAAGTTCGACAGACACCAGCAGTCAGACCGAGCAGGCGAGAGGGGGATAAATTCTGTGTCATGCAAACGCAAAAAGATGTAGGAAATAAGGGCAAAGTAAAATCGTGTTACAACATGATTTTATTGTGACCTTAGATGACCTCGAAAAAATTAATGCTCCAGCATGGGAAGAAGTGATGTACCGAAGAGTTTTGAAAATTCGTTGACGCTGCGCCGCTTGATTGTGGATTTATGTGACAGGGGAAAAGTAGGGCCGTCTGACGCCACCTCCTTCCCCGCATTAGCGGGCTCACAGAAACAAATACACAGACATAACAAAACAGTGTCTAGGGCCCTGCAGCTCAGGCCTTGCCTGAACAATGTCCCCCACAAACCCTCTGAGACCTGCAGCCTCCGCCGGCGACCCCGCAGGCCCCCGCCGCTGGCCGCACCCGGGCGGCGGCGCGCGCCTGCGTCGGCGGCGGCCGCCCACCGCGCGGCCGCGGCGGCGCCGACGGGCGTCGATTGGCGGCGCGCGGGTGACGTCGGCGGCGGCGGCGACGTCGCCGGCCGCGCTCCGAGGCGGTCACTGACTGGCCGGCAACAGCACGATGCGACCGGCACTGCTGCTGATCCCGCTGGGCCTGCTGGCCCTGCAGGCCGCCGCCGCGAGCGAGGCCGAGGCCTACCTGGACGACGGTGAGTGCCGCCGCCGCCGCCGGCCGGACGGCGCCGTCGGGTGCGCGCTGGCGCTGGAGTAGGAGCTGCGCTGGCACTGGGGCAAGCGCTGACGCTGGAGGTGGGGCGTTAATAGCGCTGACGCGGGGCAAGGGCTGGCACTAGAGTAGGACAGGCTCTGGAGTGGGGCAGACGCAGGTGCTGGAGGCGATGCAGATGCTGTGGGTGGAAGGGGAGTCGAGGAGATAAGCTATAGGTGGAGATGCTGAAGACGGTGTGGCGTGGAACAATTGCATACTTGGGATCCAGGAATAGTGGGTTATTCAGAAGGCTGCGTTGAAATGTAGTCCAAATTACGTCCGGCATTTCCACTTGGGTCATTCCCTGACCACTTAGAAATGAAAACAGATGTCGGGAAATCGTAGAAATCACGTATGAGACTGGTTCTAGGGTACTGAATGTAAGACTGGCTATGCCGGGACTAAAAGCTCGGCGACGTTTGTTGAGCCGGTGGTTTCGTCTCTCCAACAGTCAAAGCAGCAGATACGTCTCGGTCCGATGGTCTGACCCGGGTAGGCAATGGGTCGCATTTGCGCCAGTAAAATGCATTCTTTATTAATTCAGAGTCCATTTTTTCTTCTTAGCAATGCAAAGTGCACTTATGTGTTTCGAAGTAAGTTATGATTGAGTTCAGAGTCGAGATCGAACAATTCCCCGAATGTACACAACATGCCTGAGACTTATTAACGCCAGATCTTTCCAGAACAAAATATGTGGAGGTAACGGAACTTTCCGGGCGTGTCGCTGAAATTTTCAGATCGACATTTTGACTGTGGGCATCTTCGCTCATCCAGATTCATAAAATTAATAAAGCATCATTCAAGTGTTATGGCAAAAATCTAAACCCAGGTTTAGCTATGCACGGCATGCGCTCATGGTTTGTACCATAGTCGGCATGTAGTGGTACAATTAAGATTTTTAGGAAGACGGTTTAGCAGCCTGGGTGAAAAAAAGCAAACCATTATAACATTAAATCTGGAAATGTTGAACTGTACCCTTAAGGAGTTCAAAGACTTTCACGCGCTGAGAATCAAAAAGAATTTGACTTTCACTGGTTAGCTTGAACTTTGGTGTGTACATGATTCGGGGAATGGTCTCGTATTTGAAGAATATCATTTCTGTGAAGTCCTTCATTGCATTGTTAGTTCGGAAATATAAGACTTCTTATTTGAATAATGGGTTTTTCTGGTATAAAAACATTTAGCTGTACTGCGTAAGAAGTTACACGAATTTTCCATGAATCCAGACCACCAACATATTTCAGCCCGTTGATGGCAGCAGGGCACCACACGTTTGATAATGTAAAACTGGGAGTTGTTCAACTATCATACGAAGTTGCCTTTACATAAACATGCTGTCAGACATACCCTAGTTGGAATTACATGTGTTTCGTCATGCTGCGATTGGCCAACAATAATTCACGCTATGGCGCTCGGTGACAAAAATCAAAGAAACATCTCGGTTTGAGATAGTTAGTCTTACCTCAAGTATCTTACCACGTCCACCAGAGGAGTTTTACTCGACGGTGAAAATATACTAGCAACAGTCACACTTAACTTCTCGTAAGGCAGTGCTCATACTGCCATCGTCATCCTCACCCGCTAACAACTCTAACCTCTGTGTAATATGAGCGAAATCAGACGCCGAGTGAGCTCTACTTAAAAAAAGTAAGTCGATCCTCGCCTTAAAATGTATGCTCGGACCCGTCCGTCCCGGTCCAGCCGTAACGCATCATGGAGGCCAAGAGACGCACAACCACTCGACATCGAACCATGACGTGCTCACCGTAAAACTGCTCAATTAGCCAAGAGCTTTTCATATGCGTCAACAGAGCATTAACTTTGACGTTTTTAGTCAACTATTCCGGTGGGATGTTTCCGCGCTTCAGTATGTTTATTGTTTTGCGAAATTTGCAGCGGTATATCTAAGTACGAAATGTGTACAAAAAGTAGACAATAGGGAGCCACATGTGGTTTCACCTGCAATTACTTGGGTGTGACATGCAACATAAGCTAGATAAGTGTCTGTGTTGTCAAATGTAACAAAGCAAAATGAATGTGCCGAGCGACATTTGGAAACACGCTGCAAAATTTGACAAGAAATGCATTATGCTTTGCTCATCTTGCGCCCTAGTGCGCCTTACTGGTTTGTGTTTTCCCTATTCACTGAAGTTCAAAATAACTTGCTGTTGCGTCGAAGTCGAGTTACCATTGTTCGACTGGTGCAAGTTTATCGGGACCAATGGTGACAGCTAATACTACAGAAACGAGAAAACTTGGTCTGTAACGCAGACAGCGGGCCCAGGACGATCCCGTTTAACTTTTGGCGAGGCCGGCTCTGGCCCCTGATGCTCCGTGCAAAGTTTGCCAATTAGAAACGCATTAACATAACCGTCACGCGTTCCTGAAATGTCCGCGCAAATGCGAGGACATGTCTTGCGAGTGGAACACAGTCCAGATGCACTGGCGCATTGCGAATAATCGTTGTTCCGGGAACCAGGTTAAAGCGTGCCATCTGATCATGCCGACAGTGTCGCACCGCGCTGCAGTAATCTCCTGAACGGTAGCTAATGCATCTGGGCGTAATCGCACGCCAGCTGTTCCTGGTAGCGATATGCTACAGGGGCCTCACGTCAGGCTGTCGGCTCATGTTGACGATAATACGACGGCGGACCGTAGTTTTCGGACTAGCATGTAGCCAAATTACCAACAGCAGGCGTTACTGCAATGCTCTATCGGCCAAAGCCACACACTAGTTCTACTGAACACCGCTTATCAGTGATTAACCTCTGGTTTTCCCGTCTGGGGTAATCTGTCGACGGATAATGGAGCGTCATACTCATACGCGCGGTGACGTAGGAGAGTCAACCTGATTTTTACTCAGTCTTCCATGCGGGACTTCCGACAAACTAAAAGCGCATCTCACCTTTTGGCAAAAGAGCAGGGGCACACCCGGGATTTTTCCGACGGTGTCCGGAGATATGGGTGTGACATGTTTAGCAGGCTGGCCCTTCCTCTTTCCACTAAGGAGGAAGGACAGCGGACCGCAGGGCTCCCCTTTTGCACCCCCAACTTAAACCATGCATAGCATATTGCAACGTTTTGATGTGCGCGCCAAAGTGGGAGACAAGAACTCCTGAGCAATGACTGAAACTTTCATTACATTAAGGACGCTGAAGTCAACCGCCTGTTTTGAGAAACTGATGCGACATCAGGGGCACGATGTGACAAACAAGCTAACGAAATACAAGTGATCAAAACACAAAGCTCAAATGGCCTAAAATGAATACATCGTAAGGCAGGTTGGAAATAACAGAATAGCAAAGTTACGTGACATGACACACTATGGTTTTAGAAGCCTTTCGACTAACTTTCAACTCTGCAACGCGCAAAATGTAGAAAAGCAGAGATGGTTCTTTCTCGTAAAGTGGGTGCCCAGTGAGGTCGTTCACTGTTGTCCTGTTGACAAGGAAAAGTTAAAACACACATTTAAGACTAATGACACGGAAATTCAAATGGCACAATCATAGTTCTGCATATTGCACTGTCTTGTATTTTATAGCCGTAACAAAACCGGCCCCGCGTTCAGCGGTGAGGACATTTGGCAGAAAAGTTTGCCGTACCTTTCCGGGGTCTTTCTGGCTGAAGTTGACATGAAATACCTGAAGTTTGCCATTCACCAGAGTCACGATGGTATTCGTGACCCGATGATATTCGTAACATGTGTTTGATGCTGCAATGGTTCTGTTTTTAAAAGGCTGCGTGCTGCCTTGAAAACAAGTTCGCTGTATGTTCCATGTTAAAACTAGCATTATGATAGGCTTTACCTTCTTGGTGCGCTGATATGAACGACAATTCGAAAAACACGCATAAGGTAGTTCTAAATGATATCAGCACACGCAGTGAGACTACAACTGGTCAAGCTACAAAGTTCTGTGAAAACGAATAGCAACATGTCGCGCCATCAGCATAGAGACATGCTATTTCAGGCGTTTCATAACAACAATGACATTAACACACGTTTCCCCAGGCAAATTCGTAAAGTGCAAAATTATACGAATTGTCCCCTTCCTTTGCTCTCTTCCTTCCTTTCATTTGGCCAAAGCTAAACGAGAACTGCGTCTTTCAGAAATATTGTTTTGGCTGCTACTGGTTGCCACAAAAACCGTCTGCGGTGTGCAGATATTTACGATCCCTGCGGATAAAACAGAAACGACGAGAGAGGCCATGCTTGCATATTATTTACCAGATATTGATAAGCTTTGCCGTTAACTGTTAATGGCAAATATACCCAAAAACATGTGAGGATCTGAGAGCGATTTTCAGCTTAGCAGTTACTTCATGAGCGGCGGAACACCCCATGTAAAGTTTGTCTCAAGCACTCCATTCTTTACCACAACTTCCTCAAAATTAAGATCAATTCCTTATATATCCCAACCATCGTATATCGTATACCCAACCATATATATCCCAACCAACCAACCAGGCCATCAACAATCTACTTAAAGTAGTTTTAGTAGACTGTGCGTTTATAACGTCACATGATACTGCGTAACACTTTCTCATGATCGTGAGGCGCTGACATTTAAACTCAGTTAGCCCTCGACATTTCGCGGCCTGGAGCGGGCAGCATTTGGAGCGCCACCCTCACGGCCTGCCTGAAAGGCTCATTCACTTACCATAAAGTAGGCGTTACTCCCCATGAATTTCAACTTGCCGTCTCGAGCCACTCACGGACCAGTGGCCAGCTCATTGCCGTCAAGGTCAAGCTGTTTATGACTATCGGCCAGGTCGCTCCAGCGAGGGCAGTTTCATCGGGAAAAACGGTCCCGAGGCGAACCATGGCTTCAGCAGATCACCGCTAACGGAGATGCGGCAACATTATTCTCACCGGAACGCAGGAACTTTCGCCATCAAGCAACGATATCGTGACACGCACACACACACATATATATAAATATATGAATATATATTCGGACCATATATATATATATATATATATGGTCCGAATGACTGCTGGAGTGGTGATAGACGTCGGACCTCGTGTTCAGCGAAATTTGTTGAAAGGACTCCGATACTTTCATCCGGTTGCGCAGTTCCAGATAAAGCCTGATTTTGTGGTGAAAGTTAAACGCACCGCGTAGGGTGCGTCACGACAGTTTCGTTGCCGTAGTCATCAAGGTATCTTGTACACGATGAAAATGGCTTTCCGATAAACAAGGCCAGGTTTCCAATTCGTGACGAAAGCCATTTCTTCCAGCTAGCTTATTCCAGAGACGGCACTGGTTATTTGGTGTGGTCGACCTATTTCTGGAATTCCCGAATCTGGCGATGGTTTGATTTTGGCGCGATTTTCCGAAAAGCAATGACGCCGTTTAACAGGTTGCCGCATCACCGAAACGCTGTGGCGCGATCTACATTTATCTTTTGGGACACCTGACAGTACGTACCGGTACAAGCAGCTTCTTGTTTAAAACCATTAACGGAAATCACTGAAAATGGGTTCCTCTCAGGCAGAAATAATTTTGGAAATAATGACAAATGCAAGACCATTCCGAGAACAATGATCTCGTGATTGAGGCGTTAAATTCCGCGAAGAGCATCAGCGTGCGGTTGTCTACTCCGGAGCCTTGTACTATTAATGGACTTCAGCCGCGACAAGCTACGTGGCCCTGCCGATGGAGCGGCTCCACAGGCCGTGTGAGGGCACCTGCTCAGCTCGGCAGCCCCACGCTGTCGAGCCGAGCCGAGAGCTCGTGGACAGCCCGTGCTCCTCATTCCGCAACTCCCCGGGGGGTTTCGTTTTTCACGCCGAGGGCCGTTCTGCGCCGCGCCGGCGGCCGTTTGCAAATATTTCGGCCGCTGCCGGACGACGAGAGGTCGATGGCGACTGTTTGTCGGTCCGAGTTTCAGGTCGCCGGACGGCCGGGCTCTGGGCGCGGTCGAATGGTCGATAGCCCGGCCGGGGCGCCCAGACGCCGGCCGAAGCCGCCCGTTCGGCTGCTGTCCAACGCGGCGCTGAACAACAATCGACTGCGCGGCGGCCGACCACGTGACCGCTGCCGGCACCGGGACCCGTGTGGGGCGCGTCTTCCGTGACCGACGTCTGCTGAACGCGTCTGCCGATCCCCTCGGCTGTTTAGCGTCGGGACTAACACCAGCGAAGATTATCGGCTCCCCCTGGCTGACATTTGACTCTGTGCTTTCAGCGGTGGATAGTGAGCAAGAGATGCCTCTGGAGATGGACGAATATTCCAACCTTCTTGCCAACCTACTGAGGAAGTCCGCGCAGAAGTAAGTATGTGCAGATGGTGCAGAACGTGTTGTCTTGGAGGCGTAAACCGTTCAGATACATTCACTTTAGTTAATGTACGACCATTTCTTTTTCGCGCCATTTGTGAAATATCGCAATATGGCGTTTAACTGGTCCTTCATCCTCTGTCCTTAATCAGTGATGGCGAGAATTTTAGGACGGAGATTTATTTTCATAACAGCTTTCCACTGTGGTCCTTGATATTGCCGACGTTTGTCGTATTGCAACTGACGAACATCCTAATGATACGCCAGACTTCCCCAGACCTAAAAGCAGTCTAGCCACGATCCGATAACAGGCCCGCCTACCGGCAAACAAACAAAATTTTGCTTGTCTTCGCGCGACTGTAGCGGTCCGTTGACGAAAACGCTGGCGTGCTTGGTCCCACTATCGCCGACAACCGCCCAGCGGCATAATATCGGGGCACGGCCCACGACGACACCGCGGCACACTTCCAGGGCTCAGCCCACGACCTCGCAGCGGCACACTTCCAGGGCTCAGCCCACCACCTCGCAGCGGCACACTTCCAGGGCTCAGCCCACCACCTCGCAGCGGCACACTTCCAGGGCTCAGCCCACCACCTCGCAGCGGCACACTTCCAGGGCTCAGCCCACGACCTCGCAGCGGCACACTTCCAGGGCTCAGCCCACGACCTCGCAGCGGCACACTTCCAGGGCTCAGCCCACGACCTCGCAGCGGCACACTTCCAGGGCTCAGCCCACGACCTCGCAGCGGCACACTTCCAGGGCTCAGCCCACCACCTCGCAGCGGCACACTTCCAGGGCTCAGCCCACCACCTCGCAGCGGCACACTTCCAGGGCTCAGCCCACCACCTCGCAGCGGCACACTTCCAGGGCTCAGCCCACGACCTCGCAGCGGCACACTTCCAGGGCTCAGCCCACGACCTCGCAGCGGCACACTTCCAGGGCTCAGCCCACCACCTCGCAGCGGCACACTTCCAGGGCTCAGCCCACCACCTCGCAGCGGCACACTTCCAGGGCTCAGCCCACCACCTCGCAGCGGCACACTTCCAGGGCTCAGCCCACCACCTCGCAGCGGCACACTTCCAGGGCTCAGCCCACGACCACACCGCGGCACACTTCCAGGGCTCAGCCCACCACCTCGCAGCGGCACACTTCCAGGGCTCAGCCCACCACCTCGCAGCGGCACATTATCAGGGTCTGGTCAGTACAGCGGACTAACAGGTCACAGCTCCATGCACGGGACCGGAGCCAGGACGTGCCTGCTGACGACTGCGTCCGGCCTGGTCCAGTGGTCCAGGGGACCAGAGGCCCGGAGGTCCGGACCAGTCCGGGCTCCGAGCAGTCGCGGACGTGCCTCAGGGTCGCACTCCGCCAGAACGGGTCACGTTGAAACGCAACAGGTCTGCGACGGCGCCGCTTAGGACGTCACACGGGGAATTACGCTGCGTGGGTGGTAACGGCATCAGACGACGACGTTCTCGTCTTGCATATGGTCGCTCTGACGTCATATGCGCTATTTGACGTCACGGAATGCTGATGCCCGTCCACTGTCGGCTGGCACCGCGATGCCGTCGTTAGACCGTAATCACTGTATTGACGTCGTCAACTGTGACATCACTCTTCGCGGTCGGTTCTATGACGTCATCGTAGCGTCATTGGCTCCGAGAAGCGGGGTTCATGCGAGTGCCCTATTCGCGTGTTTACTGTCCACGGCGCCTTAAGTGCTGCCTAACACGAACATGATTTGTCCTCGCCCACTGGCAGCCGCCGCCTATGAACGATGACGGCCGTATCGACCGTCGGACGATTGCCGTGACGTAGCTCGTCTGTCTCGAGAGCCCCGGAGCTCCGGCTCATTGTTCTCCGCTGACCCGGGGAGGCGTCTCCAGGAGACTGGCGCGCTGCCCGCCGCCGCCGCCATTGTGCCGCTGTTTGCCCGCCTCCACCGTCGGCTCTTAGCCCTTCTAATTGTCTGGTCAGACGGTCGCCGTTTGTGTACGTCTACAGGCGCTCCTGTATCCGGCGCGGCAGCTCGTGCGATGCCCGGCCGCACGACTGCTGCGGCAACGGCGTCTGCCGCTGCAACCTCTGGGGCAGCAACTGCAAGTGCATGCGCGGCGGCCTGTTCCAGGCCTGGGGCCGCCGGAGGAAGTAGGCAGCGCGTGACGGCCACGCCCGCAGGTCGGCGCAGCGGGCCCCTACCGGCCCTCGCCGCGCCCGCCGGCCGGCGCAGCGGGCCCCTACCGGCCCTCGCCGCGCCCGCCGGCCGGCGCAGCGGGCCCCTACCGGCCCTCGCCGCGCCCGCCGGCGCCAGCCCGCGGGCTCGTGCCGCGCGGGAGCCCCGCCCCGATTGGGGATTTCCTCCAGCCACATCCGCCAATCGGAGCCGCGGCTCCCGCGGCCCCTACCCCCGCCCGCGCGCCCCGCGGGCCCCCGTGTCGTGTCTTGTTGTGCCGTTCGCGCGGTGGTCGCAGTCGGTGTCGGTTGTGGTTCTTCGAGATGTTGGCCTGTTTTGCGAGTGATTCGGCGGCAATACACGCCTAAATGGACGAGGTCGTGTTTTCCTGTGTCGAAACATCAACACGTCGATTTGGCCTGCCAGAATTTAGATAACCCCATTTCGGAGGCTGGGAAGGCTGAGCCGCAGGGAATGACGATCGTGGCTTAAGGCCTGAGTCGATAGAACCCGCGTTGATACGAACTGACGGTCTCCGCGATCGGATTGGTGCCTGGTCGCCGTGAACATCCCATTCGTTTCAGATCAAACATCCCCACCCGACGCCGGAGGCGCCGTCGCCGATGTAACAGAAACCGACATCAGGAAACCCACCCAGTGCCTGTCCGTCTGACTGTCGACAGATCTTGCCCGTGGTCCTGCGTCCAAACCAGTTGGCGGATCGCCATGTGTCGCTCGCCGTGCGAAAGGTCTTGCGAGTGACCGGAGCATCTGCTAGTTTTCGTCGCTCTGCCTGTTGGCCTGTCGTTGGCGCGTGTTGCGTCCTCCGGGAAGGGTTTTTAGCACATAAGAATGTCATGTCAAACGGGAAATACGAACACCACCAAGCATCGTCTCGGCTGCTGCAAGTTTTCTCGGCAGCCAAGGGTCTAATTGGGTCGAGACGTGCGAGCTCGGAACGGAAACTGAACAGGCAATCACACAGCATACAGCACGTTGCAATGCGTGCTACGTGTCACGCGCAAGCGGTGGGAATATGAAAAAAGCTGCTTGAAAAGGTTTTGAAGGATTGACTTTCGTGCTGGCGACCCATGTATGGATTCATGTGTGAATATCCATAGATGGATCATACATGAATATAATCACATTATATATCACATCCATGTATCCATATGTGGATGTGATATGTATATCATAGCTAGGTTTTTGCTCGATTTCAGCGGAATCGGAGCCAAATCCGGATTTGCTTCCACTGGAACCGCAGTCGGATTCGGAATCGATTCAGGTGGAAGTTGTGATGGATTCGGCATTGCTTCAGTTAGTTCGCAGAAGCACTGGAATCGGGAGCGAATCCAAAGGGAAAATGTCTGTTTGCACTTCTTATCAGTTTAACCTACCATTCCTTTGGTATTTAGCCCGGCACCGCCTGGGGTTGTCAAATTGGCGCCCTTGGTTTTCTTGAATAGCTTCTGTAGCGGTAGAGTCAGCCCAACCGAATTTTCAGTACCTGTACATCAATCATTGTTACACATTTTTTTTTTAATCAAAACCATTTTCATGCTAGGTCAGGTCACGGAGAGATCGCGTCGTAAGTGGGCCCTTCCATGCATGTTTTCACCTCTTTGGACGGTGGCGAGAACATGTTTCGTTTTTTTGCAATATTCGCGAATGTAACGCATATATTATTTGGATTTACATCGGACAAGGTCCAAAAACGGATTTACAGCCCTGACACGTCAACCTTAGAGGTCATGCTAGGTCACATGCATGACGACAATGGGAGTGGCTTGCATTGTAGGTGATAGAAGTGGTTGCCGCTGACTTACCCTCTTGTTCAAGCGACACGAGAGAATTTATATGAACATCTTAGCAAGGTTCTGATGGAATACATGTGATGAAATGCAACGTGAGGTCATGTCAGGTCACGTCATGGCAGATGTCAAAATGAAATGAAATACGACATTGTCTGTGGTAGATCGTTTAGTAGCAGTAGAGAGCAATTGTTGTTCCTGGTCCGAAAAAGAAAAATGGCAATCTGTCTTAGCCTGACTTGACCTTAACCCGATCGACAGAAGACAGAGCAGATTTAATGATTACGAGATGCCATTTCAGTTCTGGACTTAACGCAGTTAAGAATCCCAGCGAGTAATTATTGCTCTCGGTCAGGAATAGTAATGGCACCTTATCTGACCTGACATAGACTGACCTTGAATGGATGAAAAGCAGGTAATGAAAAACTGATCATCAGAATGTTTCACTTCCGACCTTTTGTCAAGTGGATCAAAATGGCTACGAGTAAGCATCAATCTTTGAAATGTTAAGTAAGACCATTATTTCAACTGACCTACGTTGACCTCGACCTGGCATTTTTCAACATTCTGGCATGTTTTTGATGCAGAAGATCGTCACCTTTCGTTTGATACCCAGTTAAGGACTCTAAGACCAGTATTGCCACCGATATGATACAGGAGCCGGTGTCAGTTTTTCCGGCGTCGTATTATGCGTTTTACGTGAGCTGTGGCGTCATCAGTCACATGACTAGGCTAACATAGTATTTTTCTAAATTGCAAGACTCAAGGCTGTCGATTGGTGGTAGACCGGTTCAGATCCGACGCTTAGATTATGAGATGACAGGGACGCCCTTTTTGATACCCCCAGGCGGTCGTGGGTACAAAAACAAGCCAGATGATGTCGGGTTGATATATATGTATATATATATATATATATATATATATATATATATATATATATATATATATATGTATATATATACATGTATATATATACATATATATATATATATATAGCTTGATGTCTAACAGTCTGTTCTCATGGTGGCGTGGGCTGCACATTACCAGTTAGGTAGGTGCGTAGCCAATGGGGATGAGGCTGTGTTCCAAGAACAATTAATGTCACGTTGTGGTGGTTATTGGGTTATTTCACGACGCTCTCGACTGCCAGGGTCATTTCGCGTCGCAAACTCTTGCGTCGGTTGTCGTGGGGTCGGCGAAACGTCGCATTATTAATATCATGTCAAAGTATCTCCATCACTGGACAAAACAAACGAATCAGAGAAGGATGCACAAATATCACTGTTACACCAGTTTCTTGGGGGACAGGTGAATAGGTGGTGTTATCATATAATTTCCTCCTCTACTTACTTTTGACGCCTCATAAGTATTCCGATAGTGACGAATGTGGATTGTTAATGACTTCAGGTATGCCGCAAGATCGCCAGAATTGTGCATCGTAAACAGTGCAGAAACGCCGTGTTCATATTTCTGCATTTTTCGCGGCATGCTTACTTTCATAGTTCGATCTCTTAAGAAAATCAGATACTGTTAGAAGATGCAAATTTATTTTTGCGTAGGAAAGCAATTTTTATTCGAAGATTTCATATTGGCGTCTGATCCTCATCCTTCCTACACCCTTTCCATGGGCAAATACAGCACAGCCACTTTCTGTGGCTGCTACTTTTTTCACCGGAGAAGCCAACTTACTTTAACAGTGCCAGTAATGATTTCTGATACTGAAAACGTCGCCGATCACAAGATCCAACCTCAACCGACATATGACAGAAGTTTTTTAGTTAACCGAATGTTGTTTTGCCTCTGGATTTTAAATGGGAACCTTCCCTAAACGTAGATTGCTGTGAAAGCCCTCGCCCAGTTTCGAAAATCCTGTTCAACTGATGACTGAATGGTTTTCCATCTGCTTTAAATATACTAATGTCGATTGTTTTAAGGTGTTCTTTTCTCGATGCACGCCATCAAAAAATAAATGTTTGAAAACCTGAAATCTGTTTTCAGGAGGTTTAATATTCATTGTAGAATGCAGTTGCAGTCAGAGGAACGATACGAAACTTTGTATGAATATATAAATATAGGCTGAATGGCACATGATAAGCTACAAAATATGTCATGAAACATCGATTGCAACTCATAAAGCCATGACATTTCGTATTTATTTTCACCAGTATTTGAACACTGGTGATGTGTGGCGAAATGTATGGTTATCAGTATCTAATATACCTAGTTCATGCGATAGGGATGGTGTTGTATTTATTATATTAGCGGACCAATCAGCTTCCGCTAAACTTAGTTCCGCTAACTACAAGTCTGTTAACGTCTTTTTCGCCGGTAAAGTAAATAAAGCTGAAGGGACAAAAATGTTTGTAGGCCCTAAAATAGCGCATTTTTGTCCCTGCCTGTTGTGAGCGTGTCTGCAACAATCTTTCTGACACGCTGTTGGCTGACTACGTGTAAGCACAAGAAGTGATCGGTCGACGCAACAGCAGTTGAGCCACACTGTGTAATTCTGCAGACCAGTTCAAGGCCGTATAGTCTGCAGGTACGAACACTTGCAAAGGCTTTGGCATTCATGACGTCACTGGACTACCAATCCCCGAGCCAGCGACAGTTGTGTACAAATTAGTCTCATTCATTGTTCATTACCGCCATTTCCACATATACAAGAAAAACGTACGTCAAAGGAAAGCTCATTTCATACACATTCCAAATATGGCACCTTCAGGTTCCAGAAAACTATTTTTTGGACAAAAGAACATTATACAAAGCCTAGCGTCCGACAGCGCTAGACGTCGTGCCGGATGGAAGCAAACCGAAGCTAAATTCATGTAATAAAAGTCAGCGGTTAGCGGTTATTGCTAGGTTCCGCTAAATTTTTAGCGGTTTAGCGGCTTAGAGTTATCGAAGTTAAGTTTTCGGTTGGCTTTGCCCACCATGACATATATATATATATATATATATATATATATATATATAAAGCTATAAAAGCAATTTAAACATTAAATTTTACACATAAATGTGAAGATATATATATATATTTATTTTTTATTTGTGTGAGTGTGTGCGTTCACATTTATGTGTAAAATTTAATGTTTAAATTGCTTTTATAGTATTTGTTGGAATTAGATTCGAATTCTGAACCATCTTCCTTGGTATTACATTGAAATCGATTCCGGTCAAGCCTAATCAGCCTCAAGTCTGATCACAGCAACTTGGAAAGAGCACCGCAGTGTAGCTCAATGTGCCGCCTTTCGTTTATGCCGAGAATCAAGCGTCTCTGGCCCACGGTTTGGACGCCACACCGTCAGCAAGGTTATCATGCACACATTCTCGCAGCTCTTAGCGAAGCCACCTCAGCATTGTACGGAGGATAGCAGCTTCTGCTTGAAAGCTGAAAATGACACGTAGTGAAATGAATCTAAATATGTAATAGTTCTAAAAGATAAACTAAAAGATAAACATAAATGGAAATGACATTAAAGTTTTACTTATTTTCCCATAGTTTTCTAATGATGTCACAAATACACATAAATTCCTCCTATTGCAAAGGAAAATAAGTTACAGGGACCCACAGAAGTATAAATAGCTGAATCATTCTACAAGTCTACAAAACTGGGACACAAACGACATTGTGGTAACAGTTACTGGGCGACTGAAGCCACTAACTAACGCTTTGGCTCATCCACTTCCACCTTGTTAAATGTATGGTTAGCAGACGAATGTCCTTAGAAAGGAACATGATATATGATTTAATGCACTGAGACCAGTGTACCCTGGACAGAACAGACGATAGGCTAGAAAATCAATTACGAGATGCTTGGTCTTCTGACGAAAACGGCATTGGCGAGTCGTCACGAATGCCAATAGCCGCTGCTGCCGCTGTTATTTGCGTGACGGAGGGTAGCGAACCCATTTGTTCGTATTGGGTCATTACCAAGGACTACGGCTCATTTATCCTTTACCTTTTTTCCCGCTTTCTCCGTTTTTTTCTATCTTTTCCTTTCCTCCTCCTCTCCCCCTCTCCTCTCCCCCCTCTCCGGCGTATTATAACCTCGTAGTTCACACGCCCTAAAGCCCAAATACCCAACTACTCTCTCTCTCTCTCTCTCTCTCTGTCTCTCTCTCCTCAGTCGCTTTGCGCAGTTTTACACAGAACGAAGAACGGTTTTCGCGTCGCGTTACCACACTGAGCCAACAGCCCCGGTCGCGACAACAACGTCCGTCAACAGCATGCATCTGCCGGACGTCTGACGTGCGTCATCCTCTGACAGAGAGTGACCCGCGTTCGAGCGTTCCCAACGCGTAACAGGGACGGACAGGACGGTTGGGTTAGCTGCGGAGACTTGCACAAGTGCATGGTTGCGTGAAGCTGGGGTCCAGACGAAAATCTTCTCAGTTGCTTCTTATCTCGGCTCACAGTGGCGAACGCAGAGGAGCCGTGATGGGGGTATCGGTTCCACAGTCTTCGGCGCCCTTCCGCAAACGCCTGGACATCCGTCGACGTCCACGTCAGTTGCTTGTCAAGACGGTTACGGAATAACGGAGATTTTCCACACCATGTGCATGCTTTCGTTCATTACTGAATTCACGCACACAATTTCCGTCTTCCATGGAATTCTCGACGCTGCAAGGAGCCGATCTCTTTCAATGGACTATTTTTCTTTCAGTGGATAATACTTTATTCACGGCCGAAATAAAGCTTGCATAGCAAAATCGTGTTGATTAAGTCCATGAATTATTCGTGCAAACGAGGTGATTCGACCGTGTACCAAACGCCGTTGGCGTTGTCTCAGCAGCGTAATTCAGCATTGGAAGCAATCAGCTTCGTACCTGGCAGATTGAACTGGTCTGACTGGCCTGTCTGATCTTTCCCCGATTATAATGCTTGAACTCGTCTGGTCATCATTGCTTTGAAATGCGGCAGCTCATAATGGACAATATATTATTTATTCATGCAAATGAGACGCACAGTAGCAGACGATGTCTCCTATTGTTCTCGGCGTCAACGTGGCAGCGCGATTGAGTCTTGGAACAATGCCATTTGCTCTGGGTCCCTAAATCATGTTACAAGTTCCACGATTGGCGACCGGCGCTGTTGTTTGCTTGAGTATTTCGAAGCTACACGATTTAAGAAAAAGGTATGGAAAGGGACAAGACAAACGACAATGTAGTAGAGTGGGCATTGCGAGGAGAAAGGACGGGTAAACACAGTCACTTTTCATATAATGATAATTCAGGGCTGCGGCAGGCAGCCGAGCCTTATATCTCAGCCGCTAGATGGCATTAGGAGTTCGGGGAACTAAAACCATAGCATATCCTCTCACTAATCTACGAACACGTAAGTCTTCAAAGACTCCCTTTCTTCTCGGTAGTCTTCCCTGAGCTTTAGGCCCTAATGGCATCCTACACCGGTCACCACTGGCATGTCATTCTCATCATCAGTCCCACCAACCCGCCAGCCGGCGGCCGCCGACGCATGCGGCGTACCATTTCCTGCCTTCCCCAGAGGATAACCTCTGGTACAGCAGAGCCGCCCTCAGGCATCTGACCACCGCTCCCAGAGGATGGCAAGCAGTATCTCGCATAGGAGTGAGAACAGGAGGGGAAACGGAAACACGGAAATGCTCAGCGACCGACAGGCCAACCAGGTTCCGAGTCCGTTTCAAGGCAGCAGCCGCATGCTTATTGCTAATGCAATAATGCTTTAATAATAATAATTTTATAATGCTTAAATAAAATTTAATTAAAATAATGCTTTAATAATGCTAATAATAATGCTTTCGTGTTTCGAACAGGTTTTCCGCCTCCCAGACGACAGAAACAGGCGGATGTCCGCTAACCGGACGCAACTCGGTAACCAACATGGGGCACAGTCGCCATTTCTGGGAGCATGTAAAGTTTCTTCGGATGATGGTGTTCGCAGCGTCAGCGACTAGGCGGCTTTCGAGAGCAGTGTTGATCGTTCGATGCCCACCGTTGAATCGAAGAGCCTGGAAAGGCCCTAAACATGTGTTAGCTTTGGGTGCGGAACGCTAGGGCAACAAGGTGATGGCAGTCCCGTACACAACACGATAAAATTGTGAATACATCTACGTACAATGAACTTGCAGGATTTTATTATACGCCCTCTTTTAGAAATATGTTTCTGTTTCAGACAGGACAAGACAAGGTCCAGACAAGACGGGACAAGGACAGGACAGGGTCCCCGCTTAACAATGTTAAGTAGGTCAATGCAGGTGATGAATAGGCAGGACTTACGGGACCGTTTGGTGTGCGACATACCGATAAGTTTTATGTTTTTTTTTCTGGGCCAGGCCTGTGCGAATGGTGTGACGGGTTAACATGTCTCCGGCGGCAAACGTCCAGACCTTCGATAGATGACCGAGGGACACACAGCGCATTGGCACTACAATGGCTGGTCTGCAGCCATCAGGGACACGGAGGTGCGTGAGACCTATCCGCTGCGGCACCGGAAACGATGCTCTTCTTCTACGACGGCACCGGCCTTCCAGCAGGCACATGCAAATCTCCTGGGCTCTGCAACGCAAAACACCGGTCACAAGGGCATCATTGAAGCATTGGCGACGGTACGGAGCTGCTTTCAGTCGTCGTTATGTGCTGATGAAAAGGAAGGTGCCATGAAGCGTAACGGCGTTGGTCGCGCCAATGGCAGGTGGTACTGAATGGCCTCCATGCATTACCGTTTGCAGCACACGTGCATTTCCCGAGGTCCGGTTCGCTCCGCCGAATGGTAGCTTCCAGACGCCCAAGAGCGCGGCACTTCGTCTTTTGACGGACTGGAAGTGAGCAATATTTCATGTTAGTGCAGCCTGACGCGCTCAAAGTAGTTCCCGACTCCGTGCTGAACAGGATGGACATCTTCATGCAGTAAAGCTGCCATTTTGGCAAATGACTTTGACACTGCAGCCAGCGCCATGGGCATTTCCACAGAGAAAGGGCCGTAACATCAAGAATGTTGCACTTTTAATACAGGCCGTTGGTGATGCAAGAAATCGGCTTTGTCTCAAGAAGCGCTTTACGACACACGATAAACTGCATGGTAAATCATGTTGGCCGGACATGGAAAGCTGGCATGAGACACCCATCCAGACAAGTAAAAAGTCCAGCCATGCTTAAAAAATTTACGCTTTATTTAAAATTATTTGGGTTATTAAAGTCCAAATATTTACCCTCCCCTGAACACCAAATGTTATGCAGGAAACGTAGCCAGACCAGGAGGTGTCAACTGACCTCAGCTGTCAGTGCAGTTTAGTTCATTGAATTGTTCTTCCATACTGAGTGAGCTTTGTCACTTGATGAGATGCTCGGCGGCGTCGGCAGTAAGCAAGGCCGCAGCTGCCCTTTCCTGATGTGTGGATCCACGGCGGCCGAAGCCATGGCCGGGGAATGTAACTGTCTGCCGGGTGCCTGTTTCTGGAGCTGCAAAACACCATGCGAGGCAATGACTTGAAAACTTTTCTCGTTCCAATTCACGTTCCATAACATTTCGAATGAAAATTCGGCAACGCAAGATGATATTCAGGAAACCATTTCGGATATTTATGAGGCCATGGAAACGGATGTGCCTCAAATGCTTCGGAATATATCGGATGCAGGGTCATCGTGCTGTGTGAATGGGTGATGGTATCACACTGTCAGTCTGAAAACGCATACAAGCTCGGAACGTGAACATGTCGTGTAACGTACCTCCCGAATGTCTTATACACCAGAATTTTTGGCAAGGCTTTGCTATGCCGGCATGAGTCTAACCTTTTTAAATTAACTCCTCCAGGAGCCGCGTCTCACTCGTACTTCAAAGGTCCAACCGCACGTTGATCTTGGTGGTTGTGAAATGTATTGGAAACTTTCTTTGTGCTCAATGTTTTCAGCCAGATAATTGCGCGGGCATGTCACCATATTCCATTTTTTTTAGAGGGAGGGGTATCAAAAGCCCCATTCGGTAACTTCGTATCTAACGGGTCTATATGGCTGATTTGTACTGTACCTTATTACATTCAAATAACAGTACCCTGAACGTATCACATCTTTCACCTATATACCAGGTCATGGGTCCCGTCAGAGGTCAATAATTAATTGGTTTTGGAGATGCTTTTGGTGTACGCATGCAAGATTACGAGCATTCCAAAACCTAGGTGGATGTAAAGGTAGTTATGCCAATACACGTCCGTTTGACGCAGATGGTAATGCGAGCAAGCTGGGTCACGCCATACTGAGAAGCCAAATATATGCTATTTTAAGTACGCTTCACATGGCCCCTAAAGCTTGATAAAATTTCATGAAACCGTAAATGCCGATCCTTACATCAGGAAGTCCACATGTTGTACATTGACATGATATTTGAAAACATGCAAATGTATACCTGAATGTGACGCATACTGACGTAGCATGATGTCATGTATTTTTTATGCTAACCCCTTATGGACACATGAGACATTCTATGGACTTTTTCGTAACATCGGTGTATTGATGTTACGATGTATCAATATATCGATATCGATGTATACGTAAGCGACACTCAGGTTCTCGTCTCCGGCCAAAAATTCGTTCTCCGGCACTGATCAATGACATGGAGACCAGTCTAGCATCTCTGAACGAGAAGAACTCTGAACTCCTCCTTCTAGCCACAAAGCAAAACACGCGCAGCCTGCCCTCGTTCAGTGAAATTCCGCGGCAAAACACGCGCAGCCTGCCCTCGTTCAGTGAAATTCCGCGGCAAAACACGCGCAGCCTGCCCTCGTTCAGTGAAATTCCGCGGCAAAACACGCGCAGCCTGCCCTCGTTCAGTGAAATTCCGCGGCAAAACACGCGCAGCCTGCCCTCGTTCAGTGAAATTCCGCGGCAAAACACGCGCAGCCTGCACCGAAGCCAAAACTTTCGGCATCACGTTCGACCGTTATCTCTCCTGGGATTCGCACGTCGCTCAGGTGTCTCGGAAGTGTGTCGGGGTCCTGTCTGCTGTCTCCCATTTCCGCCATTATCTGCCCACTTGATCCATGTCCACCACTGTGGCCGCCCTGGATTTCTCGCACGTCCGTCACTGTCTTCCCGTGCACGGCAACGGTTCTGCCAGGAACACGGACGCCGTTCAAAAATTATTCATTTTGCCGCTAGGATTATCTCCGAGAAACGAAAATTTGACCACATTTCTGGCGAGCGTTAAAGCCTGGGCTGGCCGGCCTCTCATGACATGTTCATCCATCAAACCCTCACACTTCTGCACAAAATCCGCCCGACAGGTGAGCCCGAGTCACGAACCGTCAGGTTTTACATGAATTCAAGAGCGTCCCAATTACGTGCGGAGCTCGCGGCACACTCATCAACAGCCTGGAGACCCTTCCTGAAAAGGATTCAACGAAAAACCGTTCTCGAAACTCGAAGAATGTCTGAGAGACCCATTATCGCTTGTCAGTCTTCTCTGAGACCAATTTGACCAATGAGGGAACTCATCAGCAGTCTCGGCGGAGAACATGAACCTTCTTCACTCACTGATGAGGCTCATACAGGGTCTCAGCGGAAACCAAGCGCCTCCCTAAGGTTCCGGATGTAATGAGACCTTTTCGGCCAATGGTACGAGGTCCCTGAGTCCTGCAGTTAGACCTACTCTGAGCGGGCATGACAGTCATCTTTGGACGTCGCGCTGGCGTTGCAGAAACTTGTTACCTGCGTACTCATATGATGAGTATTTCTTTTTTCTAGCTCTGTTAAGCCCCAGTGCCCCCAAGTAAAAAGTGCTTGTGCGCAAATTATAGTGTATCAACTTATGCATAAACGGTGAATTCTGAAACACTGGCAACAGACTGTGAAACAATATTTGGTAATGACCTAATTTACTCACAACAGTCGTCTAAATGGGCAGGGTAATCAGTTGCTTAAGTACAGGGTGATCAGTTGTTAATTATGTGCATTAACTTTCCTTTAGATACATTTTCTGATACATTTTCTGATACATTTACATACATTACATTGTGATACATTTCTGATACATTTTCCGGAGCAATCTGTATTCTGAGACTTCTGCATGTATATTGAGTCCAAACAGCGGCATACCCCAGGTGTTTGCCCGCAAATGAAGTGTGCCTGTCCACTCACTACCCTTTATATCTACATATATGCATGTCATGAGTTACCACGTTTTTTTAGAGTGGAGGAGTGTTGGCACGATCCAAATATTTCCTAGATATAACATCAGACGCAAAACATTGGTAGCACCCAAAAAGGCCCCTGATCCCCTTATCTGAAATGAAATGCCCAGCCATGTCCACATACCCTTTCAACCACCAAACGTACCATTCTTAACCAAATAGCCAATCTTTTGTGCTTATTGCATTTGGAATCAGACTCATATTCCTTGTACTCTTGTTTTAATGTTGGTACTTCTACGCCAATGGTCTAAATATGCCAATGAGCTATTTTTGGTAGACTGGTCATGCTGATTTTTCCAAAGACTTCTTCTTCTTAAAAAACAAAGACTTCTTCCAAAGTCTTCCATTTCAAAGCAGTGACGGGCTAACAAAGAGACGACAAAGTCAAGCTTTGGGTAAATTCAGCCTCACAAAGGATGAATGTATGTATCTCTTAAACCATGTAAGTACGTTTCATCCTTTGCGAAATGTGCATACCATTCCTAGATTCAAACAAGTCTTGGAAAATCTAACAAAATGTGACGAACAACATGGTGAATACCAGTCATTTTCAAAATAACGGACATTTACAAGTTTTCGGTGAAAGTTGTTAGACAGGTTTTTTTTCATCAGAAGCCAGCCAGTTAACATATGGGAGAGATGTAAAGGCAGTGTTCAAGCTGAATACATGTTCATTAGATACATGTCCATACGCCTCTGCTCCATTAGCAGGGGCGGCGAGTTAAAGGGGGAGGTATAATTACTAGCCCCATGTCTTCGGTCAAAATTTAACATTTACCCTATGGCATTGCATGGAAATAAACGAGTTAAAAATCGGTTTTGCCCCCCCCCCCGTTTCTGGAGAGGTTCCGCGGCCACTGCCAGTTAACCATCTGGTGGCTCGATTTGCAAGCTTCTTTCTCATTTTTTTTTCTGTCTGAACAACGTGTGATATCTCATGACATTTATTTAACATTTATCATCTCCGTTATTTAACCTACGGAAGCCTAGCAAGACGAGTAGGCGATACGACAATGATTTACATACTATTAACATTTATTTATTCATTAGTTTCCACGGTTTCAGATCTTCCTTTTCTTTTTCAGTTTCAGTCTTTTTTGCTTCAGTGCTTAACAAAACAGTACATAGTAAACAGACAAGCATAATGTCCGGTGTCCGACCGGATATTCGGCGCTCCGATCCGGCATGTTCGGTATCCGGCCAGATCACAAAAACCCCGATTTGGTGCATCCCTAATTGCGATCAGGGATTTGTGAGCTTGGCCATCTCCCAGCTGTTGTACAAGATTATGATATATCTTATTGAACATCTGATCAGATTTTTTTTGCATCACGCTTAAACTTTTAAAGGCCCTGAGCACAACTCTTAAAACCACTCTGTCTCATTTGTTTTACTTAGTCGCAATTATTTTCCAACGCCATTACTGGTAACGTACCCCTAGTGCATAAGCTGCAAAAGCAAGCTATCCAGACAGATGCCTATACAGCTGAGGGTTATCAAAGTCCTAGACATATAGAGCATGTAACTAGCAATGTTATTTCAAGAGCAATGCCATGAAACTGCCTTACGTTCAAGCTGCTAGCTGTGAGAACTCATAAGGCAGATGGTATGTGACTATGGTTACACTAGCAATGCGCTTATTTCACGGAACTAGTTGCGCTATCTCACGGGGTGATCAAGAACGCCAGTTTTGGGGGGGGGGCGTAATTCTTTATTATTAGTTAAACCAGTAACCAAGTTGGGTCCGCCCGGAAAGAACTAATGAAATGTAATATTCAGCGTATTGATTGCAAAATAATTGTAATAAAACGCAAGACAGCCAACTCAGTACGATGCATCGCCGGGCTCTGCGTGTTACATTTGGTTTATTTAAAAGAAATGAGCCTAGAGCATGTTTCAAGCCATTTAGTTGGACGGGTAAATGACGGCTTTCAGGATTCGACTGTGTTTTTAGATTCGAGTCCTGATTTTTAGGGTTTGAATCCTTGTCATCAGGACTCGAGGATTCGCAAGATTCGAATCTATTCGAGTCTGTGCGGATCCTACGAATCCGGATCCTCAGCTATGGTCTCTACATCCGTTGTACATCCTCTTCATTCTACATATCTAAATTTTGCGTTGTACAGTTTACTCTCACTTTTGCTTTATCATCAAAATAATATTTTGAACTCCAGAAAGTAGTGTTCAAAGACCAAGAAGGAAACCATTCAAAGGGGGAAGGGGACAGGTTGACTTCTGACAACATTTTGTCCTCGATGGAAATTCAGCCGAACAGATTTTCGCACACTCAGTGGATGTGGGCCGTCGCACGCGTAATAAAAACGAAGTCAGCAGTGTCCAGCCAGCCGTCACCGACTGTACCACATTTACGACATCGGATAAAAGAGGTGACGTGACTCGGCTTGATACTAACTGCTTGGTACCGTTCATACGTCACCATCATTCATATTCACTTTCCGAAATTCATGTCTTTTCTGTTCTCAGGGACGGGCATTCACGTTGTGATCGTCGAGGAGATGGCAGTTGCCGAATGCGTTACCCTCTCAGACGTCGTCCTGGTGTGGGCGATGGCACATAGGGTGCTCAGTCAGCCTATCAAGGCCGCCTACAGGGAACCGCTGCTCTTCATTCAGACGCTGCCCTGGATGTCCACGAGTCTGCGAACATTCCCAGAGTGGTTACGAAGCAGGCTAGGCAGCTGGCAGTGCTCGTCGCGCCTCCCGTGCGACCGCTGCGGAGGCGCGGCGTGTTCTGCGTTTGTGCGGGTGGCTGGCAGTGGCGCTCCTCTTGTCCTATGACCGTTTTGCCAGTTTTAAAGGAAAATACATCGTTCTGAAATTGTGATTTTGCGTAGATGAGTGAGCTGGCTCATTGGTTTTGAGTACCGGAATACACTGGCGGAAAGAGGGGAAAAACGTGAAAAACGCCGAAGGTTTTATAGCAACCTAGCCTGAGTCCCTTGAGGGGTCTCAACAGAACGCTAAAAGGCAGCCCCGAGACCATGTAAGATTCTCATATGCATTCTATTTGGCCTGCAAAATGTGTCCACAGCGGTCTCGGAACTCAAGGAAAGGCGACTTTGAGGTCACGTAGGGTTCTCACGTGATCCGGAAAAGATTCTTTTGGAAGAACTTTGATAGGTTTCAGACTTGTGGCACTTTTTTGAGACCTTCCTCAAAGGAGCGGAGACCCCAGAAAGCCGTGAGACGTTTCTGAGTGCAGGATAACCTCCTCAGCCTGCCTTCTGTTCGCGGTGGGGCGGCCGGAAAAGGCAGTTCGCCTACCGTGCGGCCGATCAATACAATGCGCTACCACCTGAATTTGTCGTTATGTCAGCGTCGCAGTTCAGGCGCGTCCTGAAGCGACGCTGTCATCGGCATCGACTTGAAGTACGTCCTCCACTACTGACCGTAACTACCTTTTCAACTGCGCAACATTTTTTTGCCGTCCCGCCTGTTCCTTGGCTCCTCATGAAGCGTGTGTGTGCGTAAGTGTGTTTTATCCAATTGTACATGTTCCCATTGTTTGACTTCGGGCCCAATAATAACCCTGTTGGCTTTGACCATGCATCGGGGAAGGATCCGCAACGTAAAAGAAATAAATAAATAAACAAATCGATGAAAACTGAGCAAACGCCAAAAAGTGCAAAACCGGAAAACAGCATCGTCTTTATGACGACATGGTGACATGACCTTAGACGGCCTTGACAATGTGTTGCTACCAAATGTGCAAAATGGATGCACCGAAGTGAGTTACGCGACGGAGAAATTGCGCAAGCGTCTGACGCCCCCCTCCTCCTCCCCGAAGCACATGTCCTGTTCATCCGTTTTGTTCACACCATTCTTCTCATGACAGCGCGGATATTGCCTAAATATAAGCTACGGTTGTAGAAGTTAAAAAAATTAATTGCCTTAATTGCTCCTGACGCAGCAAAAACAACTCCAGAAATAGTCTCTTGCTTGTCTCCAACGCATTTACATGGGCAATCGGTGGTGCTAATCACAGTTTGACGCATAATAAATGGAAGCTTCTTTCATTTGCAAGCATGCGTCATGATGAATCATAACAGATTATGAAGAGACGTCTCATTATTACATAAGACAAACACAATTTCAACAAGCATTCTGTGAGTTGGTCAAGGGTTTCGTGTGTAGCAGCCCGTAGATAAGGCGGCAGCCCTACCAACTCGGCGGTTGCCGTAACAACCCCGTTTTTGCGCTTGCTCTGGGAAGAAAATGCAGAAAAAGCAGCTCTGGCCTCATCGGTATTGGACATTCTCCTTCATCAATCAGGCTGGCACTGGCAGATGCCCAAGCCTGCACCCATGGGAAGTTTGACATGAATAAACTACCTGTGTACATATGTCATGGGTATAGGGGAAAAAAGGCAGCTGAAGGCCCGTTATGAGCTGAATAAAAATAAATATTTATTCATGCATCAACCAGCGCCAGTTAAATAAACGTATCTTTCAATAAATGGTGGGGAGCAAAAGTTTGAAAGCAAAATAATTTCTAACCACCATTCATCCCAGTAAATGCTCTGTCACACTGTTTCTGTCTGAAGTAAGTATGGGACTAAAAGGCTGTCTTTTTGGAACTACTGGTGGCATGTTGGCACCGCGTTAGTTAGACGCTCCTGAAGTCTATGGCAGATTTCATGAGATCTTGGACAGCCCTGATGCGACGATGGTTTATGGCTTATCATGGAACAAAGTTCGCGTTTTGAGGCGACCAATATTATCTTAGCGAAGTCTTTGACAGCGCGTCACAGGCTTGTTAATGACACATTCTCCAGCGCCACCAATGAAAAATGTTGGAGACGCATTTTTTCCCAGGATGATCACCGGGTCTGAGCAGGATCAAGCTGCCTAAAAACCCTTGCACACGTAACAGAGAATGTCTGAAATGTACTACTCCAGCGGCAGGCTTTAGATGGGGTTTACCCTACGAGGATCACAGGGTATTCCGAAACGCGGCTAGACCTTGTTGAACGCAGTCGTTACCACCATCGGGTCACAACAAAAAACACGATGGTCACAGCTCCACTAGGGCAGAAGCTATTGCTGGCCAGATGGTTTGTTTTCAGAATCCTTTACGGACGCCCAGGGGTGGACACAGGCAGCCGTCTTCGGAGGATTAAAACGTTTTGAGGAGGATAAATGGTTGGATGGTTGCCATTTTTGCTTAAACTGTAACATAAAACCAGCTGAGTATTCGACTTAACTGTTTCCCCGTCATTATTGGACTGATCTGATATACATGAAATTTGTCGCTAAAATGAAAAAAGTTTTTGGCCTGAATTTTCTTGACAGGGTCAGGGCCCTTGGCCACTGGGTCTGCGCTTGTCCACAATCGCCACGACACGGTACAAGTTCGATTATGTTCGCATGATGCGCGCTGCCGATCACGCTGGCAAACGGCGACGGACAGACTGACCGCACTGACAGGAATCAATATTACGCCATCGTCTTGCGATATCGAACGTGCTTACCCCGCGGGCTTTTCTCCTGGCCCAGCTGAGCGGGCTTTGCGTGCCGATCTGGCCCGTTAGCCCAGTCGGAGCGGACGTGCCACAGTGTCGTGTCTGCAGACCGATGGCCCAGTGCCCCAGATCGCAGAGTGGACCTTGGGTCGTCATTGGGCACTTCCGAACGTCGCGCGCTCAGCCGTGCGGAATTTCGCACTTCCAGCGTAGGCAAACAGAGGCACGCGTCGCCGGAGAGCTCCTCCCACTTTCCCTGCCCCACGGCACAGTCTACCCACTGGACCTGGTGTCCGGTGTTGGCTTCGTGTGCGTTCGGGCGAGGCGTTAATTTCCCGCGCGTGCCGACGCCGCGCAAACAAACCGCGCCGGCCGCGCCGGGGTGAAGACCGACTCGGCCCGGCTGGGACGAGACGCGACGCGACGCGACGGGCGCAGGAGGGACACTTTCACCGGGCGCGGTCGCGACGGCGGCGGCGAGCCTCTGATGGAACGTTCGCGCCGGAGGCAGCGGCCAGGCGCTGCAGTTGTGTGGAGATTCCGGACAAGACGCTCGAGGCCCAGCCAGTCTCTGGTTCTCCCGGAAAGACAGTAAGAGACTCGTGAGGTTATGAACCGATTAGCCCGGGGAGACGTGCTTTTATGACTGTCGCCCTGAGAGAATCTGGTTCATGCATACCAGCTGAGAGCAGGTGTCAGACAGGATCACGCAGGTCACGCACGCAGTCGCACTCAAAAAGGGATTTCCTTTTCCCATAGCAAAAGGAAGGAAGTCCCGAACACATGGCTGACATAAAGTCGGGCGTGGTCGGCTCAGTCTCCGCCGTCTTACAAGGCATGTGTTTAATCAAAATATGTCGTCTGCCTTAAGTACCAGTACACGGAGGGAAGGGAGAAAGGGAGTTGGAGAGAGAGAGGAGAGAGAGAAACGTTGCATTATGCCATCCAACTTTCACTACTGTTGCACTTACATAGTTTTGACGATCTCAGCCCAGTGAAGGGCGTTTCACAGAAGTTCGTTCTCGCTCCAGGAAAGCGTGCCATTTTTTCTCGGCTCATCACGACATTAGGATATTTAACAAGTTCTACCGCTTTAAAAATCCTTCGTCTCCAACAGAATACGTTATTTCAGGCGGTAAAGTCGCCGCCCACTCTCCAACAAATTTAGCTCAATTCCAGGCAATTTCAACTAGATCTCGAACCACTTAATTCCACTCGATTGGTTTCGGAATTCGAGAATATTTCCCAAAGGCGCTATTCCTGCCAAAATTGCCCGATAAACTAATCTGATGGCCAACGACCCAAAACGTTCCATTGGATTCAATAACGGGGCGTTACCGACGCTAGCACGTAACGAGCCCATCTCGTGCGCATTTGGGGGCCGGTCTGCGAGTGATAGCATTGTTCGAGCTCAGCGTTCGTGCAGAATTCAGGAGAGATCCGCAACTGTCTGATCCAGGTCGAGCCAGTACAAAATTTCGGTGGCAGTAGATTGAGTTTCTCTTTTTTCAAACCTTCGTGGGGGTCAGAAATCTCTTTCCGCGGGAATTAAGAGGCAACGTCCCCTTCCCTTCCCCATACTCAAATGCTGGATCGGCGTTTGACTTTTAACCGTCTCTTGGACTGCATTCTCAAAACGCAGAATATAGTAGTTTCGCCTGACACGCAGCCACAACTGAAAAGTTACACCGAAGGGACGGAGACTGCTGGCCGGCGGCAGGAGGGCATTTCGCCGCCAACGTTGCAGCTGTGCCTGTCTGACCCGTGGTAGATTCACGAACAAAAACTGCTGGGTGAATCGTTCGTTCGCCCGTACCGCATTCGATGCGCTCGGCTCCGCCCACCAGAACCGGTAGAACGACACCGCCCGCGCTCGGCCAGGCGGTGGTGCCGGTAGAGCGGCACGCTACACAGCCGAGCGCCGCCAGGTGAGCTCGGCCGGTAAAATATTGCCGAGCGCGGCCGGTAGGGCCGACCGCGGCCCAGTGCGGCCACCGAAGCGCCGAGTGAACTGCGCGGCCGTACGCGGGCGGCGGAGCGCGCGGCGGACGGTGCGCAGTATGTGGAGATGGGCCGCAACATCGTGCTTTCCACAGGATCGACCGTGCTCGCGTTCGTAACCGTCGTCGTCGGCGTCGTCGCCGTGGCCACGCCGTTCTGGGCGACGTTCGAGAACCGGATAGGTGAGTGAAGTCGCGGCCGGCGGGGCGGAATGCGGCCGCGGCGGCGGCGGCGGCGGTGATGCCTGGTCACGCGGCGGCCGGTCCGCGCGCAAGGTCGACGCGCCGCCGCCGCGCCGACCCGGGCCGGCGCGGCCGCCTGCGCCGGCCGCCGGCGACTTGTTGGCATCGATCGCCGACCACGACGCCGCGCCGTCCCAATCAACTGATGGCGGCGGCCGGCCGGCCGGTCGGAGCCGGCGGCCCGGCCCTGGGGAAGATCCGGCACGATTGGCCGACCTGTCTTCGGGCGGACCGCCCGGTTTTGTTTGGCCGAAAAACGCGGCGGTTGATTTGTTGTTTTTGCGCGTTACACCGGGCCCGGTTTGTGGTGACGCGGCGTGACCTCGTGCGGCGCGCGACGCAGAGCTGTTCAGAGCCGTGACTGGCGGGGGCGGATCCGGCGGGCGGACGGTCCGAGTCGGCGGCTCGAGGTGGACCGCGACAGATACGTACAAGAAGCGCCAAGCAGTGCGCCACGTGCAGCAATCGCCACTATCGGCGCGAAGTGAAATTCCTCGGGTCGAGGAAAAGACGAGCCCAGCCTGATTGCATGAAAACGATTGCCGTCCACTGCAACGGCGGTTTGAAAGCTAGCCGTTGCCATAACCGGCCTGGCGCACCTTTCCCATGCTGTGAGTCAAACCGAACCGACACTACTTCGCAGTTCTTCCGCCCTGCTTGTTTGCATGGCCCATGGTGTGGCAGTGTATTCCACCACTGCAGAGGGACTGCGGGGGGAAGTCCAGTCCCCCGGGAATCGGCAGCCACCGCCACCTCTGCCTCCACCTCTGCCGCCGCCGTCGCCGCCGCTGCAGCTGAACATACAACGGTCGCGTGACCTTGTGAAAACCTGTTTGGCGGCGCGGCCGTGGTGGCGCCCGACTAAACCCTCCAGGATTGTGGAGGGGCCTGGCGGGCGGCACGGAGCGGTCAGCCAGCGCCGGTCAGCGGCCGGCGGGGCCTGGCCCGAATTCGCTCCACTGCCCTCTGCAACAGGCTACCGGCAGCCTCCCCCGCGGCTTTGCTGGCATACTGGCTCCACATAAGGTCGTCATGCTTGCGGGCTGGTCGAGCTGACTCTCCGTGGCGAGCTGCTGCAGTCGGACGGGGATTGCCGCAGCTTACGAGCCACAGACCGTCGGGCGAAGGGTGAAGGAGCACGCGATACCCACTGTCCCTCACTCGGATATGACTAGGAATAACTAGGCCTGGGAACAAGGGAGTGCCGCTGTTCTTGTGAGACAGAGAAGCTTCTGTTAAAAGTGTGCCCATTCCTAACCGACATGTTACTTCTCCATGAGCGGAGGTTAGCGGGCGGGCGCAGTTCCGTCTGGTCTTGTCCCCAAATCCACGAGCCGGGATAGACGTCGTTACCCGCCCACTGCCAGCGATTACGAGAGAACTTTACGGCCGGCGCGGCGCCGCCGGCGTCCTCCGTTCCGCCGCCGCGCGGGCCGAGAGCGCGCGCCGGGACCCAGTTTCACGGGTGGCGCGCCGACTAATCGCGGATTAACGCCTGCCGCCGGCTGACGAGCGGCAGCCACAGGTCGCAACTCCCGCCCGGACCCGGCCTTGGCCCGGTACCCGCCCGGTATCCGGCTCTACCCGGCGGCCCACGGCCCCGGCGGGCTCCGCGGGTGGCTGGGTCGCCGGTGCGGAGGGTACGGGTCGGCCGGGCGCTGACCCGCCGCCAGCTGGGGCCGCGGCCGGCGGCCGCTCGTGGCGGCGGCTACTGTTCCGGCTGAGGGGCCGCGGAGCTCGGCCGGCAACGGGCAAGGGACGGAACGGGACAGGTGCTGACGAGGGAGGCTTGCCGCCGGTCACGGCCGAGGAGCGGGTGGATTGTTAAAGCCTTAACTGGAGGTTAGACGTTCTGTAGACGGCGCGTGCTGGGGTGAAAAAGCCCTGACACGATGCTCTTTTTTAGTTAGGACGAACGGCGGGACGATGATGGAGATGAACACTTTTCCGATAGCCATCAATAAACCTCGTCCACATTCTAAAATGCGGAAATGTGGCTTTTATCGCTCCCGCCTCTGCCGACCGTGCGAACGAGGCCTTTTCCCTCGCATTTGCATTTTATTCCGCAGGAGTTTCAGAGGGAATCCCGGCTCCGCGCCCCTGAAGTCGGGCCTGTTCGGGCGGCATGATGCGAGCGCTGCCGGTGTGGGCCCGGCGCACCTCGCCGGCCGGCCCAGCTCCTCTGGTCTGAGTGCCGATGTCGGCCGATAGGGCTGCCTTTCTAGGTCAGCCTGGGTCATTGGCACGCCATCGATGAGATGCGACTCGGTCGGAAGCCAGCCTGTCACGTTCACTGTCAGGGAGACGGAGTGGGAGGCTGACAACATCGGGACAGAGGCAGACTGGCAGCGGGACAGACTCAGACCGCTACCCGGACGGCCAGACTTTTAGCGGGTCACAGTCAGACTTTCAGTGGGACATGGAGTCATACTGACGGTGGGACAGTCTCAGACCGTTAGCGGGACAGAGTCGGACTTTTCGCGGCACAGAGTCAGAGGCAGAATGTCAGCGGGACAAAATCAGACGGTCGGCGGGACGGAGTCAGACCGTCAGCGGGACAGAGTCGTCAGGCGACTTTGAGTATGGCATGGTCTCTCCTCTCCGTGACCGTGAACGGTACAGGGGCAGAGGCTGGCTGATGCTGCTGGGAGATCGGAGACGAAGGCTCGCACTCATGGCTGGAGATTTCCGAAAGTTGTTAAAGGGGTGTTTGATTAGGATTTCATACCCTTTCTTTCCAGTCTTTACCGTTGGCGAAATGTTAAAAAACCTGAATAGTGTGGAGTCTAAACCCTCCCAGCCTCCTGGGCTCGGTTCTGCGAAAATTCTCAGGTCGCCTTTCTGTATGCCGGTCGGAGAGATTACGGAATCTTTTGGGAGGGCAGCGCTTATGAGAAATGGAGAACGTGAGGTTGGTGTCAAATCATGAACTACAATCTTGGCGATATCATCTTTTACCAGCACAGGTCGTAGAATTCTGCCGAGCTCATTTCCTCGTCAAAGAGGAATTCAGTGTTCCTGTTCTTTTCATGGAGGCATATGTCGATCGTTGAGCAAACCAGATGCCATCATCGCATTCACCAGGAGGCGAAAAGAGAAAGTCGCCTTGCTTCTTGGTTCTCTGTAGATGCTGAAGTGTCACATGTGAAGGAAATACAGATATGTTGGTTGTTCTGAAAAGCAAATCACATATCGCATACTGACCTCAGTCCATGAGTGTAGGATTGTGACAAATTTTGGTATGGAAAAAATAAATTGATCTGACCCTAAAATTGGATATTTCAGGGTCGGATGTATTTGTGTATGTATTTGTATTTACAGAAATTTATTTTATAAAAGAAAATATGTGAATTGGCCAAAATAATGGCATGAAATTCCATACCAGTAATTTCCCTTAGTATGGAAAGCTCCGTACCACAGGTATACAAAGTTACGCCTCTGCCTCAGTCGTAGACGTAGCCTAAGCAGTCCCACTTCTTATATTCTCTGCCCGGCCACTGAATGCATTGTAGCCAACAAAATGATGGAGTTTACACACTGGCAATAAACAGCTGATGGTGGTGTGTATCAAAACACTCCACCACAAATCCATCGCATTCACCCAGGATGCCTAGAAAGTGGCCAGAGAACCAGTGCCAAACGAAGTCCTTTCGACAGAGAATGTCATCATTGAGCGAGTTCATTGTGGCGAATGTGGAACCCGAACTGGTCCTCCGAGCTTTGACGGCCACAGCGTTCGTGTCGGTCATCGTGTCCCAATTCTGAAAGCGGACTCCGCCGTGCAAATGGAGCCGGAAGTTGCATCCTGTTTGCTGGAATTCGCATGCGGCGCGGCGACCGGCGGCCATTTTGGCCGTCGGCACGACCGAGTCCGTGCCGACTGCCGCCGTTTGCGGCCGAACTCGAGCGTTGGACGGCGCCCGATCGCCTAACAATGGCCGAATATTCAGCGCGGCGAGCGGCCGCGACGCTCGAGTAGAGTCGCAATATGCAGACGTCCGTTCGGCGACCTTGAACGCGAGTGCAGCGCCAGGACCTCGGCAGGAACGCGAGCGGCCGGGTCAGAGCGTCCGGTCAGCGGTCGGGG
This sequence comes from Capitulum mitella, assembly GCA_030062745.1. Taxonomy (NCBI): domain Eukaryota; kingdom Metazoa; phylum Arthropoda; class Thecostraca; order Pollicipedomorpha; family Pollicipedidae; genus Capitulum; species Capitulum mitella. Next base: position 30,590,121 of record CP099847.1, read on the forward strand.
AGGGGGCGGGCGGTGGAGGGAGGAGGCCACCGCGCCGGCCGGCCGTCCGTTCAGGGGCACCAGGTGGCGTGTGAAATGGGCCATTTGCTGGCGACGCTGGTCCGTCCCGCGGGACGGTGGCCGGGCCGTGGCTGCTCGGGAGGCGGCCGGCAAGCGGGGCGGTTTCGCCGAGTCCGCTGCCCTGCCAGCTGCAGCCCGCGCGCCAATGCCGCTCTCCCCGCCTCGCGTCCAATTACGCCGGGCGCGTCAGAGATGCCGAATCTCGGCACGTGCCGTATATTTCGCCGATGTAGACGCGTGGACGCTGATTGAAATTCAACGCAGATGCTCGTCTGATGTGATGGTGTTGCTCGAAACTGCGCCTTTCCGTCGGGATTTACGGTCTGGGGTGTGGGAGTGTGGCGGGAAAACGACCCACGCACGACGAATCCGACCCTGTTTATGGGGCTTGTGTAGCAGTTCCACCAGGAAATACTGCTTGCGCTGTGTGCTCATGTTCGCATAAAAGACGTCGACGTGCCATATGTGACGATACAGTTTCTTTCATTTCCCCGTCAGAACGTGTTGCGCAAAATGTCTTTGAAGTAAGAGCATGTTGGCTTTCTCTTTCTCTGGTCTTTGTGTGATGATGGCTGGCCATAAAATCGCTGGTGTTATCCCTATGTTTTCTCGGCCGCCGGGAAGCTCTGCTTTCATTTTCGAGTTTTTCTTCTTCTGGAAGTGGCATTTTTCTTCACCAATAGCCGTTGGCTGCGATACGCAAATTTTGTACGTCAAGAGATCGAAAATGTTTTGGCCGTGTGACACACAGCTGTGCTGAACTCGTCATAACTGCACTAGCCCTCGCTGCTTGTATGGGATTGAAGATGTTATTTAATGAACATATCAAAAGTCCTTGTCAGCAACCACATTTCCATTTCGGTATCCCATTTTGACATCAACGCATTTCAGCAGATATCGTCTGAATTAAAAAAGACTGCTTATTTATATATATTATTTTTATTTTTCTATATTTTTATGACGTTCATGTTTGTATCTACACGCAGGCACTTACTCCAAAAGAGAGCACCGCTACAAACCGTCAGCGACCTGTTGGTTTTCATCGGTGCTGGGCGGCGTTTCCAGAGGCAGAGCGCTGGAAGCCCCGACCTTTTGTTGCCGCGGCCCGCTTGGCGATTATCGTCCAAAGCGGATGCCGCGGCGGCGGCGGCGAATCGTGGGTCAGGCGGTACCGCGGCGCCCGTGCTTGGTCAGATTAGATGTCCGCCGTCCATGTGCAGCAGCCGGCGGGACCGGTTCGGCCCGCTGTCCCGCAGACGATGGGGAACAGAGGGACACCGTCGGCCGCCGTCCGCCGCCCACGCCCCACCGGCGCCGGGCCGGGCCGGGCCGGACCGGACCGGACCGGCCGGGGCTGGACCGGTCCGGACCAGGACCAGACGGTCGGGGCCGCGCCGTGCCATGCGGCCATCACCCGAGGCCTCGTTATTGGCTGGGAGGTGTCGGCGGCCGCCGGACGGCGAGCAATAGCTGCCGCCGGGACGCGGCGTCAGCTGGCCTGCCCCGGTCAGGCCGCGTGACCGGCATCTCTGGAGCAGTTGCTGGGCCGCGTTCGTGCCCTGCTTGGGAGCAGGCTTATCGTCATTGGTTCGGCACCAGTGTGCCCGGACCGCCGTCCGGCTCGCTGGTGCAGCACCACCCGGTTGCCATCACCAGACGGGCACCACTGTCCGAAGAGGCGGCGTGACGCGAGGTGGTGCTCATACGGCACACCTCGCGCCTGTGGATAGCTGCACGCGAGTGAAGCGGCCCATAGGATAGGCAGAGCTGTAGCCCTATCAACGTGTCGACGGCCATGCCAGTTTTGGATAATTTTAACGCGAGTTCATTGGCGTAGCATGGCAAAAATACGTAAAAATGGTTCTGCCCCTACTAGCTTTGAAATCGCCTGTACATTGATGGATAACCTCAGCGAGTGCTGAGGTAATTCAGTGAACGATGCTGCCATGGCATTTATCATGCGGCTGCGGCGCGTACATGCTGTACGCATGCAGAAGGCCGACGGTTCGAAACCAGTATCAGCTGACCTCACAGTCCCGCAGATGGGATTCACCTCGGACAGACATAGACCCAACTATTCCTGGGCAGTGCATATACTCTTGGTCAAGGCGGTTTTTGTTTGAGGGGTCGCTTTTCAATGATGCTGTGTATGTATGTTGCGACAGGCGATTCGAGTATTGAAAACGTGTCGAAGTGTATGAAAACAGTTGTAGCGTCGCGAACGAAGTCCAGAAGAATCCACATGTGTGTTGTTGGTCATGCATCATACTGTGGTCTTCGTTTTGAAATCGACTATTTTCGTGATTTGTTTTATTTCACTCAACTGACTTTCATTTCGCAACTCGAACAGTTTTAAACCCAAAGGACAGCAATCTGCTGTGGTGCGCACGCATTGTCCAGAAATATCACCAGCTAAATGATATGTTCCCGTTTTTTAATGCGTTAAAATCGTACGGATCTGTCCGGTGGTGCGACGCACTATTTATCTACATTTGTGACGCAGATGTGGTTTGTTCGTTGTCTTGGATCAGAGGTTATTGCGAAATCAACATAGAGCACAATTTCGTGCACATGCTTCCTCGATAATCTTGCGCCATTTTCAGGGTCGCCTTCTCTGGATGCTCTTTCTTCTAAGCGTTTGAACAGGGCCGTGAACGGCATAAAGACGTTCATGAGATAGTTGCCATTTGCTCGGACCTAAAGACGCCATAGCAGGACTAGCTGCCGCTTGTTCCAGCCTTACAGAGCCTTATGACAGTGTTAGTGGCCGTTTCCGTGGCCCCACGGAGGCCATGGCTCGCCTGGTTTCCGTCTGGCTCATGCTGTAAGCCACTGTTTTGCGTCGCCGGTCGTGTAGCCGATAATGATGGGTAGCCGCGGCACGCCCACTCCTGGCTGGGGCAAAGCCACCAGTGAGAGGCAGCCAGTGTCTGAGAGATGCTGCTCTAGGAAACACGCAGCAGAGTCGCGCGACATGTGGCCGGCCGTAACGGTCTGTGAAAACTCCGCTCTGGAAATTTGCACGCTTGATGTGCCTGTTGCGTAATCCGTCTTATGTAAGCCGCCGTTTGGAAGTCGATTCGTTACTTTACAAATAACAATGGGCAAATTCCTCTATGCTAAACGACAAATCAAGCTGAGAATTCCAACGTAATTTTAACTGTTATCACGCTGTTAGGTCACTCATCACTCCTGCAAACAACGCATCACCTGTAGACTGAGCCTGATAGTGTCAGGCTCAGTGTCAGCCCAGGTAATGTGTCAGACCCTGACACTCTGCCCAGAGCATCCGCGCCTGCGTCGACTCCAGGTCATCCTCTGCCCTCACCGCCCGGTCGTCTGGGACGGAAATCACGCCCTGTCCCGGATCATCCATCAGGGACGTCTGGTCGACCGGCGTAGACGGGCGTGCTCGGATGCCGTGCAGATTGGTGTGCTCAGCCGTCTGGCGGACCCAGAGTTCTCGTGCCCAGGTTGGCCGGCGCTCCCGGGCGTGCCCGGTCGTCGGGTGTGGTCGGCTGCTCTCGGCTGTGGGTGGCCGTACCGGGGCACGGCCGGGACGGTCCCGGTGGGTGTTCCCGTCCGGCGTCCGTCTCGTCATATGATCAACTGGGAATGCCGGGTGGCCGGGACTGACGCCAGTCGAGGGTCCGACTTACCGCCCGGTGGCGGGGAAGGGAAGGGGTAGCAGATCGAAGTATCACCACCTGCAGTGGAACGTTCCGCGATGTGGCCGGAACACTTTTCTGTGGCTAAGTCTTTAAGTCCGCACACGGATACAGACCTGCTGGATTTAGCAGAAAATTCCTGGCGTCTCGGCAATTCTGCGTTTCCGCTGTCGCAGTGCATCGGACTCCTATCCTCCAGCGTTAACGGATAAAGGTCGGAGGTCGTTGCCTTCGACGCGCCGCTGCGGGCGTCGTTAGAGCTGCGTTATCGTGCCGACGTTCAGCCGTGTTGCTTTGTCGGAGTCCGGCCGGCAGCACCCGGGCCCGGCAGCGCCTGGCGGGCGGCAAATCTTCATTAACCGCAGCGGCACGGCGATACGGGCGAGTTTCTTGAATGACGCTCTTGTTAGTGTTCCATAAGGCACCAGGGAAGGCTGGTCGACCAATGGGAGGCCGCAAGCGACGGTGCAACGGGACAGGGAGCAAATCCCGGCTATCGTTACCAAGAATAAAGGTGCTGCTTATTACGGGCTCCGATCCCTGACATCACCCCATGAGGCCAGTCGGAGCAAATTAGAAAGAAAAAGAACGTTACCGTTAGCATTCATAGCAAAGGGAGCTATCACAGCACTAATTTTTTGCCTCTTGTTTTCTGACTTGGGTCCAGGATGAGGGATCTGCAAGTAAGGTGTTACTTTGTGTACCTTACGTATGGACGATTGCATACCAAAAATGAGGTTAGTGTGGAAGATCTTAATCAATATTTTGACACTGTTTAATATTTTCCGCCGGAACAGAAAAAGTCATCAAGACAGTGATAACTGAGAATCAAAAGATAGACGTGAAATGGGAAGCAGAATCATAAAAATTAGCATGCTTTGAAGGGCAACAGGCAATTGGTCTAAATTTGGGGACATTACCGTGTGTTTTACCATGGATCAAAGCATGAGGCTGTAGTGTATGAGTCATCTAATGGTGCACCCAGATTCATTTTGGGAGGGGAAAATTAGGCAGGTTAGGACCCTCCACCAACTGAGCCTCTCCAAAACAGAGAATTCATTTCATTTCACTCGCTTATCTCCAACAGCCCGCTGACCTTGAAAATTTTGGAAGGACATAACCGAGCACCTCCGTAGCTTGGCCAGTTAGGCTGGATATTTTTTTGCATTCTGAGGAGATGACTCAAACCACTGAACCAAATCATGAGCAGTTGGTTGGTGAGTGCAGATCGGGTCCAGTGAGACATGCACAAATTACTGAGCAAAACACAAGTGTTGAACTTACCCTTGTGCTCCTTTGGCCACATTGCCTTAGCAGACTTCACGGGTAAATTTCGTGGGAAAACCCGCAAGACATCGGAAATGTGTTATTATGTCACGTTTGAGTGTTTCGTGTGTGGTGAGTTTTACTAGACAAGGATGGGTCCAGGGACGTAGGAGCACCCAGAAAAAAATGTTTGTGTGTGTGTGTGTGTGTGTGTAGGGAGAGGGGCAGATACGCTTTCCCCCTCAGGGCTAATGTTAAGTTTCCCAAAAAGTCGGGGGCCACGGTCCTCCGGCCCCTCTCCCTGTTGCTTCGTCCATGGAGGGGTGAATACTCGGGTGAGGCCTGAGATGAAGGTACAAACCGGGCAGTACAAACGTGCGAGCAAAACAAATTGCACCTAACGTCAAATTCCTGAAGGAATAGTAAATTTGCATCAATTTTAACCTTAGGAGTTCTAAATAAAAAAGTGTATTCTATCTTATGAAGGAGCGTGCCGGGAGATGCATTAAAAAACAGTTGTGCTGACGTCACTGTTTTCCGGATTGCTGCCATGTTTGGGAGTGTGGTCGTTGTTTTTTTTTTTTTTTTAATACAAGCGGGGCAATTTGGACGGTGCATTGCACTGCTGCCAGTTTAGAGGTTTCTGTCAGCTCTGAAGGTTTTCGTGCGCCCGTTTAGGGTGAACAGCGAGATGAGTGATCATTGTGTTGAAGTTTTTGAAGGTTTCTATAGGTTTACGCGCTTCATTGTCAAAACTTTCTTAAGCACCTTTGCCGCACGAATAAAGCAGAATGATATTTATTACTATTTAGAGGAAAGACTGTGCCATCACCTGTTAACATTTTTTCCGTTCGGAATGCATGAATGTAATTAAGAAACAAATGAAAAAATCGTCGGTGTTCTTATTGCCGAAAATGCTAACACAAAAACGATAGCACGGACGGTCTGACAGGAAGGCATCGGCAGACGGCCACAAAGCGACCTCACTGGAGTATCATGAGAAGCCTTGTATTCTTATCAGAGCGTTTACTTTCGTCATGGCCTAGTGTCAGCTATGCAGTGTGTATACAAGTCTAGATGATTGTGACGTGCATACTAAAAAACAAACAAACGAACAAAACAACCAAAACACTACATCTGCGATGTAATACGGAGGTATTCAGAGGGGTTCCTGCGTCATTTGTCTGTGTACGTGCGAAATTTCATGGCTGATCTAGTTTGAAGTCCAAAACTGATAGCATGCCATTAGTTCTTCTGGTCATATACGATTTACTGTTTTTCCAAAATACGGCAACCTCATGCACCTGGTCAGTAACCTTTGAAAGTAATCTTACTTGAGGTCGATGTATTCAGCGAAAGACAGTAAATCGTATACGACGTGTCGACTGGTCAAGGTTTGGTGGCGACCGGTCCCAGAGGTTCGGAACCTGGGATCGCCTGCAGCCAAATACCAGGGTTTCCTTAGCGGAGGCTGGGTGAACCTTTGATGGACTTTTCTGGAGTTTGATTTCACATACCAGAGTTTTTTCTCATTCCACACCTATGTTTTCAAGCAAGAAATGATTGCGTTCAGTTGGTCTGCTATTGATGTAATATCTTGCCCTTCATAACACCAGGCTTGCTTGTTGCTTAGTTCACTGATAGCCAGATATTGGATGCGAATCGACTCCTCATAAAATACATGCGGCGGAGTGCGTATGTGCATCTCCTCTTCGTCCACGTGGTGTCAAACTATAATAGGTCCGACTGGAACTCAAACGTATGGTGCACTCCCGCTGTCATGGCTGCGTGTGCGGTTAGGAGACCCTTTGACCGGTTTTTGCTCGTTTCGAAGTTGTGATACTAAAAAGAAGAGTCTGAACGGCAGATTCTGGTGCGTTGCCGGTTCCCACCCGTTTGGGTTCGTTCTCATTTTTGATTTACGGCCGATCACCTCTGTGACGCAGTAACAAAAAAAAGACGAAAGACGGATGAGATCGTTGAAAAACACGGTCAACAAGGCCCTGCGACCCAGCACCCAGCACCCAGAGGACGGAAGACCGGACGTTCCACTGCCGCTGCTGCTGCTGAGGAGTTCCCGGCGGCCCGCAGAGGACGCCGGGCGTGGGTCGACCCCGGTCCCGGCTCTGGCCGCGGCCGGCCCTCGGCGAACCCGGCAGGGGGAGCGAGCAGCCGGCCGTGCCTTTCCGGCGGTATTTAAACTGCTGGCCGCAGCCGTCCATCGTCAGGGCAGCCCGCCCGGCGGCGATTCCAGAAGTCAGAGTGGCAGCTGTCAGGGGTGCTCTGCTGCCCGTGGTCGTTTTGTGCCCCGCACTTTTCAGAACAGTGCTCAGGAAATCCGCGTTCGATAGTCTTATGGCGCACGTCCAAAAATCTACAATTTTCTTCGTGAATGTCTGTCTCCAACCCAAAAGTAACGAGCTGATCGAGTCATATCCATTTTCCTTGCTTTCTTGTATTGTTAAAGGTCTAGCCTTTCCGTGTATTTTCCACATTTAATCGCTTCATCTACTTGACAAGAATGCATAGCCATCATCTAGGCAATGTTTCACGGATGTAAATCGTCTAAAAAAATAAGCATTCTCTTCTTCGTACAGTGTGATACGGAAAATTTCATTCAGCAGCTTCGGATTCTGGGTCGTCTCTAAACAAATCATATTACCTTTTCCGTAATATGCCCTTAACTGAATTTCATAACAAGACGCAGACCTCGTAGTGGAGCGGTTGGAATGAATATGCCACGCCAGGAATTATGAAAAGGAATTGCATAGGCTTCTAAGAGCATCTGAAACGGAACTTCAAACTTTGCTTCAGAAAGCCGCGCCTGATGCTTCTCTCGGGCGGAGCCGTCGCTGTAGTCCGCGGTCTTCGGTCCCAGATGTGCCGGATTGTCCCGCTGGTGTGATCCGGACCCCGTGATCCGGCGTCTTCCGCGGGCCGTGCTCGAGGTCTCTCGTGTCGCGCTCCGGCGGAGTCGCTGAGCCGAGTGAAGCCGCCGGCTCAGCGCCGCCGAAATGGACGGCCCTGATGAAACCACACGCTGCGAAGCGGACCGAACGCCGGCGGCGCAGAGGTGCCGGGGGCGAGGCTGGGACGGCCGCCGAGCGCGGCAGCAGCGCGCCGTGCCCGGTCCCAGAGCCCGGCCCCATAGGCCCCATAGGTCCCCATAGGTCCCAGAGCCCCAGAGCCCGGCTCCAGAGCCCGACCCGGAAAGCGCAGGTGACTCGTTCGAGCCGGATGTGGCTGGTCGCCGCGGCCGACGCCACACTTCCTGCCGTCGAACCGGATTTTCGCACGACGCCGGGTTTCGCACTGGCTCGAGGGGCGGCACGCGGCGCCGGCGGCCGGCGCGCGCTGCACGCGGCCAGGTGCGGTCCCGGCCCGGCCTGGACAGAGGCCGCACTAACGACTATCCGGCGGATGGTGCACCGTGCAGGGTGAGCGGCGCACCCGGCTGGACGGTGCCTCCCGGCACACTGCCGTCCGGCAGAAATATGCCGTCAGACCGGCGGTGGCGGCGTGCTCGCCGCGGGCTGACGGCGGTTAAAGGCGAGCACTCTCCGCTGTGTTTAATCCCCGCTGGTTAACAGCAGGGCGCTGGCCTGTGTGTGCGGTTTACCGGGGGGCTCTGGCCGCTGTTTTCGGTTTTCTGGAGGGCGCTGGCCGCTGTTTGCGGCTTATTGGAGAGCGCTGGCCGCTGTGTGCGTTTTACTGGAGGGCGAGGGGGAGGTGCTGGCCTGTTTGAAGATGTGGCCTGTTGGAGGGCGCAATCTGTTGTGTTTAATCCCCGGTGATTTACTGGAGGGCGCTGTCCGCTCTGACTTGGTCCAGATGGTTAACTGGAGGCCAGTGTCTGCTCTGGTGGATCCCGCCGGACGGGGGGCGGTGGCAGCCGACGGCCGGGACTCTTCGCACGTGTGGTCTCCCGCCACGAACGCGGCCGGTCGTCCAGCGATGGCCTGAGGGCACGGGCGAGGCTCGGCGTCCGGCTGCGTCGCCGCCCGCCCGACGGCTCGCCCGATCTGTCCGTCCGACGTCAGTCACGCGCGGTCAGCTGGCACGGGGCCGCCGTTAGCGCACAGTGCCAACAGGTTCCTTCGCCGGGCGGTCAGGAATTTTCCCTGTCGTGCGACCGTGTCGTAGTGTACAATGGCAGCGGTTGCGATGATTGCTCAAGCACAAAACGTCCTACGGGAGGAAGTTGGCTCGATTTTTCCATCCTTCCTCGTTTTGTAATTCTGTTCTTGGCTTGTGTCCACACGCTCACCTGGCCGATGTTCCTCCGGCACAAATCACGTTGAGAAGGAATTCCGTCTTCTAATTCGGACGTTTCACGGCCGCGGCCCGGTGCCGTCCGCGAGATGGGCCGACCGGCCGGCGCGTCGTTCCTGACAGCCGCCGGTCGGTCGGCACCTCGTCCCCGGGGTCGGCCAGCCGGCGCCTGGTCCGCGGCCGCCGCCGGCCGCCGGGACACGCCGCGCCTGCTCGCCGCCGCTGCGCCGCGTCTGCCGTTATTGCTTCCGTCCGGCGCTCCCGGCGGGCGCGCCGCGCACAAACAACGCGTTATCGCCGCGGGCGAGACGCGGCCGGCGCCCCGGGCGCGGCTGTCTGGCGACGATACGCGCCGACGGCGAGCCGGGCCGCGTCGCGCCTGACGCGCGTGACGCAGGGGCGATCGCTCAGGCCGCGCAGCACGAGCTGGCGTCCGGAGATCTGTCACGGGCCCGAGTTTACAAGGGAGGCGTGATGGAGGCTGGAGAAGCGATTGGTCGCGGCCGCCATGTTTGTCGTGGGACGGGCCGCGTAATGTTGGAGCCAAACACAGACCACTGTTTGCCCGCAGAGAGATGCAAAACGCATTTGGTGATGAGCCTTAGGGATGTATAATAGACTTCCTCTTTTGGACTGGGGAATCGGTGATCTGCTTACAGAACGGTCAGTGGCTTTCCGAATGATGGGTACTAACATCTCAGCAGTAGTATAAAGAAAATGCTAACTTCTCTAGGAGTTAAATACATTGCACTCATCAAGCACAGTGTTAATGAACAGTGCTCCTGAAATCATGTGAATACTGTCGTCGACAGATTTGAGATAAAACCCATGCTTGTATCCTGATCTGTGAAATGGGAGCGGTGGTACGTGTAGCCGGAGTACACTATGCGACTGCGTCCATGGGTTTGCCTTTCTCGTTATCACAGCGTTTATGAAGAGTTTCTTGTTACTACAGTGCACATAAAAGCAGCCTGGACTTTATTAGCACTCGCTGAAAGGCTGCCCTCGGCGGCTTCCGCTCGATGTCAGGTCGCTTCGTATCTTCAGTCGAAAGGTAACGGAAATTGGTCTCCGTTCTACCCACCTGTGCCATGAGCGAGACAGAACGAGAAGTTTTCCTTATTTTTTATCTTGCTGGGACACCCTTTTAGAAAAGAAACCATCGTGAAATCTTTGAACTCACAGGTTTTTCCTGCTTGATACTTTGCTTTACGCTCTGCCCTTTTCTCATCCCTTTCTTCTTCCCTCCTCTTTATTGCCATTTCCGTACATCTTTTGCATTATTCTCTGCCCAGGAATATAACGAAAATGCGAACTTCGCGCGATCACTTTGCTCGATAATTGTATGTGTCGATAGATGCATGGGAATGAAAATATAAACCATCAAGAAGAGCGAGATATCATCTGTTCGGGATATTGGATTCAATATTTGAGTAAGTTTGTGTCATGAAAGACTAACACTTTCTTCAGTTGAAGACGCAACCTGAACACGTGATTTTTACAGCCGGCAGTGGGTGTAAGTGCAGTTTTGTAGGCACGTCAATTTCTTTTTTTTGCAATTTAGTATGAGCCAGAAATAGAACTCGGAAACTGCTGGCCCGATTGGACTGGAAGCTGTTTTATTCTTCAAGCTAAAGCATTTTTAAAGTACTTTGCTTCACAAAAGTTCCGCCACGATGCGCCGTTTTCGCTGTGTTATGGTAACAAACAAACGAACATACAGAAATCGGACCATTGTAATGTAATAGGCTTAAGCAGCAGACAAGAAAAGGTCCGTCGGGAACGAATCTGACGTCCGATCGATTCCGAACTGAAACCCCTCGGGCCATGGCGCGCATGCCTCGGGCCATGGCGCGCGATCAAAACGCAGAGCACGAGCGCTCAGCTCTCTTCATTATGATCAGCCCGCCACTAGACACAATCAGCTCCATTGTTCTCAGGCAGCACGTGCCGTCTGGAACGGTGACCGGGCGTCGGGCTCCTCACACATCTACCGCACGAGGCACTTAGTCTGAGCCCCAATCAGGACGGCCGCCGACTTGCTGCTAGTCGGTTAAAGCTATGAGGGCGCCTGGCGAAATGACTTCGATCGGTCCATGTGGGACGCCGTTCCCGACCAGCAATTCCCTTTCCAATACGCTGAGAGACCTATCTAGCTGGCGAACGTTAACGTTTTTGTTGAGCAGGCCTGAATGATATGATTAGGACGACACGTTTAAGAATCGAGTTCCGTTAAAGATGCTATGTTTCCGGATTAACGTGGCAAAAACGAATCGCAGTAGATCATTCCTTGGTTCTGACCAGCGTTACTTAGGTCGCAGTTTCGAATGTCGTATGCGCTCGGAACTACAGCTATCGCTGTGCCACAACGCTTTTCTTTCAGTGGCAGATCCATTGCGTAGTTTATCGAGGAATACTCCCATATTTAATGGCGTAACTCATTACCTGGCCACGCGACGTCCGTGTGAATGAATGTTCTTTGTGCCAGTCTTTTCTGCACGGCACAAAGCAGGCTATCATTTATAGATCGTAATGGGATCGCACTCCATAGAAACGGAGGTACGGTACGCCGTTTGGCGCATGTATACGCTGACATTGCCCTGGAAACCGAGCAACTACACAGAAGCGGCCTTCCCTGGTCCATCGTTGCATCAGTACACGCCATGATTATGCTGCGGTTGCAATGTGCTCGCTGTGCTGTCAGTTCACGTACATGGCATTCATTGCCTTTCGATGAACGCAAACACATTTATGTCGCGCGCTTTCTTTGGGAATTTAGACTGCTAATGCCCTATCTTTCCGTGGAAATGTAAAATGCCTCTGGATATCGATATTTTTGTTACAGTCGGCATACTGCTATGAAGTGAAAAGGTCTCATTGCCTTGTTTTTCTTCTTTGACCACGGATCAAGCTGCATCTCACACCATAGAGATTGGACTGGACTGGACAGCCAAAGTAGTAACCGTCCTTGGTTAATTCGCATTTTTTTACAAGAGGCCTTGTTCGCCGTTTGTAACAAATGAAATTAGAAACATTCGTCCCAGACATTAAGTCTGAGGCATTTGAGCAAGACCCCCTTCAAGCTGTAATGGTGGTGCTTTGCATGTGTTTGCGTTTTACTCTGCATTTGCTTGTGCTAGTGATACGTGAGGAATTTTCTGTCCGTCGAGATCGTAGGAAAATATCCCTCCCTTCGGTGTTTTTCAAACTGCGTCATCCCTTCCGCGACCACGAGAGAGAACTCTGCCGACCTTTGGACGGTTCCGGGTATGACACAGTAGCAGCAGACGGACGGCGCACCACCGAATTGTGACGTCACTCGGGGATGGAAGATCAGCAAACTCGTTTGCTGCCGGAGAGCGCCAGCCTGTGACGGGGTGGCCGGGCCCAATCAGGGATGACGCGATGATGCCCCGGCCGGACCGAGCGCCGACTGCCGCCGACGGTCACAGTCGTGTTCCCTGTGCTGGCGAGGCTCCCCCGATCTCGTCTCGCAATGGGCTCTTTGTCGCAGCAGTTTTGGGCTGCCGGGCTCTTTGGCAGCCGATGAGCTGGAGACCCGAGTGAAATGCGCACCAGCTTACCGTCACCGAACAAACAAGTAGCATCTAGACAAATCGTACGTAGGCATTGTCGATCATCATCACAGTTAAATCCGATTATAACGAGTCAGCCCTGACGAAGCAATTTGTCTGGGTCTCTCATAATTTTAGTGTAAAGGTCGGATATAACAAAGTCGGCTATAAAAAGCACTATTTTTCACAAAATCCAGACTTATGCAAGATTTAAGGCAATTTCTGGTCACGTCGAAAGCTTCCGATCTTCTGGACATCATCAGGGAGATCAAGAATTATTCATTATACACTCATGCTTAATACCCGAAATCTCGAAACCGGAAGCAACCTCACCAGAGATGAGGGCACCATTTTGGTGAGGGTACCAAAGGTCGGTACCAAAGATGAGGGTACCAAACCTTTCTTTCAGTAGAGCACATTCGCTTCTGGCGTGCAGAAAATTCGCGCTTAGCACTCGCGCTGGTGGACATCAGAATATTGCGCCATTATGGGTTGACGAAACATCCCCCCCCCCTATTTTTATCTACTAAACCGATTACATTATAAATATTTTGGGCGACAAAGTTTGCATAGTGGACTTACATTCCTCAGAAAGTAAATGACCTAGGTTAAAATTATTTAGGTCAATGAGTCAATTGCCGAATTAATAGAGTCCTCCCTCCCCATTTCTCCAGAACTGCGGAGCCGATGGGGGTAAAATTTAGTCGAATCTTAGTCCATACCATGGTCTTGGATCCTACGAAGCGCGGTTGACATAGGTCAGGTCAAAGAGTTTACCTTAAGTCAACATTTGGAAACGTTGCATTGCGTCGGAATCGATCACAATGCAGTCTGGTGGGTTATTGGTAGATAGAGCATCCTTCTGTATAGCCTCACGTTGCGTGATTTACTAGGGCCATCTGAGGTCATCTGGGGTCATGTGAGGTCAACAGAAGGTTCACAAAATGTAACTGAGATCAGCCCGATGTTTCCCGAGAAAAATGGGTATTTTTTATTTACGCTAAATGACCTTGGACACCTCATTTGACCTGGCCTAGTTTTTCAGGCTTTGAGGTAACTGCAGTTACCATTCGGTCAAGCTCCCCACCACTTTCCCATGTGACCTGTTTACAAAAAAACTGCGCTTATATACATGCCCTGGTTCACCTCGATTGACCTGACCCAGGCTACCTGTGCCTTTGGATGGTAGATTTGTCGCATAGGCTGACTCTCCGCAATGTTTTGCAGCCCGTCAGAACCTTTTCGATATACGCAAAATAATGCCCTTCTTTCGACCCGAGACGAGTGCGGCCGTCCACCGCCGACGAAAGATCGGCCGCGCGACCGGCTTCTTCGACTTAGCCGCGCTGCAGTGGCAAAAGATACTGAACGATGTCAGAATTTAAAATGACAAAAGATTAGGAGTTCAGCAGAAGAGACACAAGGTTTCCTTACTCTAGCCTATTTCTGCGGATGTTATACTCAGAGAAACAGGAGAGGTGGGCGGTTTTTGAGCCCACCACTGCGAAGTTACATGACTAGTTGAAAATCAAAAGAGATGAAAGCAAACTTTGCGCGCTTTTAGCGAACTGAAATTCCACATGTGGCGGTCGCTCGAAAAAGTTTAGATCGAAGTGTTGGTGTTTGTGCACCCAGGCTTCGGGACGTTTAGCGCGAACGCGAATGCGATGCAACGCGAACGCGATGCGCCGGCCAATGCAGCTGAAGTGGCACTCAAATCGGGTGCACCGACTCGGCGGACAAATCATGGTGTTGGTTGCGAAGTGATTCGTGGTGTGTGGCACGTGCCACCTGGCGCGAGCCAGACCTCTGCAGAATTCAGTTAATCACAGGTACAGGTCAAACGGTGTGTGCTGTCGACTCAAGATTTAGTGGCAACATGGGCCCCACTTTTTGTGTACGTGCTTTTGTGGTCGGCACCCTCGTGCGATCCATGTAGCGATCCACAGACACGTGTTTTGACTTTGACTCGAGTGACAGAAACAGGGACCCAGGCGCTGAAATTTGATGGGTAAATGACCAGCACCAGGGTTGCCAACAATGTGTCATATAATGGGCAGAGTGCATCGGGGCACGTGCAGCGCGCATGCGCGTCTTTCGTACCCATGTGTCTCTTGTGGGCCAATTGCCGGGACGCGAACGGCGCAGTTTGGTGCGGCATTGGCTCGATAATGCGGAGAGGCAGGTTGGCGATCGATTTCGATGAATTCAGGCCTAAACGTGGTTGCAGCTTGCACGTGAAACGGAAGGTGCTTAACATAAATACCTGGGCATAAAATCTCTTTCATTGCCGCAAATTACTACCGCTAGGATGCGGAACATTGCGGGCAAGGTCGCGTAACATGTGGCAGACCATATATGTGGCTTTTTTGCATGTCAGCTTCAGCCTGGTGTTTGTGGGTGGCTCATGCTGAGGTGTACCACTTTGCCATTCTGGTCTCTGGTGTGACAGTCGTTGATGTCGGAGGCACCACATGTTGCGGTGAGCTGCAAAGTCGCAGACGCTGTCCAGGACAAGCGAGATTTAGGGCATTAGTGTCAAGATGCCATCCTTGTGAGCGTGCACCTTGCTGGACTTAGGATGCTCCGATTGCAGGAAGATGCACGATCCATTTCTATCTGCATGACGAGTAAGTGGTCATGACCGACAAAAATTAGTAGTCCCGGTCGCCTCAGCGATGTAACAGGTAACAAAAAAATGCATGGAATTTCGAGTGCGACCCCAAATCATTGCTGAAGCTCAATGATTTGCATGTAGTTGAACCACGCGCAGCTTCGGCAGCACGGTCAGCAACCAAAGCAGCGTGCTTCGACATGACAAGGTTTCGACGAGTAGGCGGGGGCGAACGCACCCAGATGTCTCTGAGACTGTGCTCTCGTGCTCTCTCCGGGATGACTGTACCAAGCAGCAAATGATGTGCTTTAACATTGCATTAGAATGTCAGAATGTTGGAGGTAGCTGAGGAAGTGGCTCCTGTGGCCACGAAAAACAAAACTGTTGGCGATTTTAACATTCCGACCTTGACATTGTTAACGACTCTTAACCCTGTTTCGTGCGGGGGCAGATTCCGCCCCCTCCAGTATTTCGCTCGCCATTCTTGGGCTTTGGAGAGCTCCTTCACGAAACTTAGTGGGCTTTCCTAAAGACGCCTGTGACATGTCACGAAATTTAAAAAATTGCCTTTCCCATGGGCGTTTACAGAACTCGTTTTTCGGAGGCATGATTGAGGAATATAGCGCTTTTCGCAGATTGCGCACTTCAACGTGGTCATGTTTTGATGCTCTTTATAATGTCACAGACAGTTCAGATGAGCGAAACATTTGTAACCTGCACACCTTTAAAAAAAGTAATATGTAGTGGCGGATGCAGAAGCATGTAAAAGGGGATGTTTATGTTTTCTTATTCCTAGGACTTTGTGCTTCATTGTATGAATAAAACAAAGCTAACGCGTGATATAGACATCTTTATCCTAGTTTACGCATATCATTCACCTATATATACTGCCAGGGACGTCCCCAGGTAAAGGTTCGGGTCATATTTCGTCCAATAACATGTTTAGTGTCCTAACAGACATCTGAATCTGTGTGATTGGTTTTGTTAACTCCACATATACGCGATCAAATGCCACATATTCCAGTGAAAATAAAAATCGGACACGGCTCCAGACTAATGTAAAAAGAGGTATTTTCCCCCTCTTATTCCTGAGAAATTATGACTCGATTTACGAAATAAAACACTAGACATGTAGTTATTGACCCCTCTTTTACTGGGACTTGGATCCGCCTATGATCACTTGCAATGTATACGTAATCTTGCATGTGACACATATTGAACTGTTTTCTTGACGCTCATAAATTCACTAGATTCAGAATATGTGACAAAAAACTCCACGTTTTCCAAAAAATTGCTCCTTTCATGTGCTTTGGTTGCGCGTATGATTATATTATTTCAAAATGCGATGCATTTGTGATCTTGAAATGCAAACTTCAAGCACAGTACAAAACAGTTTTCAGAATAGGTTTAAATGTGGTGTAAACTTTTGAAGGAAGGTACCCCAATTTTTCTGGTAACTAGATCCGTCTATGGGCACTTGTCATGTGTGTATAATATGGCATGTGACACACACATGGAAATGTTTCACGAACACAAAGAAGCCCGCCAGACTCTGGATATGTTGTAGAATGAATTAACATTTCCCAAAAATACGTACCCCTTTTTATGTGGCCTGGATACCCCTATGACTTTTCAAAATCGACCTCTTCTAACATATATGATAGACCTATTCGTTGTCGGCAGAGTGACGTGAAGTATAACAAAATCGGCCGAAAAATTTCAGAAAACTATTATACGTAAACCTCAAGTTACACCATCGTTTTGACCTCCCTATGCCCCCTTTTCAGAATTGTCAATATTTCTTTTTTAGAAATGTAGATCTCAGCACAGGCTATCGAACGCCGTTTTCTGCTAAGAAATCGGACCAGCGGTTTTTGAGATCATAGGAAGGGACAGAATTTGACCCCTCCCCCCCAAGCACGGAATCTTGCGTGCCGGACAGGAGCACGGAACAAGGTGAAGAGGAAAGATGACATCAAAAGAAAACCCCTGTTCTTCTTTGCATTTCCTATAGCTTTTGATATCCATATTGTTTGTGTTTGTTTTGAGGCTGCAGCTATAACAAGTTTGCTTATAACGAATTTTCATAAAGGTCCCCAGAGAATGGTTGTTATCGGACTGAACCGAACTTATTTTTCTCTTGGATGTCTTTTTCCTTAAAGGGATCCGTAATCAGTTTTGCCAGATTTTTTTTGTGCCGCGTCATGTTAAGGTTTCCCGATGACCGATGAGCGTTATGCTTGCAGTCAGCAATGCAGTTGTTACACATCATTATGGTTGGTTCTGCACACAAATGTGTTTTTCTGTTGCCGCAATGATGAATTGGGTTATGGTTGATGCTTCGATAGCGTCTTTAGGCCCATCACTGCAAGCAGCAAATAGCGGCCATTGGTTACCTTATGTGGGAATGATCGAAATGTAAAATATAGGTATGCTTGACAAAGTTTCATTGCATCCTTCATCATCAAAAGATATGAAAGATGTTTCGCTGGTCTTATGGAGTGCTTACACCAAGAGTGCATTTGCAAATGGATGGGAAGTGCAGAGCCCGTCGTCGCATTCTTCAACAGAAATTTTAACTGTACAGCTCGGTTAATACATAGTATATATATAATACAATAACACATAATAATACAATACATAATACAATAACACAGGTCCGTAGATGCGGCGCGAGCTGTGGCCAGTTCTGCAGGCTCCAGCTCCGCAGAGCAGCAGCTGCAGTGCTGTATCTTGCAGTCGATGCCGCTCAGTTGGCTGTCGCTGATGAATGCTCCCTTTCCCCGCCACGCAGGGCGGGCGGCGCCGAGCAAACGCCGACGTGATATACGAGCCTTGAGCGCCGTGGCGCGGACGCTGTCGAGCGGAAAATGTTCAGAGCCGCATCAGCTCGCTGCAGCGCCACGCTCGAGTCGAACCTGCTGTCGAATTTCGAGAACACCCCGCACTGATGAGGTGTTCACTTGTCCCGGCGCCTCTTGCTAGACATTGAGATGTTTTCGCATGCTTGTTTAATTACGCTGGCTGGCCGTACGTGAAATGCAAGAAGCTTGTTTTTCTGCTTGTTTTTTTTAGAGGAGAGAGAGAATCTGGCCGCTCGGATTCCAAATCTTCGTCCGTACGCTGACGTCCGGCCTGTATTTCATTATTTGGCAGCGGGTTCCTCCGGGAAAGGTGCTTTCTCCTGCGCACGATTGATTCTCGGACTCTGTTGGGAGAGCAACGTCTCATTTGTATTTGTGTTCTGCGTTCGAGCGCTAAGACGGCAGCCACGTCGCTGGAACGATTTTTCACCGATGCTGCAGACAGGGTACTGGGCTCTTAGCTGTTGGCGTTGTGGCACACCAAACAAGAGTTGGTCTGGACAGAGAGCATAGCGGACTGAACATGACGAGCAGTGAGCCGACCATGGCCACAACAGTGAACAGGGGAGACACGGCGGCAGACAGGAGCTGAACGGAATTGGCAGAGACTGCAGCGAACACCGATAGGACTGCGACTACAACGACGGACAGTGAGCGGGCGCGACAGCCAGCAGAGACGAACAAAAAGATAAACATGGCGACCGTATCACGGCGTGAGATGAGAAACACGCTAAGGAGGGTGGACGCAGCAGTGCGGGGGCCGGCGAGGAGACGTAATTGATTGGACCGAATATGGCAGCCTGATCGCATGAATACGGCAGAAACTGGCGGAAATGGTCAAACGCTCACTGGTGTGCTGATCTGACCTGGAGCGTTCTCCGCAAGATGTTGAGCTGGGATCGCCTCGGAATGTTACGATTCACGTTGAGGATTAGCGCTGTAATTTTGGCTCTGACGGTGACCGGACGGAAACGGGGGCCCCACTTATGGAAAGTTTCCACTTTATCACGTGAACCGCGATAGCTAGATAGATAGCTATATCTATCTATATATAGCTATATCTAGCGATAGCTAGATAGATAGATAGATAGACTGTAGCCCGTAGTAGAAACTAATCTGTAATACACCGGTTGCCTGAATAGGCTACTCTTAGAGAGGTTCAAAGCGATTCCCTGCGGTTGTTCCGGGTGTCCTATTCGGCCCCGTCCTATTTACAGCTGTTGTGTTGTCACGACCGGGCGCAGGCTAATGAAAGAACGATTGCGTCAATTGGCCAGCTCAGACCTCTATTGCGTCATAGCGGAAGACGGCTGCAGAATATATTTTTCATTAAATAACATTTCTGGGACATCTAGAAAACAAAATACTGAGAACATTGCCATCGACATTTTAGGACCACACAGGTTTGTGTACGAAAAGCGGACCAAGGTGGAACATGACATTTAAACCGTGTTTGAATTGACTAGTTGCTCCGTTTAATGCTGGCTATGGGGTCAGATCAAGCCCTTTTGGCCTCGTTTGATAATGGTGTGAATGTGTGGAGGGCTGTTCGCATGGTGGCCATGGCCGGATTGTTATTCTCCGTTAATGGTCTCTTGCTGTATATTTTGTTATCGTGTGTCTTAGGTCGTTTTGTTTTCGGCGTGAGTACGGTTATTAAGGTGAACATGGAAAACACTGCTCAGACGTAAGGATTTTCCGCCTGTGGCAGATAGTATTTTAGTTATATGGTATATTTGTGATTTGTATTCGTATGACGATTCATGCATTCGTATTCGCATATTCACTATTTAGTACTTTGGCCTTCGTTATAAAAAATAACACCGACGTCACACGGTTTTCCGTGGCATTGACATTATCTAAAAGATCTGAAGCTTGCCACTTGACAATAGTGGCCAGTGTGAGTAAACATCAGACGGGACTGGTACAAAGGGACACGTAACACGATTTGACGTAAAAAAGACGCACCGAAGGTCACCACAGGAATGCCTCCTGGTTATCTGATACCGCTATATCCTGGCTTGGACTTCGGTAGGTCTGCAAATGTCCAAATGAAGGCTGCGGTTTCTGGTTTTCGAAAGGAATGGAATTCAGTACGAATGGAACGTAATCGGTGGCTCAGTTGGTAGAGCGCTGGTCTGTCCGTTCTGGCAAGACGGGTTCGAGTCTCCCCGGCACTCGATATTTGGCCTGCGAGTCAGCTGGCAAGTGGACAAAGAGGTTAAAGCTGACCACCACATGGTCGTATCGCACCCTTGGCGGTACGATAATCTTTCGCCGCAAAATCAGTCGTTATCTGGAATTACTCGATCGAGCGTGGGGGTCGGGGTCTGTGGAACAAGCCATGTGTAGCACGGGCTCCGATTCCGAACACCACCACAGCAGTCATTCGAATCATATGTACATATATATACATATATACATATATATATATATATATATATATATATATATATATCTTGCAAACCAAGATGTAATTTTGTTTCATGGTGGATATCTCTTGTTCATTGGCCCGCTGATGGTTTGAAATATCATACAAAGAAGGCAAAACTGTACGTTGACAGAAACGGCTTTGGATGCCAGCATGGTCATGACCACTTCAGAAAAAATAGCTGAACGCTGCTGAATAGTACTGAATGCAACTAATATAGACTATTTGACTGTGCAAGACTCGTTTCGAATGTGCTGCGTGTAGATAACAAGTGGCGAAAAACAACTGAAAATACCGAATATTGAACGCGAGTTGGGTCGTTATCCCATTATACTTTTTAAAATGTCTCAACCTGCACAAACGCATAAACCGTACCATAGTGCTCCTAAACCGTAGGCCAAAAGCTACCGGAAAGGAGGTCTTTGGACCTAAAAAGGCGTTAAAAGAAGGTCCGAAAACCACCGCAAGATGTGTGAGTCAGTTTTCTTTACCTCCTCAAGAAATCATTGATCGACAGATTGCATCATAAGCATCTGAGTGCTGTATAAATGTTCTGAAACAAAAACGGCCTGCTTCTATTCTTTAATGTGTGTACACATTGCTACGACACGCTAAAATATTGAGAAAAAACGTCTTATGTATTCCATCGTCTATAGTCCAGCTGCGAAGCCAAATCCATATTTTCCTGTGTTGTTGATTCCACCCATTTCCTTCGAATGGGACTACGCGAGCTGGAATATTTCGTTTAGAAAGCCCAGGCTTATAGAATGCCATTAATATCTATTTTACAGAGGCACCCGGACATTTAAGCTCCAGCTGTCACACCATTCGTTGATAATAGCTCTGTTTTGCTGACAAACGTACGGATTCCCAGCAAAGCTGAACTCGCTCCGTATCGCAACCATATCGAATTCCGTATCGCAACCACATTGCCTTGGAAACGTACACACGCTCTTTCTGTATCGTCCCCCTCTCTTCCCCCTCTCCCTCGCTCCCTCCCCTCTCTCTCTCTCTCTCTCTCTCTCTCTCTCTCTCTCTCTCTCTCTCTCTCTCTCTCTCTCTCTCTCTCTCTCTCTCTCTCTCTCTCTCTCTCTCTCTCTCTCTCTCTCTCTTACGATAGATATTTGGCTGGATATTTTCTGTTCATATATCTGTAAACAGTATTTTTGGATGTCATTCGAGAGACCCGGAACGCGAATACCATTTACCTTAAATGTAAGGCGTTTTCTGGTAGTTCCAAATGCTAAAGGCACTGGCGTCAATGTGTCGGTGTTAACGCCACCTGGTTTTCCCTTTTTTCTGCAGCCAGTTACCCCATTTAAGGAAAGGACAAAGGAAAGATGATATATTTAAGACGAAAAATTGTGTTTTGAAAGCTACGAAAAGCTCAGATATTGCACCATTGTAGTCGAATTCCGACGGCGGTAGCTGGGGAGAAATGGAAAGCGACTTACGTCGTCGTGCATAATCTGGGATAGCAAACTAATTTCTGAAACGAAACGCAAGATATGCAATTCCTCCTGAATGCCCTGTATCAAGGGTGGTAGATTGTGAAAATAATTGCATGAAGCACTGCCGCACCGGTTCTTCACAATCTATGTCTTTTGAATACTGTGGTACTGTTACGGAGATACACACGAACTCAAAAATGGGTGTAGCGACAGTAGTCGGTTTTATGAAGGGTGCGTACATTACGTGCATTTGTGTACGCTTTTTTTGCATCCGGGGAAAAACTAACGATTTCCTCCCGCGTCCTACACTTTTCAGTCATTGGTATATGAAAGCATAACGCTAGCGAAATGCTCGGTTGACCCTGTTCCCTGCGGGTGGGGTGAGATTCTGCCCATCTCCGGTTTTTTTGCTCGTCATTCCTGTGGTTTTGAGAGCTGCGTAACGAAATCTAGTAACTTTTCCTATGAGGGTTTCTTTTATTTTGTGACAGAATTTCGGAAATTTGCCTCTAGAGGCGGTTCCAGGGCGCGTTTTTAAGAAGTTTCTTGGGTGAATATCGCACTTTCTGCAGGAGATCGCGCACTTGAACGTGGTCATTTATTATTTTGATGTCTTTTATGACATCACGGACATCTCAGACTATCGGAATATTTGTAACTTTCATACTTTAAGGAATTTGTAGGAAAAATGTTGATCAATGGCGGATCCGGAGGCATGTAAAACGTTGTATTTATATTCGTATTTATTGTTCCTAAGACTTTATGACTCATTGTAGGAATAAAACAAATCAAACGTGCGATAATGACATTCTGTTCTGATCTACGCATATATTATACCTATAAACAGTGCCAGGGACGTCTCCAGGCATTGGTTTCGTGGTGCATGTTTCGTTCAATAACCTGTTCATTGGGCCTAACAGACGTCTGGATCTGTGTGATTGATTTCGGTAGTTACATATATCAGGATCAGATACCATATATTTCAAGGAAAACAAAAATCACATGCGGATCCAAGGTAACGTAAAGGAGATGTTTTATTGATTTTTATTCATGAGGAATTAGGGCTCGATATACCGAATAAAACACAGCTACCAGCATGTAGTTATTGACTACTCTTTTTTTTGTACCTCGGTCCGCCTATGAACACTGTGTGCATGATATGGCATGTGACACATACGAAAATATTTTCATGGCACTCAAGCTCATCAGATTCAGCATATGTGATAAAAACTTGAGATTTTCCAAAACATATCCCGTTTTATGTGCCTTGGTTACGTCTGTAGGCCTGTTATTTCAACAGATGATGCGATCATGATCTCATAATGCGAATTTTAAGCACACTACAAATTGTGTCCACAACATGGTTGAATGCAATCGCGATTTACCAATAGTTCATCGTATAGAAAGTTACCCCACTTTTTGTGGTAACTGGATCCGATGGATATTTGTCTTATGTACTTGATATGGCAGTGATACATATGGAAATTTTAATACAATTTAAATGAATTGAATTGGAGTTAAATTGAACTAATTAAATCAATTCAAGTTAATTAAATTTGAATACAGTTTTCCGAAGACAGATAGTCTCGCCAGGCTCAAGCTATGTTATAGAATGAATCAATATTTCCCAAAAACATATACCCCTTTTATGTGCCCAAGATACGACTATTCCGAAAATTGACGTCTTTGTGGCATGTGTGATATGACTACGAATTGTCAGAAGAATGACATGAAGTAAAACAAAATCGGAAATAAAATGTGTCCGGAAAACTCGTATAAATAAATCCTCGTTTATAGACGTGTTTTGACCCCCAATGCCCCTTTTTAAAAATTTCCAGTATTTTTTAGGAATGTAGATCTCGCTAAACGCTATCGAACGCCGTTTTCTGCTATGAAACCGGATCAACATTTGCCTGGATCACGGGGGCAGAATACCCCCCCCCCCTCCTTCCTCAGCACGGACCGTACGTAACGGGCATACTGAGCAGGAGCACAGAATAGGGTTAAATGCCGATGGACTGCGGCAAAGCCAATCTTGGCCCCATCATGACCGGCTCACGGTGACAAGTTGCCTCGTTTTGCCGCCGTGCGTCGGCCTCCAGACGTATGAGGAGGCGTTTTGAGATGACTCCCATCGGTCTCGGCATGACGTCGTGAATTGGTCATCTCCTGTCGGCAGCCAGCGTCGCAGCTGCCGCGATGTGGCGTCGCGTTAGGTCCCGATGCCAGTCCTCCGGGCCTGAAACGGCTATAAACTCAGAGGATTCTTATTGCGACAGTCGTGAACTCTGCTATTTGTCCATGTCGTCTTCGCTGTCTTAAAGACGCCAGCTACGCTGCGAACTATTGCTTCCCTTAAAGCATTCATGAGACATGCTTTGCTACCAGCCCATGTGGAATCTGCGCCCCGATGTAGCAAATTACGTTTTCGAAGAACGTGCGGCCAGCACCAACTTAGGCAAAGTTTTAAAATGAAATATTCTTGGTTACTGAATTCCCACTCGTTCTGAAATCCAAGAAGAACTTTTCGTGTGGACGATGGATGGTTTCTGTAGTCTTGAGCGTTTGACGCCTTTTACATCATTGCGTAAACATAGGTGAACCGATTCCCGAAACGATCTGGCTTTTCGGTCGGTCCTGTGCCATTTCGATGTAGCTCTGCAAGGAGATCGTTTCAGAAAGGATGATTTGACGACGCTGAGACTGGAGGTTATAAAAGATGATTTTGTGCCACCGACCTGAGGCGGTGGGTCCATGTTTGTCACCAGCACAACGTCGGGCCATCAGAGGGGCAGTGGGCTGGGGGTCGCTCGCTCGAATCCGGTGCAAGCGTGCTGGAGTCGTGCGCGCTTTTCTCATGACGCGAAGTGGAAAATCGTACTGTGCGACGTTTTTATGGTCGTACTTACTGTACGACTTCTTTATTCGAAAGTGCGCATTGGCGTGCATTCGAACCAGTGACCAGTTGTACAGTCCTCAACCTACAACCTGAAACCCATTGTTCGTCTAGAATTTTCTTTCCAGGAGGAACCAATCATTTCTAAACCGACAATAAAGTGGCTTGAATCTGGTCAGTTGGGTTAAAAGACCATTGCTGTTTCCATAATACCGTTACCTTGCATTTGCCCAGTTTCACTTGTTTCGTCACTGCACTAGCCAGGGAATTTCCCTTTTTTGTCTTTTCGTGGTGGTGTTTTTGTCTTTTAAGGGTGAAGTTCGTCTCTCGTCGGGTCGGCTACTGTACCAACCTGGGATATTGATTCCATGTTGGAGTTGGTATGTGTCACATACTGTCAGCGGGCGGCTACAGACCGCCCAGAAACGCTTAATGTCAATAAGGCCGGACTCTCCAGAAAAAGTTGCTTTTACATCAGGGCCGGCTGCCTGTCCTCAAGAAACGAGTGCCAGTTTTGTCCTGGGCCGCCCTGAATAACCGAGCCGAAAGAACTGCCGAGAATTTTAGCGAAAAGTTATGGAAGTTGTTGCAGAGCGAAGGCCAAACACTGTTCCCCGGCATTTGACAAATGATCTGCGATGCCGTGTACGCCTTGTTAGTTATTTCTGTCAACGACGGGGACCGTACATCTGAGCGATTGATGAGCTCGGAGTGTGACGCAGCGGTGAGTGGGCGCACTTCGAGCCGCCTCTGACGTCACGTCCCCGGGCTTTGCCGAGAGAGCTGCGTGAGAATCCTGAGTGGGCGACGGCTCCACTTACAGCATTTACCAGCGCCTCCGCGGATCTTGCGTCGAGGCTGCGGCGCTTCATGTTGTCCCATTAGATGCAGCTTGTCCGCCGTGCTCATTCGTACCGTGAGCGCGATGGGACAACTTCATGGGAAAGAGGCGGCTTCAGCGCCTTGTCTCCGCATCTCTGCACCTTTTTTCATGTCTCCTCCCGCCCACTGTCGGACTCTGTTATTGGCCCTCTCCCCTTCTCTGTCCTGGAGTTACTTGGTAAAGTAAGCTATTTACTGTAAAGTGAGCCATGAAAGGAACCGAAATGTCATATGCCACTGACGAAGGCATCCGAATCGGTGTCAAAATTAGTTTATTTGTTCAGCATTACACTGTGCTCAGTGGTCACCCCCCAAAAACAAATAAACGGAAAAAGACAAAAAGCAAAAAGACATGATAAGAAACTGAGTGAAAACGGCCCGTCACCGAAATAGCATTGCTTTTACGCTGAGTAAGTGGTTTTCCAAAGCGGTGCCCAGGTGACGCAACACTTCCCCGGCCAGCTTAGAATCCGACGCAAAACGAGGATAACCTGCATTCCATCGGGATCCAGGCACGTGTCTGCTTGTCGTATCTCGCCGTTTGGTACACTGTCTTCAGTATGTCGTCTGGAGTTGAAGGTGTGCGTGTAGGAATCTGAAAACCGTTTGACGCGGAGCCAAAGTTGCATTTGATGTGCTACGAGCAGCCGGTTACATTGAGCCATGGTCTAACGCCTCCGATCACTGTCCGCCACCTGCAGAGCTGCCACTGCCAGAACACCGATCCCAGTCTCAACCTGAAGCTCACTGTCCATGTCGGCCCGGGGGCGTGTTGTCGCCGTACTCGGCCACCTCAGAGAGGTCAAACGCACGCCGCACTGCGACAGGTGGCCCGGCCGCGCCCGGCCAGCCACGTGTGACGCGTTAAGCAATCGCTCTGCCCTGCAAGGTGGCGTGCGCGGCGGCGCCGGCGTCGACCTCCGTGCAAATCACGGCACGGGCGGGCCGCCGTGCCGGTGGGCCGCCCGGCGCTCGGCGCTCGGCTCTTGACCGTGGCACGTGCGGCGGCCGCTGTTTTCATTCGTGCTGCCGTACGTGACTCGAGCGCGGGGTGAGTCCCCGACACTGCGGCGCAGCAAGGTCGCGAGGCACCCGCTGCACGTGATGCGACAGTTGGGGCACTGTCGGCCGGGCGAAGCTGGCGGTTCTAGATGGACCTCTGCTGGAATTCCAGTGACACGGAGTTGAGTTCAAAGCAGTCTGCCAACGGAACAGATTTGCGCCTCTCTAGCTGGACACATCTCCCAGGCTATGTCGCGCGAGGTCCCGCCCGACGCGGTCCCATTTCAGCCTGCAGCTCGGGGTCCTGTCCTATCCCCGCCCTGTCTGAAGATGGGATCGCCGGGGATGGGGGCCGTGATAACCTTTCGAATCGGGTTTGCGGCCTTTTCAAGAACCAGGCCGGTAGAGCCACAGAACTAACGGAACCGCAGGCCGATTTAGTCGTCATCAGAACAGGTCGGACATTGATTTAACTGTTCTGTACACACTGCCCGTGTGGTTCGTCCTCTCCTTTTTCCTGCTGTCGTGGAAAACCCCGATTTAACTCACTGGATATACCGACTTGAACGAACAGATTAATCATCTCATGCGACTTCTGTTTGTTTTTAAACACCAAATCAATCTTTTGAAAGGTGGTAAGATATCGTGGACACTCAATATGTTTTGTTGGGTCATGCCATAAACTAGTGGTTGTGAGCATACGTCATCTCACTTAACTGCTTATTTCACCTACGGTTCATAGCGATTACTGACATTGGTATCAAGGGTCGTCTTTCCTTTGTAAGTTATTATTTGAAGTGGCGACACACAGATTATTATGAAAGTAAACGTAAAGAATTAACTTGAGTGGGAACAGGTTCGTTCAGTGCTCGCCAACGCCTGATATTTAATCACACGCTCACTAGACACCCCATTCCCCATTGGGCACGGACGTCAGGTTTCCAACGTGGCGTCGAGTCACCACCCGAAAACGGCTGCAGGATAATCGCGACAGCACGGCGTGCAGAGGCGCGCCTCGGGTGCCTCGTGATCCGTCTATTGCGCCTCGAAAGGCCGCCGGGGTGATCTCAGCGGCACCACAGTCCGATGAGGATCACCTCCTGCACAACTCCGCAGCGCCCACAGGGAGGGGAGGGCGCGGCGGCGCTCCTTCCAGAAGCGCGGAAGGACCTGCCCACCGACCGCCGCCATTTGGGCGGCGGCCACACGAACTCCGGCCCGGCCGGCGCGGAATGTGTGACGGAATCCCGTCGTGACGTCATGGCTGGCGTGACGGGGGCCGCAGCGGGGAGTCTGGGTCGGTGCGGACCCGGGGGCTTCGCTGGGCGCGCGGTGCACGGCCGGGACTCCAGCGATGCCTGAGGCCCTGGTCAAGACTCCGCGGGGTCTTTGTACTCGGGCCGGTACGTGGAGCCAGAGAGCGCGGTGGGCGGCTCCTGTCCGCAGGTGTCGCACTCTGACAGGCCATGCCGCGCTGACACGCTGATGCAGGAGGCCAGGTACGGTCGTATGTCTTCTGGTTGTGGTCTGATGACCGAACAGTGCGAGATTATTGTGCATGGCGTGTCGTTTTTAGTGTGTCGTGTGCCTCTTCATCCGCAACGCTGCACAACGAACGGAGAAAGGTGGCCCGGGGAGTTATCTAATATGTTAAACTCTGGAAAGTCTATTCTTAGTACTAAATTATCAACATTCTTGTAATTGCCGGAAATGAAAAGTCATACTAGCCGCTTAATCTGATGTCGCGCCTTATCTGCATTCGTTTCCCTTTAATAGTATGTCAATATTTTGTGTTGAATGTTTCATAGATTCCATGCTGTTTTAATATTCTTGCGGCAGAACAGCTTTGTCATGTTTAAGAACCGGTCTCTGCTTGCATTTTCATAGCCATATAAGCGCGGAATGCATTTAACATGCAGTTTCGAGGTGGATTCCGTCAGCGCAAAGTTTGCCGCGGGCCCGTGAAAGGTTTCTGATTTGGGATACGACGACTGTTGCGGGTGTGAAGCCGTAGAAGGAGCGGAATGGGATCAGCAACTCTGCCTGCCATCCCACAATTGTTTTTTTTGCGCTGCATTTGCATAGTTCGCCGATAATGGCGAAATTGAAAATGTTCGGAACAGTTTGTGAGAAACGAACAGGACACAGGAGAACCGATTGTGTTTGAATCATCCTAAAAAAACGAAGAAAGCGTATATGTAAGTAAAATTGCTCAGATTTCAAAGCAGTTCTCTGATGCACTGTTAATGGAATTTCTATTTGAGACAGAATTACAGGTGTTCTGTGTCCTTTGCAGAACACGTATACCAAGGGCTTGGCCGCCGCACAGCGTTTGTACTGATGGACGGTCGGCGCTCATATTCCCAGATGACTCGA
Source organism: Capitulum mitella (assembly GCA_030062745.1). Taxonomy (NCBI): domain Eukaryota; kingdom Metazoa; phylum Arthropoda; class Thecostraca; order Pollicipedomorpha; family Pollicipedidae; genus Capitulum; species Capitulum mitella. The sequence continues at coordinate 30,619,478 of CP099847.1, forward strand.
TTGAAATGCCACAGAGGACGCTGTCTTCACAGCATGTTTGCGATTGTGCCAGTATTGTGTGGATACTGCCTGACGAAGCGTTATATGCTAATGGCCGGGCACCTACTGTTTCGAAACTACACGTGGCAGTGTTGACATCCCGTCCCCCCTACCCCGTCAACTGCGCAGCTCGGTCGTTTGACCATGCAATCCCAGCGGACTGGGACATTGACCGCGTCCCGCCTGCGTCGTCCGCGGCCTCTTGCGGAAATTCCCCCGGCACATTTTAAGCCTGTCCGTGCGTGAGTGCACTTGCAGCTGCCACTTTTTGAGGCGATTGCGGGCATGTTTTCCTTCCGCGGAGCCTGAAATTTAACCTTAGGCTCTCGATGTAGTCTGCGCCTTCTCAGGTTCCCGTAGCCATCATGGCACTGACTCAGCTTCGGCCGGCACGGAGCCATGTACGGGAACGGCTAGCGACTGTCTCCGTCCTCTGGCGGTTGTGTACCCCAGACCACGGTGGATTGCTGTGTACCCCAGACCACGGTGGATTGCTGTGTACCCCAGACCACGGTGGATTGCTGTGCACCCCAGACCACGGTGGACTGCTGTGCACTCCAGACCACGGTGGACTGCTGCGTAACCCAGGCCGCGGCCGCGGCGGACTGCTGTGTACCCCTGGCACGTGCAGTGTGCACTCCCTGGCGGCGGTGGTGTGTACTCCTGTCCACTTCTGTATACTCCCGTGCTGGGCGGTGTACGGGCGGCGGGCTCTGAGCGGCAGGACCGGTTTGGGACGGCGCGGCGAGTCGGAACTGCCGCGCCTCCGCGCCGGCCGACTGCTGCGCACCTGAGGTGGCAGCACTACGCGCCGGCCGGCTGCTGCGCGCCTGAGGTGGCAGCACTACGCGCCGGCCGGCTGCTGCGCACCTGAGGTGGCAGCACTACGCGCCGGCCGACTGCTGCGCACCTGAGGTGGCAGCACTACGCGCCGGCCGACTGCTGCGCACCTGAGGTGGCAGCACTACGCGCCGGCCGACTGCTGCGCACCTGAGGTGGCAGCACTACGCGCCGGCCGACTGCTGCGCACCTGAGGTGGCAGCACTATGCGCCGGCCGACTGCTGCGCACCTGAGGTGGCAGCACTACGCGCCGGCCGGCTGCTGCGCACCTGAGGTGGCAGCACTACGCGCCGGCCGGCTGCTGCGCACCTGAGGTGGCAGCACTACGCGCCGACCGACTGCTGCGCACCTGAGGTGGCAGCACTACGCGCCGGCCGACTGCTGCGCACCTGAGGTGGCAGCACTACGCGCCGGCCGACTGCTGCGCACCTGAGGTGGCAGCACTACGCGCCGGCCGACTGCTGCGCACCTGAGGTGGCAGCACTACGCGCCGGCCGACTGCTGCGCACCTGAGGTGGCAGCACTACGCGCCGGCCGGCTGCTGCGCACCTGAGGTGGCAGCACTACGCGCCGGCCGACTGCTGCGCACCTGAGGTGGCAGCACTACGCGCCGGCCGACTGCTGCGCACCTGAGGTGGCAGCACTACGCGCCGGCCGACTGCTGCGCACCTGAGGTGGCAGCACTACGCGCCGGCCGACTGCTGCGCATCTGAGGTGGCAGCACTACGCGCCGGCCGACTGCTGCGCACCTGAGGTGGCAGCACTACGCGCCGGCCGACTGCTGCGCACCTGAGGTGGCAGCACTACGCGCCGGCCGACTGCTGCGCACCTGAGGTGGCAGCACTACGCGCCGGCCGACTGCTGCGCACCTGAGGTGGCAGCACTACGCGCCGGCCGACTGCTGCGCACCTGAGGTGGCAGCACTACGCACCGGCCGACTGCTGCGCACCTGAGGTGGCAGCACTACGCGCCGGCCGACTGCTGCGCACCTGAGGTGGCAGCACTACGCGCCGGCCGGGCCGGTTGCGGCCGGCTTACTCTGGGCCTGTGCGCGTGCCGGTGGGGAAGGCCGCTGCGGTCTGTGGCCGCGTTTTACCCCGCTCCTTGACCGGCAAACGGGCTCCGAAGACGGAGATTTTGGCCTCTTTCTCCAGAGACGAATCCGCTCGTGTCCGAAGAAGAGGAGAAGCCGTATTCCAATGCCATTGGCATTGGACAAAGACGTTTTTTAAGCCTGTTTTCATGCTTGAAAGAGATCCTACGGTATGCACCATTTTAGATTTTACAGTCATTGATCCCAGTAGGGCTATTGACAATAATTCCATGATTGAGAAGATAATAATTCTATGACATTGCCTCTCATTTGCACAGATCTGAACCTTACCGGTTATACTGTTATGATCTCGTAACAAGGGGATTCAAAATAATTGCCGTGGCACTGCAGGCGTATGAGTTTATGTGTTTTGCGTGGCTGGTACTATTATTTCTCTGGGTCTTGTATCAGTTTGACACTTAATCAACTGAATTCATGGAGGAGAAGCCTGTGACCACCAATTATTGCTGCTATTGTCAATAATCTGCGTCAAAAGTCCGGAAATATTAGGAACATGAGCATACTCCATGTGTCATTGATCGTAATCTGTCTTAGCTGATCTGTCGGCTACTGTTATTAATGAAGATTAAAAACGCAGCTCTTGCTTGTAACTTCTGGGACGTGAGAATTAATCAGATGGGAATACTCGTGCTGTCGCAACCGCATCGCAGACCGACGTTCGGAGCTTCTGCACGAGATCAAACTTTGTAGTTGCTAGCCAATAAAATGCAGAGTTGAAATATGTCCAAGCTATTTCGTTTCTGTGCTGAACCCGTTACTTGAAATGCATAACGCTGTTGTAACATTCGAAACGAATTGAGACGTAAAATTCTGGCACAGTCAGCGCTTCCTAAAGAGAATTCTGAAATCCAGTCGTGGCCATGCTGAAGAAAACTGCTTCGATGCTTTGCGTTCAGAGCACATCACAGAATTACCGGTGACGCTACTTGCTGTTCAGATTCGCTTGGCCTCTGTTCGCTGCCGCCTGCCGACGCTGTCGGACACCGCGATACCCCGGCGAACATGCGCCACAATTGGTCGATGGGGAACCCAGAACAGCGCGGTAGCTGACATCGTTAGAGCGTCGGTCCGGATAGCTGTGGCCCGGCCGGAGTGTAAGTGGTCCCTGCGGGAGACATGCACCTCTCCGGCGAAGATATGCCGCCTCTCTCGGGCGACGAGGTCGTTTGTTGGGCTGAGAGGGCCGCTGCCGTCGGGCGTGTCCGGCCCTCGTCTGGAGCCGGAGCAGACAGTTTTGGCCGGGGCGACGCGGCTGGTCCGCCGCCTGAGGCGTGCGGCCCAGTTAATGTTTGTCGTCCGCGGCCCAGGCCCGGCGGCAGGGAGGCCCGGGTCGCGGCCGGCAGGGCTGGAACGGCAGCCGGGAAGCCCGGGGTCGCGGTCGGGACCGGGGTGTTCGGCGGCGCTCGGAGGAAACTGATCTGCACCGGGTTTCCCTCGACGTGCACCGCCCGGCCGGCGTTCAGGCGGTGGCGTTCTGACCGGTCGATCTGGAGGACCCCTGCGGCCTGGAACGTCCCGTCGCTGCCGGGCCGGCAAGGAAGAGCCGGGCTTGTTCCGAGGCCGGAGGCAGCGGTCTCGTTGTTCGGCGAAACAGGACGTCCTGCGGAAACACGGCCAGAGAGGCCTTGGATGCCTGGTGAAGGACGTCGAAAGGACGTTAGCGGCCCACTGAGCAGACGACGTCAGCGGGAACGATTTCGCAATTGCGATTTTGTCGCGACAGTTGGACAGTTTCGACGTTTGGTAGAGGGATGCGAGTTCGGCTTGGTGCAATTCCCGCCAGTCGACAGGAGTTCAGACTCATGCCACCATGTGTACGGGGCAGGTATGGTTGCGGCCGAACCAGCTTGGTGGCAGCCCTGTCCGGTTTCGGATAACTTCAACATTAAACTTATAATTGTACGTGGAAAGAAACCGACCAAAGATTGTCCCGGCAACTTTTGAATATCTTATATTATTGTGTATTGTGGAAATATCGTCAGAAACGACTAAAACTGGAATAGGGCGGACAAGCATGATTCAGAAAAAGATGTAATAAAGCATTTTCTCATTGCACATATCCGTAAATTCACCTGATTATTTCTGCTAACGCGGATGAATTAAAACTTCTACTACGCATCTGGTGTCAAACGGCTCATACCAAAAATGCCTTAGGTTGTTGGAGCAAGACTTCAGAGCTCACGCATTCCAAGCTGGCAGGTGCTCTTTGCGTTCTTGTGGTCTAACAGCTATCATGTGACGACTGGAAAGTCTGGCAAGATTTCTTGGAAAAGCCAGAGAAGCAGGTTCGCGAAAGGCCTCGTATTCATGTACGATGGGGACGATCGTCAGTCTCAAAGAACATTTCAAAGTAGTCTGAAATTATGCCATCCGGTTCCTGTCACAGAGTCGCGGCGGATTCCGCAAGGGCTTATTTGTGAAGAGTATCAACAGCAGCACCAGCCACGAGCAGCCTTCTGCGCTGTATGACGTCATTCCTCGGTGCGTCGCCATCCGCTGGAAACCAGACCACCTTTAAGTGTAAACATCAGACTCTAAACCATCAGACCGCCAGGATGCCAGGCCGCCAGACCATCGGACCACCAGAGGATCAGAATATCAAATCGTCAGATCGTCAGACCATCAGGCCATGAAACCATCAGACCACCAGACCGTCAGGCCTTCAGACCGTTGGACCATCAGACCATCCGGCCACCCGGCTGCTGGACCATGTGATTGTCAGACCAGCGGACCGCCAGAATACCAGACCGCAGTCACGCGTTCGTCCTCGGATTCCGCCCACTCGGGGTGCCGCCGGGTCTGGCCGGGACCGTCAGCCCGCCCGACACCCCGGGCCGCGGACTGCCGGCCGGTGCCACGTCACCGCCGAGCGGTGCGTGACGTGCCGCGTGACGGGCGTGTGACGCGGCCGCCGGTCGATGCGGCGACCTTTGCCGGTGCCGCCGGAAGGTCGGCGGTCTGAGACGCCGCTCGGGCCGGCCGCGAAATGCCAGCGCCGGTCGGCCGCCCCCGGGCCTCGTTCTGGTCGCGATGGACTGCCGGCGGCGGACAGCGCGCCAACTTTGCCAATCCGACCGCCCCCGTGGGCCGCCGCCGCGCCGGGCGATCACTGAGGCGGCCGTGGCCGGCCGGGCGGTGCGCCCCCCCCCCCCCTCCCCCGCCTGCAGCGGTCCCGGGTGGGGGGGGGGGAGCGCGGCCGACGCGTGGGTGACGGTCCGCCACCCGGTGCCCTCCTGTCGTGCGGACCACCGCTGCCGATTGTGTGGCGGACAGCGCACAGCTCCGTTTCGGAAGACGACTGCCAAAAGATGAGCTGGTTTAATCGGATGAACGGGGCGCCGGGCGGCGAGTTTCAGTTGTTTGCAGAGAACAAAGCGAGTGGTTTTAGTGGGGTGGTTCGGAACTAGTTGCGGCTAGAGGTTAAGCCGGACACTGCTGCCCGGTCCGGACTCTGTGTACCGGAAGATAGAACTTTCTCGCGCTGTTCCGTACCGAGTGTTCCGACGTCTGATTGGGAGGATGTCTACAAACAAAGGCCAGCGAAAAATGTCTGAAAACTGTGGGCTTGAAACGAAGCAAACAACTGTCTGTTGGAGTATTTCTCAGGCTGCGGCAGTTTGTTACGACTTTTGGGCTGAACACGCAACCTCGCTGACAGACTTGTTGTGTTTCAAAAGCTCCGCACGTCGGTTTATTGCATCATGAATTGCTTATTTTTCATCACCACTTGTGAAATCGGTCACGTCTGTAAATGATAAGGGCCTGGCTGCGTTTTGCAGCGGCCGCGTGGGACATACAACTGTCCTAGGCATTGGGTCTTGTCCAACCCATTATCAAAAAACTTATGTCATAGGAAGCCGAAATGTGGTGCCGTGTGACGGCGTAAATATTGCATCATTCTATTACGTCGCAGGGTCTTTTTGTTTTCGGGAAATTTGGACCCGCTGTTTCACTGGTTCACGATGCAAGCTGTAAGCAACAATAAGCAAGTTCAAGCAAGCTGTGGTATCGCTTACTGGAATGTCAAGAAAGTAGAGGCTTAAATCGGTCAGATTTCGTAGAAATAAACCATTTGTTTGCTTTATCTGCACATGATGTTACTGAAGCGGCATTTTCGGCACACAAGCAGATCGATGTTCAGTCTTGCGGAAAACACCGTGGCGCGTTTCAGAGGCGGTACCAAGGCCGCGGCCGTCACCGTCGTGCGGCTCGGCCGGCAGCTCCCGACCCGGACGGGCTGTCAGCCGGCCGACAGCTCCGAACAGAACGCTGCCTGCGGGCCGAGCCGCGGTCAGCTGACGGCTTCCCACGGTGGCGCCGACAGGCCGGCGGCATCCGCAGCTCGGCCGGGCGGCGCGACGTGAACGGCGGCCGAGTGGCGCCCGGCCGGGCCTGGGGCCCTCTGGCGGCCGCCCCGGCCAAGTCACAGCGGCGAGCGGCCCAGAAACAGAGAGAAGCCGTACCATGATCAACAGCGCGCCCGGTGGGGACGAGAAACTGCTCTCTGGCAGTAGGTTTCGAAATGCCAGTTTTGACATGGTGCCAGAACTTTGCGCTCTATGTAAGGGAACAAGGAAACGGGCGAAGGAAATCTGTTATTAAAAATGAAAAACGACTGTTGAACTTATTGACCGAAGTCCCTCACGCTCATCTCCGTCGTTGCAGGTTCTGAAGACGGTCATTTTGGAACGTGGACAGTATGCCGGCGGAGCAGGCGGGAATACAGATGCGGATCCCACGTGTCCAGGTTGCAGCCGTCAGGTGAGGAGTTCGGTGTCTATCCAGATCCCCCCCCCCCCCACTGGCCTGCCGACCACGTGACGTGACGCAAGGCTTTCCGCTCTCCGCCCGCCTGCTTCGCGTCGTTATTCCGCATTACCGCGCAAACAAAGGCCTCCTCACGTGCACGTCAAGTCCCACGCCGATATCACAACGGCAGGGGCTCACAGCGACCGTGCCGCGCGGCTAGGCAGCCGGCGTTCTTTTCAGCAACAAGCTCAGCTCGGCACAAGCCGGGACAGTCTGGCCTGTGGCCGACCGGAGCGGCGCGGCGCGGCCGCCGCAGAAGGCCTGGACCAGTCTCATCGGTTCGGCCCGTCTGGCTCGTGGCTGACCGGCGCGGCCGCGGCAGAGGGCCTGGATCGGTCTGATCGGTATCAGCAGCAGTCTAAGGACGGGCCGGCCTCGGCCGCCTCAGGCCGCCCGGCTTGATCTGCCCCGGGCCGGATTGGCCGGCCTCGACCGGCCGACAGCGTCGATTGCTGATCTCCCCGGGCAGATTGACCGGACCGGACCGGCTGCGGACGGCGGCGAGGCTGGTCCATAGAGCAGGAGGTCCCACGCAACAGAGCAGGTCTGGCGAGCTGTAATCCCACGCAACAAACTCACGCAGCAGAGCTGGTCCAACTCAGCAGAACTGGTCTGGCGAGCAGGAAGCCCCAGCAACAGAACTGGTCCTATGAGCAGAAGGCCCCATGCAACACAAGCAGGGTCTATTGGGACCGGGCAGAGTTGGACGTAGTGTCAGCGAGCGAGGCTGAAAAAGATTTACTAACGAAGCGGAGCAGAACGGTACCGAACGGGACAGATTGCCATGATTGGGCAATGTGGAGCACACACGTCCTCCGCCAGACCCCGCGGCCAACGTGGGACCCGCTGAGACCCGGAGGGGCCCAGAGGCCCCGTAAGATGGCTGTACTAGAGTCGCTGCGGGCTCCAGCGGGTTTCGGGGCGCCGGTGTCCAGCACGTTTACGGTATAGAATCATCCCGGGGACAGATTGAGACCGCTACCTTGAATAAGCATGAGCTGCTTCTTCGCCAGCCAACGACTTAAAAATGCAGCTCATTTTATCATGTCAGAAAGTTCCGTTAGCGGCAGACACGCCTGGGAGTGATGATATTCGTCTTTTATGTCTTCTGAATTTAATGCATGCCAGATTAATTAAGGTCGTTATTTTTGTCAGTAACAGACAGCCACACTGCTATGTTTATCTGATCCAACCAGTAACCTAAAAATATTTGCTATGTCCCTTGTTTCATGGCCATGCGGTATCACATCTAGCCTTTTCACCGTCATTATCCTGCTGGGCCCTTAAGCTGTCGTTTTCGCTCGAGTCCCCGCGTCAGGTTTCGTATTTGGGCGCGGTCGGGCTGTTGTCTGCTGCGCCGCCGCCGCCGCCGTGGACGTCCCCAATGGACCGCCGTCTGCCCCTGGCGGCCGGCGGCCGGCGCGGCGCGGCAAGAGTCCACCGGAAGGCGAGCCGGACCCATAACGAGGCCTCGTCGGCACGCGCCGCACGTCCCCGCCGGCCGGCCGTGTCCGACGCGGCCGACGCGCTGACGGAGACGCGGCGGCCGCCGCGATATTGGCCCAATGCGGCCGCGCCGTGGCGGCGGGAGGGCACTGCATCTGACTGTACGCTGGGGAATAGGACGTCACTGGCGTAATGGACGTGGAGAGGGTGGTATGTGACCAGGCGCCGGATGCAATTCTTGGTGGGGTCGGAACTGGCCCGTGCGTGTTGGTTCTTGTGGCGCCAGTGAAACGTTGTTTGACCCTTTTTGTAAATTAATTGTTGATTGGAAATTTTTGCAAGACATGGTTATCAGAAATGAATGCCAAGTCGATACGAGTGAAAGAAAAGATGAATTAAGGGGCAGGGGTGAGACATTGTGTAAATGATTGAGGAGGCTGAGATGAAGGCCTGATAACCTAACCTCCACGAAATGTGGTTTTCTCAACGGATTTAGCCCACTTTATTTTGCCCAACAGCAATTTTAATTTCTTATTTCTTACCAGTTATCAAATTACCCGCCATATGTATGTATATATATATATATATATATATATATATATATATATTATTGGATCATTTTACACTTGATTTCAGAGTCTCTTCCTATCTGTTATCTATTGCGGCTATTATTTTTGCAATTATTGTCTGTTTCTCTTGTTATCAGGCAGACAGCATGTGGGCAAACCAACATGGGGGACACGACCCCCGCGGGGAGGTACAAAGTTTTGCCTCGGTCATTGGGTATGCCGAGATTCTCAGGTACTTGACTTCAGACCAAAATACTCAGCCTAAAGTGACGTAATTTTGGTTCCAAACAGAACTATCATCACATAGGAGTTGACTGCAGCTGACGTAATTTCGACTGGATTTGGAAGCTGTTTAGCCCTCAAGAGACAAGACTGACAAAAATGTAATAATTTAGGATGGTGTCCTTGACCGTCTTGTTTTATCTCGCATGCGTACTAACCGTCGCAGCGCGCAAATGAATTTTATAACCGAATTAAATGACGTGTGAGGTAACTACAACATTGGGAAATTAGCAGAATGGATTCATATTGACGAAATATTCGGGTTCTTTCTGTATTTTATGCTGCATCGTTTATCTGGTGTATCCGTAGATGTATGTTTGTTCCTTACTGTCATCATCTTTGAAGTGCTGAATTCTTTTTACTCCCAAAGATGTATTTGATAGTAAATTCATGCAAAATTACCCCGATTCTATTTCCCTTGGCAGGCAAGGATCATCATCCTGATATGATAATGATTGCCATGCTTTGATAATAGGTATAGCAATATTTAGGTATAGGATGTCATGGGATAGGTAAAGCAGTGATCAGTGATCCTGCCAACTTGAGAGAAATTTAATGTTATCCCTTTAATGTTTTGCATCGATGTCTTCAAAGTGGCTCTGGTCCCACCAACTTAGAGGCCATGTTTTATGACTTTGGTTGAAGCACAAACTCTTGTAGTTATTTTGCATGGGCTTACATCTAGCATTCTGGGTGAGATGACAGCAATATTAGGTATTTAGGTTGTTGTAACGGAGTGCAGTCAAAATTCTTATGGATTAACATCCACGGGTGGGGACGCCAGCATTGCAAACCCTGCCAAATCCTGTTCCACCATGTGACCATGCCAGCCTTTTGTGCAGTTTTCCAGTCCCACTTATGTTTGTATATGTAATGCGAAATCTGAAATGCTAGTTTCATTGTCAGCAACCATTCTAACTCCAGAAGGGTGCTGAGTGTATAATATAATGTATGCGTAGAGTAATAGGATGGGAAGATGTACCGGGCGTTTGTAATACAGTGGGATAAATATATGGGTGAGTACATAATGCCCTGGATTGGGGCGGCGCAAGCTACTTCGGGATGGGGGGCAAACCGTTCGCGGACCGAGCCACCCCATTTGGCGGAACCTAAGGTACTTCTAAATTCGGATTTCTTCTCGGATTTGGCTCACTTTGTTCTTGGTTTGGTTTGGATTTTTTCTTTTTTGTTTTTTTTTTGATTTTTGGATTTTTGGATTGGCCTGGACTCAGACCAGACATAACGAGAAATAAATGTGGCGAAATTACGGCGATGATGATCAAAGAATCGAAGGACTCCCCACTGTCTTCCGGTGCAGTTTTTTTTTTTAGCTTGTAATGAGGTTTTATTAATTTACCACATGTTTTGTGCGTAAACCAGGCCTACGCAAAGATAACTCGCTTCATTTGATAGAGATGGTTTGGTCTGGTGCGCCAAAGGCGCGAAACGTGCCGCCTAAACAACAAGGTTAACCGCGTTTTTTTACCCAATTTGTCGTCATTTGCGCCAACAGTTCAAGTGGCTCATTGTGCTGGAAGGACTGTGACTGCAGTCTGCAAACGAACTTTTCAGATGACTGCGTTGAGCTGGCATTCATGTAGCACACAGCGCAAATACTATGACAAGAAAACAAAAACGAAAAACGAAGTTTCAGGAAGGTATCTTGAGCATCAATAAAGGAGGTTCAAGTTAGTGGTGTGGCCCAGGTGTTTTCGGGGGGAGAGAGTGAGGGGGCCCAACACTGATGGGACCCCTTGAAAACTTGAAGGGAGTTTTTCTAGCCATGGAGCCAGACTTCTAGCCTCCATGGCTAGAACACCAGGGGCACGTGGTGCTTATTTTCCAATGTCTTATTAAGAATGTCTGTTCCGGAAACCGACAGCATTAATAGATATAGGGGTTCCATGTATATAACTTCTGGTCCACGCTGAGCGAGGTTTTGAACCGTCTCCTGTTTTATCCACCAGTTCATCCCGCATCTCAAAGACTCTGAAAATAGCATAGGTGAATAATACGCTCAGCGCTGTTCAGATTACTTGTGTTTTACGGCGCTACAAGCAAATTTGATTGTGTTGTCCAGGGAATTTCCCAGAACCATGAGCCCTGTCCGTTGGTCTGACCGACAGGTAGGTATGCGTCAATGATACATAACAACTGCCATTGACTGGCGAATCAGTCAGTCTGTCAGTCGGAATGATGCCAGTGAATTATGACGAATAATTATATCCGTGTAGATATTGCGCATAAATAACGACCACGGCGAAATTCTTTTATACTTGGTATACCATATTTCGATGACGCATAGGTTTGATCCAGGTTTTCACAGTGTAAAAAATATGGTGCACATCTCAAAAACATTGCCCTCTTTTTTCATACATATTCCCAGCCTGGGACGTACTCACGCCTAAGCCCGGTTTGTCTTGCGAAGTGTCGGCAGAGCTGATTGCTCCCCGCCCCGTGGTGATAACTTGTGGAACTGCAGAACACAGTGGCGGTGCAGCACTCAAAGGTATAGGGATGATAAAAAAACAGATAGAAAGGTCAAAGACAAGCTGCCTCTCCCTCCTCCCCCTCCCTTCCGTTGCCACTGGCCCTGGAAGGTGCATAATCTATGTCGATAATATTTCCTGTTCTTTAAAGTACATGATTTTGTGATTTCCATCTACAAAACATCCGGCATTACGGCGACATTCATAGCGCGGCTGCATCGTTCCACGGCAGGTAGCAAGCGAGTGCGGCAGGCGTACTATTCTCCTGTTCATGTTTCAAGGGTTTGGCGTGTGGGTGCGACTGTAGCCAAACATAAGTGCCCTCTCAGCAAAAAAAAATCCCGTTGCGTTCATCCATATTTAGACGTATTTTGGAGGCAAGTTCAAAATATCTTTTTGTGTCATTGTGTTATTGGCTGAGGATTTGGTTGGTTGAGGATTCGGAATTTCTGAAGTTGGGGTGATAAGATTCATATGGCCCTCGGCTTAGGTTACGTCACTGGGCTCGTTTCTCAACACGTTGACATCATCCTATGGCAGGAGGATCTTTTCTGGCTGGCGGCTCCTTTGCAGGGGAACATCCTTTCTAGTCCTTACATACCGGAGGACCCGCTTATGTTTCCCGCCCAGAGGGCACACCGCTACCTGCCAGAAGGGTTTTTACCTGGGGACTGGAGCCCTTTGCGGAGGAGTAGGCTTGTCTTTCCCGGCCAGGGGAGCCCGTTTAGGCGAATGCCAGGGGCCCTTCGTGTGTCGCAAAAAATAGGAGGTCCTGGGACCCCTAGGACCTCCTTGGCTACGTTACTGATTCAAATGCTTATGCACAGGGAGGCGTACGGGCACTTACAATCACTAACGACACCATCTTGTTCTGATTCTGTTCTGGTCCAGAGCATGTCGGTTTCTGCATTACTTGATCTGTCTCTTTCCGTATCTGTCTAGACAGATACGGAACGTTTTTGAAACCCCAGCTATACATAAACAACCCCAGAAACTCAGCTATAAACAAAAGGATCTGGTTTGGATCGAGATCGGCGAAAACACGCAGAACGCAGCATGTAAACTTTCTATACGCCCTCATTTGCAAGAACCTCAAAGAAACACGGCCAGTTATTTTTACAAACGTGTACAGAACTGGTCAAGAAACTTAGTGGCGCGGCGGTATAACGGTGAAAGTTTCAAAGTTGGTAACGCCATAAGCAGTTCGTATTTTAAGACTCGGCTGCCAAAAACTTTGACGTGGCATGCGGCCATTTTTGCGGGGCAAAAAGATATGTTAATCCCCATGTCTCTGGATGGGGGCACTTTGCCCCCGCTACCTCCCCCCACCCACTTCCGCCGCCACTGGCCCGGAAAGTACATAATCTATGTTGGTGATGCGTTCTGTTCCTTGAAGTACATGACTTTGTGATTTTTATCTACAAAGAAAAGTAAGCCTTGGTTCATAAATTACATAAAGGTACATGGGGGGGGGGGCATTTTAAGCATTGAGGGGGTTATTTTGAAGATTTGGAGCTGCAGCTACCTACAGATATATAAATCTCTTCTAGTGCTAAGGGGACTATAGCACTCTTAATCTTCAGTCAGTTCCACCTTAACACGTGTTGCGAAATGAGATAGCCAAGTTGTAGCGTGCAGTCTAGAAGCCAGTTTGTTATATGCATCTCAAAACTCTACACTTACGGAGGTTCGGAGCGAATTCCGCGGTTTTCCTGTGCCCTTCACGCCCTCCTTTTTCTGTTTGCAAGTGGCGGAATATGGGTAAAACGTTGTTGAGCTTTGCTACCTCCCAAACTAAAAAAAAAAGAACTAGGGTGCCAATGCGCGTCATGCTGAATGCATCTGGTCACGTGTGTGACTTGCAACAAATTCTTTGTAATAATACCGACTAGTATTTTTACGTAATTCAGGTCATAGACTGTCGTAATTAATTCTGAACAGATAAATTCAATGAAAATCGCATTTTTATGGCCCGAATACCTTAAATGTGTAGGCACTTTTTGTTAAAAACAATGCCAGCGCTTTGTCAATTAAACCCATCTACAGATCTAGCCGGAGCCAGGCTGGAGTTAACAGACACCAGCAAAACGGGCAAGACAGTCCGTTGAGAAAGATGGCGATGTTGTCAAACTAGTTGGCGTTGAATCCTCTGTAAGAGGTCGTGTGATAAACATGCATTGCAGCAGTTTTTTGCGACTTACGGACTATGTGGGCCCGACGCAGTATAAGCCAGTGAGCTCTTAAATGGGGTAAGCTGGTCGCGCGGTAATTGGTTTCTTCGGTCTCGGTACGACGCAGATAAAACTTGCCCTTGTGTGGAATATTTTGCATGTAAATCGACTGATTACAGTCGTTATCTATTAAATGATACAGTGGATTTCTGCCTGCTGTTATTCCAAATAGGTGAGTTTGTTGTATTATGTCCATATGGTGGATGGATTAGCATAGCGCATTACGTTGTGAGCTGTGGGTAAGTGGATAAGTGGAGTAAAAGGGGCATTAACTCCACGTTTATATTATGCAGATTTACCGAAATTTGTGAAAATGTGTGAACAAAGACACGAATGAAGAGCTTTGAATGTCGGTGGTGGGACGTCATGTACGGTGGTAGCAGAATAAGGACCAGAGATGGGACGCCACTTAAGTAAGACATGCCTCCTGGATACCATTTAAGGGATGCCATTTAGGGGTAGGCATGGAGTCATGTAAATCGTTTTGTCTTGTTTACCCTTTTTGAAGACCCCAGCACCACCTCTCTAAGTAATGGTAATCAGCTATTTTACTTGAATCTGCTTTAGTTATGATATGCGTTTTTTCTTAGCCGTTCGATTTCACTTTATCACTCGACTCGGTGATCAGCCACGTTTGCTATCTTTTATGCATGTTATTGCGAAGATACAGTGTCTGGCTCGCACTTCAAACAGGCTGCGAGGTGAATAACTTACCCTATATTCAAGACACTTTTTGTCCGAAGCCATCCGTTGTTTTTTAACTCACCGCATGTTCAGACATTCAACAAATAGTCCAGTCTGTGAGATGAGTGAACATGGCGCTAAGTGTTTGCTGGCCACTGAAGTGTCAGACATTTTGTTAGAAATGCGTTGTAGTATCTGATGTAAATGTTTCTACCGCTAGCAAACTAACAGAGGAGCTAGGAAAATCATAACTGGTATCCCGTTGTCATTATCAGGTCTCGTCCATTAGCGTCGTTTTAGTTACTAGCAAAAACCTCGTTAAATAGCTTCCACGATGGTTACTGACGTTTTTCCCTTAGGTCCAATTGAAATTGCCATCGAGGTCCAGTTCCGGAGTTAAGGTACAACAACAGTTGGTAAACATGGACCTTGAGCCTGGTGGCATTCGAGCCGGCTACGCAATAAAAATGCAAAATGGATGTTTAATACCATTACTTATGATGACTTCCTCTTAATGTAAATGACAAGGACACATGGCCGAAAGTGAGGAATTTTCGAAATCACGGGAAGCTGTGAAGGTCTTGAATGGATTCCGTTCCGTACATTTCCTACGCGAGTAATTAACCCTATTCTCCTGCGATGGATTTTGTTTGTAATCCATGCGGGGAGGACCGCTTTATCCCCCCCGCAACCTCCCAATCTGCTGAACCGATCTGGACGAAACAAGGCGTAAACGGAAGCTTTTGATCCGAACCAGTTTTTCATACTTGCAAAGAAACGAAAAACATCAGTGTAACCTACAGAAGAGAAAAAGGGGGGGGGGGTAAACGGCCTCGATTTCTCTCTTCTGGCATACGACCTTACAAGCACCAACTTTGAGTCTCACACCTACGTGCTGGTCCTTAGATAGTGTCAGGGCATGCTTGGGAGCAATGCTTGGAGTAGTGGCGGATTCAGGGTCAGTTACCTAGGGGGATAAATGTCACGCATTGAAAACTTATTAAATTATTAAATATTAGCTTACAGCACCGATATCTAATCAGGCGAGCACGCGTCAGAAACCATCGCTGAATGTCTTGGCATGCCTCCCGGGAACACCTGGGGCCGTTTCTTTTCGGCACAGCACATTTAAATTCTGGGGGTAACATGTAAAAAGGACAGGCAGGAAAAGCCACCAAAGCGTGATGGCGCAAACGATATTGCTTTGGCATCGGAAAAAATCCGGGGGGGGGAATAACTCCTCGCATAAAAATGGGGTAAGGCCTCGGGTTTTTTTTGGGGGGGGAAATGGTGAATTGTACGTCCTGGCAAGATAAAAATCGATTCTGTTCATTGTGCAAAAGACACGCCGCTCTTTCGAGAACGTTGAATGTGATTCGTCAGTCGGTCACGTGCAGAATAAACTGTGGCGCATGGCGGAGGCCCTTGGATTCAGTATGTTAAACTCCCGGCGGCCACGCGGGACAGCACCTGGAGAGGACAGGCACCTCTTTGCCAAACTTCGGTCGCTCCTTGAAGCGAAACGCATTCAGCAGCAATGCAACTTTGCCATTCCTAAGTCCGATATGTATGCCATTGCGAGCGCGCGTTAACGACCTGAGTTTCGGAAGGACGAAGTCGATCCCGGATAATCAGCAAAGATGGTTTGACCTGCAAAGGATGTTGGCCAGATTAGTGACGCGCATTAGTTTTTGCTGCATCGGTTTTGATCGCAGTTTATCTTCGCAGTGACTTCTTGCGGCGAATGCCCGGCTAAAACTGTGCACTCGTTTCCGTGACACTGTAATCGTTGTTTTGATGGCTTGATCTGCCCCTGATGATTGGAGCTGCCCAGCGGTCTGCGCGGGCCCTGCCGGTGTCACCGTGGCGCCCAGCGGTAACACTGGTACCGCACCATTGCACACAGGAATGCGGTTTGTCAGAGCGGACCACGGCCGCACTAGGCGGCTCGGATTCCGGACTGTTGGCCACCACGTGTGAATACTCGCAAACCCTCCTCTCTACAGCAAGGTGGGTTGGCGAAACTTTGCCACGTACGGAGACAGTTTGGCTTCGAATGAGTATATGGTCGTGGACGCGCAGAAGCGGACATCGGAATATCTTACGGCAACTCATTTTATTGTTTTGTTGTTTGTCTTTCATAAAGTGATTAATGTGAAATCAGGCCACTTTCCGGCCGCTGACCCTTCTTCACGAGAGGAAGCCGCAGTCACCATGCTTCTATTTCTGCTGACAGTCAGGTGCTGGTAGAGAAAGTACGGTCATTGTCTCACCAGTTCCAAAGCCTGTATGTAAGGACCGAGTAACTGTAAAAGTGAGGCATGTCGAATGTTTATGGGACGTTGAGATCATTTCCATTAAACAGAGAGCTTTAACACGCGCACTGGAAGGGGAGTCTTTTTGTACCCCCCCCCACATGTTTTTCTTGAATATCTCGAGATTGGATCGGAGCTGGTTGCTGCTACGTTGTGGCATTTATGGCAATTGAATAACTCGTGGAATGATACAGAAAAATCGGAAATCGGCCGGGGGTTTTTGAGGTTTCAGTCATTTCAAGTCAGGGAAACATGACGCATACGACGATTGTCGCTGACAAATGGGAACTTTTAGAAAGAACTAACGTTCTACCTAAGACGACCGTTTGAACACAGTCAGGTGATGTTATTCAGGCATAAGTGATGGATATACCAAGACCACAGCCAGGGTCAGTAAGAGTCAAGGTCATCAGAGGTCTAGGTCAAACAGCTTGTCCCATGATCCAAAGTTGCTTTGCAACATGTCAGGTTGTATGAAATACGCATTCAAAGACCCTAATAAAAACACGTGTGCGCACACTGATATGCTTCCGTATACCTTGGTCAGTGAAGGCCAAGGCTATTAAAGGTCAGGGTCAAATATTTTGTGGCCTGGCCCAGATTTGTTCTAAGACATGTCGATTTGTATGAAATATGCACTCAGAGACCCTAATAAAAACACTTTCCGCACATGGATACGGGTACATATATACCACTCATTTCAGGTCAAGGTCATCAAAGGTCAAAAGAAACGTTTTATGACCTGGTCCAGTTTGTTTTGCAATATGTCGATTTGTATGAAATATGCGTTCAAAGACCCTAATAAAACATGTTTGGCACATTGATACTCACATGTCATATACATACATACATATATATAAACCCTGGAAGTGACCAAATGTACCGATGTTGTTTACCTTTACTGAAAATATGCCAAAAGATACATACTGCGCCCTCATTTACTCTCAAACTGTCCTGTAGTGTTCGAAATCTGATCTGCAAAAGATGAAAAAATGGTGCCATAGGTCAGTGACTTGACATGACTCCGACCCAAAATCCTCAGTCAAGACGCCAAACGAATGGAAGTTGTATTCCACGCTTTAACGGCCGAACAAACACCCTTTTCCCGTTTCGTTTGAAAAGTTGTACGGAATGGCCTGTACGGGTCGAGAAAGTGTCCAAATTTCACCTTTTTCCACCCCATTTTACCTTGAAGATAGCGTAGTAGGGTCATGAAAATTGGACACAGTGTAAATCGTTATGGCCCCACCCTGTCCATAGAATTTCATGTCTAGCTTCTTCCGTTGCCGAGATCGGAGGGGGGGGGCGCACTTTAGACCCAGATCGGAGGGGAGCACTTTAGACCCCCCTTCCAGTGCGCGTTCGTACGAAACCCCCTTCCACTGCGAGAGTTAAGTCACACAAGTTTCCAGTTGTGGAACATTAGCCAAGTGGCCCGAATCAGATGTTGAAAATGAATTTTGTGCTGGGCAGATACCCCATCTTTTCAGTGTTCGGGTTGAGTGTTTCCTCCTCTCGGACTAGTATTTCGCTTTCCCCACCGATGTTCTGAACTTCTATTCAAAGCAACAGTGTTTCATCAGAATTACAGGTAACTGTGCAGTGGAACTGATTGCTTATAATTTTCCTCACTGAAGGGTGAATACCGTAGCCGGTCATGGCGCCACCGTGTGAGTGCCCCGTCTAACCGAGCTCTGCGATATCTCGGTACCGCAGCAGAGCAGGTCGGTACCGCAGCAGAGCAGGTCGGTACCGCAGCAGAGCGGGCCGATACCGGAGCTGGGCGGGTCTCTACCGTAGCTGGGCGAGTCTGGCGCCCGCTGCGATACGGCCCGTCCTCTCGCTCGCAGTGATGCACTCCCATCTCAGGCCAGCGCCACCATCATCAGCGTCGCCCGACCATTAGTAACCGGACCCGCCAGCACGCGCCGTCCCGCACCGCACCGTGCCGGACCCGCCGCTGGGCTGGCCACCACTCCGCACCGCACCGTGCCGGACCCGCCGCTGGGCTGGCGACGTCACTGATGTAGCACGTCACCCCGCGCTGTTTCAGACCCCACCACCGCGGCGGGCGGCCGTGCTGCTGGCGTCACTGACGGCTTCATCTGGCGCTGTTTCAGAGTACACCACGGCGGCAGGCGCGTGCGGCGTTCTGGCGGTGTTGCTGACGGTGCTGATGTGCGTGACGTCGCCGATGGTGCTGGCGATGCGGGTGACGAGGCGTCAAGTGTTCCTTAAGTTTCGGCACGCCATCGTCGCCAAACTGGCCATCAGCTGCGTCGGAGGTCAGTGGAGCGCAGAGGGGGTCAGATGCAAGCATAAAAAGAGCGGAAATTGCTTTTCTGGAAGTCTTCTTGCAACGTCAGGCATATTTGTGTAGTCCCAGCGTTTTTCCACTCAAGGACTAGTTTATTATTTTGAGATTTACAGACCTGAATCAGTTTCGAGTTATGTGCGAACACTGCGATATAGGCAACATCTCCCAAACTGTTTTTTACATGCATTTTCAGGTGTGTTGAATGTAATTACGAACTGAACTACCTGCGTGACAACCTCAGTGTGCCGTTGATGCGGCGTAATATGGGTGTGCCTCGGTAAATTTACTGCATGGGATTAATTTCTTTTACAGGAAAATCCATTCTTGTCGCCAATTTCAGCACGCTTCATTGTTGCGGGTTTCTGCGATAAATCTCATTAGTCGGCCAATCGCCTGTCCGCTTTGGTCTCACTGCTTCAATTAGGCCTGAAGCCATTCTGGCGAGCCCAGGGCCGCCATAACCACATTGCCTTGATTGCACAGGCGGCGGGTCATGGCGACATTAGCATGGAGATGAATGTCCCGGATACGCCAACATTATTTGCGCTATTTTCGTGGCCGTGTCTGAATCGCCGGTGGCTTGTAACCAATCCCGTCAAAGCTAGACGTGACGTCACTGGGATGCCAGCATGGTAATTGAATTCTTTATTTTTGATGTACACATGCGCATATATATATATATATATACAGATGAGTCCATATTTCTGTTATGATATTACCGCTACCATATCTTGCTTCTATATTGCGTTCGTAAATTTACTCGACTTTCGGCTTTGTTTTGCCTGCAGCCCTTGTCAAATCTGGCATTGCTCTTCGGTGGCTTCTGTTCCTTGGTCGATCGGGGTGTCAAAGCAGACAGCCAGCATGCACCTAAGCACCTTTCTCAGATTTTGTATAAAGTCCATATGCTTGAAATGAAGGACGGCCGGAAGACTGGTCCTTACCAAGAAAATTTTGCTGTGAAGACCTTGGCCACGCCGATCCACATGTGTTCTGTGGCTCAGACCCCCAGTCTGCCCCTCCCCGGGCTCAGACCCCCAGTCTGCCTCTCCCCGGGCTCAGACCCGTCAGTCTGCCTCTCCCCGGGCTCAGACCCCCAGTCTGCCTCTCCCCGGGCTCAGACCCCCAGTCTGCCTCTCCCCGGGCTCAGACCCCCAGTCTGCCTCTCCCCGGGCTCAGACCCCAGTCTGCCTCTCCCCGGGCTCAGACCCCCAGTCTGCCTCTCCCCGGGCTCAGACCCCCAGTCTGCCTCTCTCCCGGCTCAGACCCCAGTCTGCCTCTCCCCGGGCTCAGACCGGCCAGTCTGCCTCTCCCCGGGCTCAGATACCCAGTCTGCCTCTCCCGGCTCAGACAGGCCAGTCTGCCTCTCCCGGCTCAGTACCCGAGTCTGCCTCTCCCCGGGCTCAGACCCCAGTCTGCCTCTCCCCGGGCTCAGACCGGCCAGTCTGCCTCTCCCCGGGCTCAGACCCCCAGTCTGCCTCTCCCCGGGCTCAGACCCCAGTCTGCCTCTCTCCCGGCTCAGTACCCGAGTCTGCCTCTCCCCGGGCTCAGACCCCAGTCTGCCCCTCTCGCGGCTCAGACCGGCCAGTCTGCCTCTCCCCGGGCTCAGATACCCAGTCTGCCTCCACTCGCGGCTCAGACCCCAGTCTGCCTCTCTCCCGGCTCAGTACCCGAGTCTGCCTCCACTCGCGGCTCAGACCCCAGTCTGCCTCCACTCGCGGCTCAGACAGGCCAGTCTGCGGCGGCGTCGATCTGGCGGAGATACGGCGCCGGCTGGCGGCCGCTCCGGAGGCCGCTCGTTCCCCGGAGGTAGCCAGCTGATGCAACACAGCCGGCAGCGGCGGCGGTCGGCACGGCGGGCCGGTGCGGGCTGGGCCAGCCGGCCTCCGCCGCCGCCGCCCCGCCGCTCATTTGCATCGAGGTCCCGCAGGAAGAGCCCCGGTGATCCGAGCTCGGATGCCACGCAAAACTTCCCGTCACGCCAAGAACTCAAAATCTCTCGTCATGTTTGGTTGTTCCCTAGCAGGACTGCTGTGACGGAGGCGTTTCAAAAATTGCTTGATCAACATATTTATGGTAATGAAAGCTGAACTGCATGAAATCTTTGAAAGGTGGCTGAGGTTTCAAGGCGTGCACTTTACTGCCAGAGCACGTTTTATTACCATTATTATCTAAATACCGTTCTCTGGGGTGATCTTCCACGAATACATTCATCTGGTGTGAAGTTGCGATAGGTATGTGGTAATGGTTTTATAAAACCATCTTAATTTTAAAATGGGGCTCACAGTGCGTGCCTCTCATTACGTTGGGGACTAGATTGTTCTCAGATCAAAAGAAACATCGGTTATGGAGGGGGTGCAACTTTATTCAGGGCTTGATAGCAGCGGTTATTGCTTCCCTGACATTGCAGGTTTCAAAGAGCGATTCCTGTTGCATACAGAAGCTTTATCATTGTCTTGTCTTGGAACTGGGAGCATGCTTATTTTCGCTTCACACAAGGCTGACGTTCTGTTATGGCTGAGGTATGCTCCACCCTACCCATGTGGTAAGACACGAAGCATAAAACATGTCATATTGGAATACTGCACTCAAGTTTTGCTCACTGGTTTTGGAAATTGGGATCGCATAGCCGAAAACAGGTAACGTAAAAATCGTCCGCCATAAACCTAAAGCCTCGATATGTTTTCGCATTTCAGTCCATTGTGGTTCGGTAACTATTATTCGTCCTCCCGGCACACAGTGTGACGGTTTTTCTGCAATGCAAAGTAGTCCATGGGGATGGGGATAATAAGCGGCAACAATTGACAGTCGTTAACAATATTTTCCGTTACAGACTGCGGAGAAGACGAGGAAACCGTTATGCTTATGTGGTGTTTGCATGCCTCTGTCACTGTAGTTGTATTGTATCAAGCAATTGTATCATTGGACTATTTGTTAGCTGCATTTTGCTGCTGGTGCGAATTATTTATCTTGGTTATGGTGTGTGAAAGTATAAGATTTTCTTGGCGTTAACTGTGGATCTTGTTAGTCTAGAGTACCACTACAAAACATCCCTAGATATGCCATTCTGCAATTGTTCGCTCCTGTATGATCAACGTCAGCCTTGTATTTTACCATATGGCGAAGAAAGCCAAAAAAATAGCTCCTGCCGTGTGGATAACAACCTGGGTGCGGTTTTTTGCCGCGATGCCCACTATTTGGGCGAGGAAGAAAGGCCACAGTCGAAGCGTTAATCTAGAAGTGTTGAACCACACCTCCAGATATTTCATTGGCATTGACTTGTTGTGGATGATGACTTTGGCATTGATTATACCATTTAAAATTTGGTGTTCCTATTCTGGGAATGGACAAGTCGCAATTCTGAAGTATAGCGCAACCTTGACACCTGTTTGTTGTGTTTGCCATTGGAAGGAAAACATTTCTTGCGCAAAAAATGCAACATATTCGCGCAGACGCTGGTTTTTCTTGCTGTCAGACAATGACAACACAAAGATCACGGGTGACGGCCAGCACTAGAAGTTGTTGGTGATGAAGTATTTGCAGCCACTGATCTTAAGCATGACTGGTGACAACATGACCCGATTAGTGACGTTTGCTCGTTTGGTGGTCCCAGTAGACTGGAATCCTGATGCCACCCTATACGCAAATGCCTTATCAGAATGTCATTTGTAACGGCATATGGTAAACCTCGTACTACGTTCTGCCGGCAGTAATTCTTTAAAAACCTCTGTGTCCTAAATTTTAACCTTGCGCTATCGCCCCCGATAAAAAATCAAGTTATTACATTGTTTTTTTAGTATTTATCCGGCCCATGCAGTATTTCGCTGCTTTCGTGCTTTCATTGATCAAGGCCCTATTCTTCAGCGGAATGAAAATGTCAGTCCGCTTCAATTTGTACTACGAAGTGGATTCGATGGCGCTAGTTTAGATTAGCAGGATTAAAATGCGTCTTTGCAGTGTTAGACACTCAGGTTTTCGGGCGAAATAAGACTTGCAGCATTTTAATCCTCAAAGACGTCGTTTACAAATTATGGTCGTCCGCGCCGAAAAAGGGGAAAACCAAAACGGACCAATATCGTAAAGAATGCATTTACCAAAAACGTCACTGCACATCGACGGCCAGCCATGCGCAAAGACTTCTCATTTTAGTAAGTTAATCCGAGCTTTTCGAAGAGGACGACGTTCGAATCAGAGTCCATGCTAGGCAGAGGTTAGTGTGCAAACCCTGAACTCGCCGCCCACCGCCTTAGTAGACCAAAGTATGGATTGACCTGGCCCAGGCACAGGACCCGATAATGCTGACGGATCTTTTATGCCCCGTCAAAGCCACGACACGGCCGGCCCGTGGTCTGGGTGGCCTTGTTTCGGGTTAAATGACGCTTGCTTCTGAATATGGCTGGTTATTGGGTTGTTTAACGGCGCTGTTCATCGTCAGCGTCATTCCACGTCGCAGCCTCCCACGCCGGTTGTTGGGGAGGACGGCGGAATGTCGCCGTTCCCTTCTGAATACCGAACCCATGGTGCCTGCCATATGTTGAATGTGAGCCGCTCCTCTGCCAAAGAGCGACGGGGACGATTTGACCAAACGCATGCATAAGTACCGAAAACAGGTCGTTTTTTCGTGTTCAGTTGGGCGGACTTTGTGTTATGCATTGCACATGCCCCATCTGTAGCTGGAGGCAGTTCATATGCACATGTTGCAAGGTTTTCCCCAGGCTCTCTGTTGTTTAAAGCGATAGACGGGGCACACAGAGACTGATCGCCCGATGGTCCTCGTGAACGGTCCGGCGGAGGCTGAGGCATTCCGACGTATCTGTCCAGTCTCTGCTGGTTCTTCGACAGCCGGATAAACGATCGGCAGACGGCTGAACGCTCCTTGACGGCGTACCACTTGACCGCGCCGTCTCTTTTTAGTCGCCGCTGAACGTGCCACGCGGCGGTCGGCCGCTACATCTGCCGTCGTCGTTCAGTCTCGTCCCCGGCCGAGCGTCCCGTGACGGCGTCGTTTCGTTTCAGTAACCTGCTGCATCCTGTCGCTGGCGCTCTTCGGCATCGACATGGACGCCCGGCGACTGGGCGAAAACGTCGGCTTCTACGTGAAGCGCTCGTGGTCGTTCTACCTGATGGTGAGCGTCGTTCGGTCCGGCCGGCCCGGTGGCGCCCTGAGCAGGCCAGCCGACCGCCACGGCCAGTTGGCCCGAATGGTCCGGGGACTGTCCAGTACGGCAGCCGACCGCCGCGGCCAGCTTTTCTGAAGCAGGCAGCCGCCGGTGCTCGGCGCAGAAGGCGTCGGCGTGATGAACAGGTCCCCACGGGCCGAGCGAAGAAAAGTGCCTCGTGCTTCAAAGGCCTTTTAGGTTACGAGTTGAGCAGCGCCAATGTTATCATCGGCGGAGCGTGACCCGATTGTGAACGAGGGTCCGGGTGCCGTGAATCGGTGTGGTCTGGCAGCCGTTAAGGCGTGTCCAGAATGGGAAAACGTGCGGTCTGGCGGCGTGAGCGGAAGCGAGCTGATTTCAGAGGACGTGACGTGGCGGCGAATAGGCGTGGTCAAACGCTGATACCCGTGATCTGACTGTATGTGGGCGTGATCTCGCTATAGGTGGCCATCATCTGGTGGTATGTGGATGTGGTCTGTCTGGGTGAAGACGTGGTCAAGTGTGTGTGGACGTCTTCCTGTATGCAAACATGATCTGGCTGTGTGGGCGTGATTTGACCGAGTGTGGACGTGGACTGGTTCCCTGTGCACGCGATCTGTCTGTATGTGTGCGTGATTTGACTGTGTGGATGTGGTCTGACTACATGTAGGATTGGCCTGGGTTTATCTGGACGTGATCTGACTGTATGTGGGCGTGGTCTGACGCCTTGTGAACGTGATTTGCTGGTGCGTCGCCTGGCTGTGTCTGGAAGTGATCCGACTGCATCTGGACGTGTCTGACTGTACCTGATGACTGGCGTGATCAGGCGGAGAGTGGGTGTGGCCGGTCGTGCGTGAGCGTGGTGGGGTGCTGTGGGCGCGATCTGACAATGGTAGTCGTGACCCTTGTCGGCTGGCGTGATCCGGCGCCAACGGCGCGACAGGGTCGACACGAAACGCCTCGGCACGGCAGCCGATGACATTTCACGCGGTCCGGTCGCACTGGCGGCACGTGCTGACGGTGCGCGAGGAGGCATGCGCCCGGCGTTGGCCGCCCAGACACCGTGACGCGCCGGTGACACCCACGCCGGAGACCGTTGCCCTCGCACGCTCTGGTCTGACAAAGTGGCGTGCCACCGCAGCTGGCTGAACGCATCAGTCGAACTAGGTCTGGTCTCGCCCACCGTCTCACGTAACTGACGAAACCTTGACAACTGGGTGCGTACTGGAGGAGCCAGCGTACAGACTACACTGTCCGCAGGCTGCTCAGATAGGTCTGTGTTGAGTTATCTGAACATGGGGTATTAAGTGCGGGGAAGCAAACGACATGACATTTTTGCAGGGTTATTTGTTTCTGTCTATCCTTACAGATACACTGCGGAGAAAGTGCTGTGTGGGGCGTCCCTAGGCTCAGGCCGTATTTATTCCAATATTCAGGCTTCAGTGCACTGGACCGGCTCTTCTAACGCATTTTATATCGTCGGTACATTTCCCGGTGTGATAGTAAAAAGATGGACTGTTGGAGTTGACAGAACAAAGGAGGGTAAAGACAATTAGAAAAATGGATGCGAAATAGGAAATATTTTGACCGCAATTTCCTGGGAAGGGGAGGCATATGAAACGAAGTAAGCCGGTAACGAAATGTTGAGGAAAAGTATGTAACGAATCAGCAACAAAAACATTACAAATGAAATTCCGCAACAAAATATTACGAATTAAAATCCGTAGCGCAGTATTATAAGATGTTTGGCGAGTTTGCGGAAGGTTCTGTCTGGAACGCTTAGTGAAAATAGTGCTTCCGCATTGATCAGTTGAAAGTGTCTCTCGTAGTTTTTCATTGCAAAATAAATGCCGTGATAATAAATTTTGCGCCAAAGACGTAATGTCATCTAATGATCGTGATAATCGCCTTGAGTGCAGGAGGAAAGGACTGAATCTGCGGAACAGTTGGCTAATTGTCGTGAATCCTTGCTAATGCCTGGGATGTTTTATTGTCGTTTTTCGAGTTTGCAGTGTCTTTGTGCGTATCTAGTGTCCAATTTTCGTAGGTTTCGTTGTGCGCTAAACTGTCGGAATCAAAAGTTGCCTTCGATCACTGTGCTGGCGCAGGTAGCTCCAGTTGTGTGGTCTGCTGTGCGTCCTCACAGGTGCTACCTGACAGACGTTCTACCTCCTTCCCCAGCCATCGATTTTCCACATGCCGTTATCGCGCCGCTTCCTCGGCCGGATGTAACCCCGACCGTCTGTGCGCCGTCAGGTGCTGTTCCTGCTGCTGTCGATGGCGCTGTGCGGGTTCGCCGCCGCTGAGTTCGTGTTGGCTCGCCGGCTGGGTGGCGATCCAGTCAAGATGGCGCGCGACCCCGAGGGTCGCCTGGCGCCGGTCATCACCAACCCGGCGGCACGTGAGCGGCGCGTCGCCTCGCCCACCGCCAATGGCGTGACGGTGATCGTGGGGCCGCAGCCGGGCGTGGTGCATCAGCGGCCGCGGACGACGCCGGCGGCGGCGCCGACGCCGGCCGCCGTGCCCACTTCCAGCTACAACGGCCGACCGATCCCGTACGACCCGCGCAAGTCGCCACTGCGCTCCAGTCTGAAAAAGAAGAAGCGCGTGCCGAGGGAAAATGGCGACCAGCCGACGGACGCGGGCGTCATGATCATCCAGAACCCGGCGCCCGCCTCGCCGCCGGCCGGCCGCGGCAAGAAGGTGCGCATCAGCACGCTGGACACGGCCGTGTGAGCGGCGTGCCGGCCGCGCGCGCGGACGACCGGGCTAGCCGGCGCCGCGGTCCGCGCGGCTGCGTGCCAGCCAGACGAACGCAGCCCTCCCTAAGCGGTACCCGCTAACCGCCAGCCGGATCCGGGACCCGCCGCGTCTCTGCGGCCGCAGCTTGGGTTTCCCGCGCATCTACGGCGGATCAGGCTGCCCGACCGGCCTGGGTCCGCCCGTGGGCCGACACTGAACACCTGGCCGGGCTCGCCGTGCCCGCGGCTGTCCTCCCGGGCTGCCCGCTCCAGAGTCGCCTGGGATTGCGGTACGGCCGAGCGGACGGCCGCCGAGAGAGCTACGCCCTTGTGATTTTCGACATTCGCGCACGTACAAACGCAACGCGGGCCGTTCTCGGCACGAGAGGCGCCGAGAGCTTGCCCGCAGTATTTTTGTGATGATGAAGCCTGATAGAGGGCGCCGCGTCCGACCACAGCTGTCGCGCGAAAAGTCGGTAATTCTATTTAAACTGTGTTTGCTCAGTGTACATCATGCTGACCGGCGCCGAGGTAGTGGCTCCGGTTTCGTGTTTCGCGCGCTGGGTCAAGGTCATATTTCGCCGTCGCCCACTGTGTTTGCGGAGCGTGTGGATGACATGGATGCTTGCAGTAACATTGCAATATCGTAACGCATGGATAACATTAGAATTTTAGTCGTAGTCAGTGACTGCGAGCGTGATGCGACGAACAAAGCCGCGTAACCTGCCTGGATGTCGTGACAGGTTCGGACGTGGGACGTTTCGATCAGACCGGGATGTTGACGTGATGCGGGGCCCGATTCAAACCAGTTCTGTTTGTGACGGACGAGGTTAGTCACTTCTGATTCGTTTGCTCAGATTGCACAGCTCCATACGTTACGTCGCAATCAGAGCCATTCTAAGATTCCGCGGCATTCTCATTTTATAGCTTTTACTGGTCAACAGCATTAGCGCGGTGGTGCGGTGCGGGGAACTTCTCGAGTGCACTTTCCGCGTTCTCACAATATGGCAGCTCGCCCGCGGACGGGGCAACAGCTTCGCCAGCTCCCAGCGGCCAACCTCGGCGCTTTGTCCTCTCGTCGTCGGCGAGAGTCTGTTTGCAATAGCGATTGTAGGAATTCAGTATGCGGGCGCCGTCGGCCGGCAGCCTCTCCTCAGAGCTCCGCAAACCCTCCAGTGGAGGGAACGCGCAGCGGCCGATTCAGACCTGCTCGGCCGCTGCAGGGAGCGCCCCGCCTGCTGGTCCGCGCCGGTCCCGTGCGCGCCGTGCGCCGCTCGAGAGGGCCGCTCCGACCGTTCCGGGAGCGGCGGGCCTACCGTCCCGCGGCTCCGCCGTGCAGAGCGGCTGGACGTCGGTCGGACGGTGCCGGTTCGACATCGAGGAGTTTGTCTGACGGGACTGACGGTCCCGGATGATGGTGGTGGGTCCCACGATCTGCCAGACGGGGAAGGGGGCGTCTTACCATCTGACGGCGTGACGCTGTATCTGGGCAGACTCGCACGCCAACGATGGCAAGAACCAGGTCGGGCCAGCAGCAGGGGTCAGGCCGGGCCAGCAGGTGGGGACGGCAGGAGGGGTCATGCTTGGCCAGCAGTCCGTAGAGCCATGTACCCGACCCTCGTGGTCGGTTTGGGCCTGGTTCGATTCGGGCCGAGATAAATGAGCCGCGTGCTTCATCGCAGCGAGGCCCAATATCTCGCCGAACATGACGCCCAGACTATATGGCTGCAATATATTTCGGATATTGAGTAAAGCCGCTACCGATCGCGAACAGCTGTTCTCCGGAGGTGTCTTCGAGCGCCGCGGACAATTTGTCACGAGCGGGAGCGTAGTCGGGACCAAAGCCGTGGGCCGCGCGCTGCAACCTCATCCCGGCCGAAGACGACGCGCGCTCGCCACGTCTTGCTATGGATCACATGCAGGCCGCGCTCCGTCCGGCAATGGAAGGGAACCCGCGCGGCGAGTGGCCCTCTGCTGACCTGCTGCTCTGCTGACCCCATACCGATGTGTTGTTCCGCGTCTGTTGTCTAGGGATCCGCGTAAGTCCGTCCGACGAGCTTGCCTTCGGTGATGTTTTGGCGAGCACTCGTGCCTGTGGTGTTGTGTTTTTGTTGTGTCACTCGTTGCGGTGTGCATGCGCACCAGAGGACCTGGATCACGAAGTTCATAGGGGGCTGGATCACATAAATCATTACGGTCACTGTTTGACTCGGTGTGAAGGTTTCACCGTTGTCCGGCGCCAAACGACTACCGCCAAACATGTATTCCGAAATTTGTCATATGGGTGTGTTTGTCACCGTTGCGGATAGCGATTTCGCTGGTGCATGCTTCTCACTTCATCGAGGTTGTGTCTTGTTCCAAATGCCAACTTTTAACATGATAAACATGTTGTACTGAGAGAGTGGTGGCAAAATATTTGCGAAAGTGCCAAGCATAATACATTTTGATCGCTTATGCTGATTTCCTTCGATTGCTTACACGCAAAATCACGGTTGATTTCAACGTTCTTGCTGGAGACATTTGTCGGGTCTTGAGAACCAAACAACTCCGCAGACAAAAACACACGACTGAGGGACGTTTTAAAATACCCCCAAGGCATGGAACATGTTCCGAGTCGCAAACATGTCAGCAATCTGTGTACGTGCACACTCTGTCGTTCCAGTAGCACTACATAATGTTATGGACCGCCGTACGTTATTCTTGGCCCTTACTTATATTCGCCTTGTGAGCAGTGAAAGCGTTCCAAAAATGCGTCTCTCGAATGCCTTTAATACGTTTATATATTTATCAGCTTGCTCAGATTATGACGAAAATGCATCATTAATAAAGTTCATCGGTGAAACAAGAGATCTATTGTATATGCAAAGCAGTACTCACTCCGTTATTGTGAAGACTCGTTCACGCATCTAGATTAACCCTTTTCCCGGCAGGGGTGGCTGAATCCGCCTCCCTCGGGTTTTTTGCTTGCCAATTCCAGGCTTTTTAACGCAGCTTCACGAACCTTAGTCACTTTTCCTAGCTACTCTTTCCACGCGCTTTGACAAAATTTCACAATTCTTCTTTGCTCAGGGGCGGAGCCAGGCAACGATTTTGGGAGGCACCTCAGGCAATTTTTGGCCCTGTTGAGGGTAGAAGAAAAATGTCTGCCAAAAACAGAGTTTTTAAGGTAGAACTTAAAACGTTATCTGGAATGTATAGCTAAATAGATGGGCAATGTGCACACAAAATTTTGTTTGTCTGAGGTCACTTTACAAGGTCAGGTCAAGGTCAAAAGTCAAAATTTGTTTTTTCGCAATAATTTCGGCGCCGTTTTTCCAAATGCCAAATTCGGAATATATATGACGTAGAAGGGTGCCCTCTACTTGTGTACCAAATTTCAGCTCGATATCAGGTCGGGTCACGGAGCTATGACCTAAAATGTCAGTGCGCGTACCCTATATCGCAATAGCCATGAAATGAAATTTTTGAAATAGAGTGAATTCAAATAATTGAAAACGTTTACAGATAATATCAAGTGCACACGAGATCATTCCAAGTGACCCCAAGGTCACTGGAGGTCATTTAAGGTCAAAGAAACGTGTGACCATGACAGTTCCCCCTTTTTCATGTCCCTGGCACCGCCTATGCTAACATTATACAAACATTGTAATGCGATTTGTACTTCTTTGGTATAACATGACTAGCAGCAGCCAAAAAAAGGGTGTTTGCCTCTTTTGTTCATTCAGTTGTTAGAAAACTAATCCTCCTATTTTTGAAACCCTGTGAACGCCCATGAATTTTCCCAAAATTTCAGATTTGCGGACCCATGTTAAAAGCCCTATCTATAATCTCTCGATTCATACCAGTTTCATTAAAATCGGTCTACAAACAACGGAGTTATAAGAAGTCCAAAAGTACCCCCCATTTTGACATTTTTGCCCCCCTGTATCCACAAATTTCAAAATTTTGAAAATTTCTTTTTTATAAAAATGTAGTTCACGTGACGGCAAATCGATTGCCGTTTGTTGCGATGAAATCGGACAAGTATTTCTTGAGATCTCAGGGGGGCCGAATCCGCCCCCCTCCTGCCGGGAATCGACCATACCGTCTAGCCCTCCGGGAATAGGGTCCTTTGATTAAATCTCACGACTTGATCAGTATTCAAAAACTGATGGCTACGACCCCTCGAAACTTCTACTACGTTCTGAGTGGAAAGAAACGCATTCCAGGAAAATGTTTTATTATTCTCGAAAATCATGACATCCATTAGAGCAATAACGGGCACGCTGGAGAGCATGCCTCATATGTTGCGCTAGTAGACGGA
This sequence comes from Capitulum mitella, assembly GCA_030062745.1. Taxonomy (NCBI): domain Eukaryota; kingdom Metazoa; phylum Arthropoda; class Thecostraca; order Pollicipedomorpha; family Pollicipedidae; genus Capitulum; species Capitulum mitella. The sequence goes on from CP099847.1 coordinate 30,650,796, forward strand.
ACTATGGCTAGTAGGTGTCCATCATTGCGGTCCTTGATAGCTTACTTCTTGTAGATAAACGGATAGCTGTAAGCGCTGTACATCATAGGCGACGAGTAGTAGATCAGAGAATCGTCGGCCTCCTGGTCCACATCACGCTTCTTGCGCAAGAATCGAGTGCCGTAATAGGACGAATAGTAGGGGTAGCCGCCGTAGTAGGTGCTGTAGAGGAGGGCCTCCTGAGCCTTCTGGTCCTCAGCGGGGGCCTCACGCTTCTTCAGGAGGTGGTAGTAGTCGTAGTAGGATGAGTAAGGGTAGCCAGCAAAATAGCTGTACATCAGCGCCTCGTCAGCCTTCTGGTCGTCGGCGGGATCCTCCGGAGCAGCCCGTTTCTTCCTCTGCAAAAAGGCCTCACCCGTCAACGTGAAGCAAGATCACACACGGACCACTTTGGTTGGAGTAAATTGGGACAGACGTGTTTTATCTTGAAATTTTTGTCACCATTTTCATCTTGAAAAGAAGACATGGCTCCTACCTACCGATGTGTTTGTTCACCAGAACGAATAACAAAAAGGTTTGGTTTCATAAACAAGAGTCGAAAATCGGCAACTGCTTGCACCCAACAACCTGAATGAAAAGCGTGCTACACAGATAGCAGTCGGGCTCTCACCCAGAGTGGCGAGACTGCGGAGCCGTAGTAGCCGCTGTACACCATCGGCGCGTAGTTCAGGCCGGACAAGTAGTACGCCGAAGCGCACGAGGCCACAGCCAACAGCAGCGCCTGAAACAACCACGCCTCGGTCAGCCGGGCAAATCAGCACTAGCCATCTGCCACGTGCAACGCCGACGTAGAAATCTGGCCTCTGCTTTTCACTGAAATGTATGCGAGGCGAGACACCGATGTTTGCGATTTCCAGGCCACTGGGTAGTGTTGGCATTAGAGCAGCTTCGACCAGCTCTGCTCGTTGTCGAGCGAACAGGACCAAAGAGAATGGCTGCCGGGAACAGGCTCAATGCCAATATAGCATCGAGCGTGTCCTTCATTAGAGGGTTTAAAGGTATTGCGAGGCTACTTTGTTTAAGACAAACAAATTGCAATAAAAGGACTTGACTTACAATGCACTTCATGATGAGGGGATTTGAGATGTGTGATGCTGTGTGGCTAAGGAGGCCTGCTTATATACAAGGGCTCGTCTAACACGCCTCTGATAGCGCCAATTAAAGTGCATTTTTAGAGGCAACGCCTTTCTAAAACTCGCAGGCATCAAGAAACCGGTTCTATAAGGTCTTCTGCTTTGCAGCTTTGTGCAGTTCCCGGCGTAAAAGGGCCGTGTTTGTTGTTTTAGCAGCAGACGCATTGAGCATAGTAACTAATGATGATCGTTCATTGCTGGCATATTCCAGTCAGCAAAAAGTGGAAAAATATGTATCCTTTACTACCTTAAATTGGTTAAGAATCGCTTGCACTGTTCCTTCGCTGAGCAGAAATTTCAAGAATCCTTAACATTTACAGATTTAAACCCATTCTAGGCTCTGAACAGCTTTACGACATCTCCCTGTGAACCAATATTGTTAGGTACTCTAACGTAATCCAAAAGATGTCTGAATAAGAAGTAGTCTGGCAATCAGGCCGAGATTTAGTTTTCAAAGAATCTACTGCGTTCGCTCGCTGCGCTCTTTCGCTTTATCTGTAGCACTGCGTTCGTTCGTGCACTCTTTCGCTCGCCTAAACTAAATCCTTCCGGTTGGACTTTATTCGCAATACTCTTACGCTTTTCACTGCATGAACGGATTGTTTAACCCTATTCCATGCTCCTGCCCGCTACGTACGATTCCGTGCTGGGGAAAGGGGAGATCTTGGCCCCTACGCGATCTCGAAAACTGTTTGTTCGATTTTCTAGGCAAAAGAGAGTTCGATACGCTGTAGCAATGTCTACACTTCTTAAAAAGAAAGTTGAAAATTTATAGAAAAGAGAGGGTAAAAATGAGTGTGTTAATAGGGGTTCATTTATACGAGCTTTCTGACCTCGTTTAATGACCGCTTCTGCTCTAATTCATGTTATTCTACCTATAACTGAAATTTCTATCACATATCTTACTGCCAGGCTCCACTGCGCGGTTTTCCAATTTTCCGCTTCGATTTTGCGATTTTCCATCTCATTTTTGCGCTTTTTCGTCACCGGAAAATGTCAGGTCGATAGGAATACACGGGGCCGGTGCCACTACGCAACACCGAGACGGAAAAACGCAAATACAGGACGGGAAATCGTAAAAACGAGTTGAAAGGCGGAAATTCGAGACGAAAAAATGAAAAATCTGAAAACGAGAAATGGCAAAATGTTTCAATATGTAAACTTTATTGCGGTTTTCCATTACAGTCGCGTCGATCGCGCTGTGATCTATCACTCTGAAGATGCCTTCACTTTGAGTTGATTTTGAGGGTAGGACCGCAGGTGCCAAGTTTAGCCGGCCGTGGCGTTCAGCATTTAGGGTTGCAGGCTGGCTTGTTCTGCGGAGATGGAGGGAGAAGGTGGACAAGTACCGGGAGAGGAGGGCGCCACTGGAATGGAGGAGTCAAGGTAAGCTCGAGAGACATGTTGATTATGGCAGTGACGGTAGCTACATGTGTGTATTCACTATTCAGGGGCCTTGGCACCTCTCATTTGCATGCGTGCTTACCTAGAATGGAAACATTTACATGAAGAACAGACAGCACTTGCAGGAAGTTAGGCACACTCGCGGATCCAGAGCGGGGGGGACAAGGCCACCAAGATGGGCAAAGGAAAGCTTGTCTTAAAACAGTCGGGGAGGTGAAATGGAGCAAAATCCAACAAGCTGTTGAGAACCAGTATATCTTTTTGGGATTGCCCCCCCCCCCCCAACCAGCATAAACCAACATTTTGGGTGCACCGTTGAGTCAGTAGGCCATTTTCCTGAATGGATAATGGTAAGGCACATGCTACATCAATTTTGCTAAGCAAAAAGCATCATATGGATAATTCTGTTATCACTAGACTACCCAGCTCCTGCCTCGCATGGATATTGCAATGTTCCTTGCTGCACATCCAACCTGCGGCATGCGTATCAGCAAGATGTAGGTATGGGGTGCCCTCAAACCTGTCCCAGATCGGGCAGAGGCAGTGTTGGAAAAACTGTCGTTTCCTGGTGTCAAGGAGCACCAAAAAGATTATACTCCAAGAAAAATTTTGTACTCCAAAATGGTCACTGCCCCCTACCCCCCCCCCACCAAGACATGGGTACTCCTACTCAACCAGAGTTGAAGTTGCCCAGCCCCTACCCCGTCCCCCCCCCCCCGACTGATGGTTTGCCATCCATACTCGGCCGCTGAAGTACACACCGAAAACACACAGCCAGCCACCTTCCTCTCCGGTCAACAACTCTGCTGACCTAACATGTAGACTCAGGAAACTGGTCTGCCCCCTACCTCCCAAACGGAACTGCTAGATCCGTCCCTGCTGGCCACATATGTTTGCAAAGCACCTAGTTATTCCATGTTTCTCAAACCTGTGATAACATAAATGCATAACATTGTATGTATCTCCAATATATCTAATGTATCTATCGTCTGCACATATAGGTATACACACACACACACACATACAAATATAGATACAGTCATCCCTCGCTACTTCGCGGTTCATTTATCGCGGCCTCAGTACATCGCGGATTGTTCAAAAATATTCATCAAAAACTCAAGGTTGAGGAATTATGGCGCGAAAGTTGCCCGCACGCCAGCAGAAGGCAGCGAGTGCCCACACAATTCAAAATCCACGTCTCTGATTGGCTGGCTAGCATCCCGCCATTTGATATCTCTCCCGACTCGGGAATCTCGCAAGCTGATTGGCCTAGACGTTTCCCCCACCTTCGCTTTCATATCCAGCGAAGATGAACGCGCTCATTCAAATCAATGTTTGAGTGATGCTTAGTCTCGAGGTGTGCTAATTTTTGCTGTCCTCTTGTGTCTCTTTGTGCAAAAAAGTGCTTGTGACGCCCTTGAAAATGGCTCCTAAACGTCCTCCACACTCCAAATCCTCTAGTGAACCCAAGAAGAAGAGAAAAATGATGACAGTGAACGAGAAAGTTAATTTATTGGACAAGCTTAAGGCAGGCCATAGTTATGCGTCTGTTGCACGCCATTACGGATTGAACGAATCGACGGTTCGCTACATAAAAAAAGATGAATGAATATCCGTAAAACTGCCTCGATATCGTTCTCCAAGGACACTAAGCGAGTTGTGACTTCTCGTAATAAGCGAAATGTGGAAATGGAGAATGCCTTATCAGTGTGGATATCGGACTGTCGGGAAAAGAAGGTTAGTCTCGATACCAATATGATTCGGACTAAAGCCAAAGCCCTGTATGATAGCCTCGTTCCTGAAGGAGAGTTGAACGAAGACGACGACGGTGATGACGACGACGAAAATGAACCTCAGCCTAGTACCAGTGCCTCGAGTGATCCTACCCCACGAGAAAAACGTAGTTTTGTTGCCAGCAAGGGCTGGTTCGAGAAATTTAAGAGGAGATTTGGTCTTCGAAGCGTTCCTTTGTATGCGGAGGCCTCCTCGGTAGACCAAGAGGCAGCTCTTCGTTACGTCGAGGAAGAGTTTCCGAAGATAACTGATGAGGGTGGTTATCTCCCGGAGCAGGTCTTTAACATGGAAGAGACTGGTCTCTTCTGGAAGAGGATGCCGTCCCGGACGTTCCTTTACAAGGACGAATTGAAGAGGCCAGGGTTCAAGGCCCACAAAGATCGAGTGACTCTCCTCATGCGTGGGAATGCTGCGGGCTTCATGCTCAATTCCGGCTTAATTTACAAGTCCCTAAATCCTCGGGCTTTGAAAAACAAAAACAAAGCCATGCTGCCCGTCTACTGGATGCACAACAAAAAGGCATGGATAACAAAAGCCCTCACACTCGACTGGTTTGTAAACTGCTTTATCCCGCAGGTGAAGCTGTACCTCGCTGAAAAGGGGCTGCCCTTTAAGGTCGTCCTCTTCATGGACTGTGCAGGAGGGCATGCAACTAGTCTCCATTATGACGGGGTCCAAGTGGAGTTCCTGCCCCTCAACACCACTTCCCTTATACAACCCATGGATCAGGGGGTCATTCGTGCCTTCGAGGCCCTTTACACGAGGTCAACGATGGAGGGCCTCATCTCCTCCATCGACGAAGACAACGTGGCCTTCAGCCTGAAGAATTATTGGCGGGGATACAACATTGCAATGTGCCTGGTCAACATTCAGAATACTCTTAATGGGATGAAAGAGCAGACACTGATTGCAGGTTGGAGGAAATTGTGGCCGAAAAACGTCACCCATGCTTACGTCGGATTTACGCCTGACGAAGTTCACCACTCCGCCGCAGATAAGGCTGTGAGGCTGGCTCGGATGGTAGCCACTGAAGGGTTCTCCGACATGACGACGGAAGAAGTGAACACACTGATCGAGTGCCACTCGAACCCCCTAACCGACGAGGGACTCGTCGAAATGACAAGATCGGCAAGTGAGGAAGAAGAGGAGGTAGCTGACGACGGTGACGACAACGAAGCTGAAGAACGTGGCCTTACCTTGGAAAACCTGCAAGAGCTCTGCAACATAGCACGGACTCTGCAACAAAGGGCCCAAGAAATCAACGACAACATGGTCAGAGCCGTAGAATTCAGTAACCGTATTGACGGTGTAATGGCGTTGTACAAGGGCATCTTTGCTCAGAAGAAAAAACAACGGTCACAACTCCCCATCACGATGTTCCTTGTACGCCGAAAACGTTTTGCAGAAGCTCTTTCTACTGCCTCTACGCCACCTCCTGCAGCTACCCCAGCTCTATCCGAAGCTGCCCGCGACGATCCAGCGCCCCTAGCACCTGAAGATGAGGCGTCATCTGAGGAGCAGTAAAGTTCTCATTAACCTGTGCAGTAAATCATCTTCATCTTCTTCACCTCCATTGTACTGCACAGGTGTTTCATCGACATTTATAAAGATCAAGCAAAGAGAAGCTATTGTCAGAGGCGAGTTACGTGCCTTGTTATAAAAGAAAAGTTGTTATAAGAATAAAAGAGTTCTAAAAACATATTTACAGCATGTACACTTTAGTTACATCTACGTATGTTACACACACACACGTATCATATTTATATTATTTATACATTATTTTACGTATGTTATTTATTCTATTAATATTTTATTTACATGTTTGAAACTGTTCTTTAATGTTCTAATGATAACATATGCACTTATATGGTTTCATATACACTTATTGATATTACTCATACACAAAAAATGTACATATGTTAAAAATGAGAGGGTGACACTACTTCGCGGATTTTCACCTTTCGCGGAGGGGTTTAGAACGCATTATCCGCGAATAACGAGGGATTACTATATATATATATATATATATATATATATATATATATATATATATATATATACACACACATATATGTGCCATTATACATCAGGATAAATACAATTTTTTTATTTGATAAGTGGTAACAAAAAACCTGCAAATTTCTGTTAAAGTGAGCTAAATCCCTTGAGAAACCCACATTTGGGGGAAGGTTAGGTTGTCGGGCCCTCGGTTCGCCCCCCCCCCCCCGTCATTTACAGAAATCGACACCCGTGCCTCTGGAGATCAAAGGGTGGCCTTGGTCAAAATCTCACTTGAGTAATTTCATCGTGATTTCTGTGGAGCTTTCGAATGCCGTTCGTCCGAGCTTTCTTGCTCTATTGGTTGCACTGATAATAAGGGGCTTTTCTTTTCTCCACACTGATCGTGACGCAGGGGTATCGGGCGCACCCAGCAGGATTGCTGGTTGCGCTGCCGCTGCCGCTCCCGCTGCCGAAGCCGTCACAGTAGCAGCAGGCGAGAGAGGCGCGGGCGTTCAAAAGCAGGGTCCATCTTTAAAAAACACCTATCCGTTTCTGAACCATTGAGACCTCAGTTCAGACCCAATTACGCTAGGCCATCCACATCCACGAGGACAAGCTCAAAAGAACGCGAAGACGAAAAAACGAAAAATCTAACCGCAAAAGCCGAAAAACGTAAAATGCAAAAGCGCAAAAATGGGAAATCGTGATGCAAAAAACGTAAAAGCGGAAAATCGCAAAACGAAAGAGCGTGCAGTGGAGCCTGAGCTTTAGGAATAGTCCGATTTTCCAAATTCATAGGCGTATCCAGGACATATAAAAAGGCTTACATTTTCGGGGAAATGTTTATTGATTCCACAACATATCTCGAGTCTTGCGAGCTTATATTTGTCCGGAAAACATTTCCATACGTGTCACGCGCCATATTATATACATATTACAAAATGCTCATACGTGGATCCAGTTACCAGAAAAAGTGGGGTAACTTTCTAGCGTAACCAGGGCAAATGAATGGGGTCATTTTTTTGGAAAACGCGAGGTTTTTGTCATATATACCGAACCTGGTGAGGCTATATGTGTCAAGAAAACATTTCCATATGTGTCACATGCCACGCCACGTACACATTCCTAGTGCCCATAGGCAGATATATGTACCAGAAAAAGAGGGGTCAATAACTACATGTTGATAGCTGTGTTTTATTCCGTAAGTCAAGTCAAATTTCCCAGGAATAAGAAGAAATGGAATACCCCTTTTAAATTAACTTGGAGCCGCCTCTGATTTTTACTTTCACTTAAATATATGGCATTTGATAGTAGCATGTGAGGAGCTAACAAAACCAGTTATACAAATCGAGATGTCTGTTAGGCCATTAAGCACATTATTGGACGAAGTGTGCATTCAAAAACCGATGCCTGGAGATTCTCCTGGCCGTATGTATAGGTGGATTTAAGGGAAAATTAGAATAGATATGTATATATTACACGTTATTCTTGCTTTATTCATACAAGGAGTCATAAATTCCTAGCAATAAGAAAATACAAACATCCTTTTTACATACAATCAAGCAACTCCGCAGATAAAAGCTCGGCGCAGTTGAGGGTACAGTTTAACCCGTAAAGTGCTGGGGGAAATTTGACCCCTTCACAGTGGTTTTTAAGTGGTAAGTGGAGCAAGAATGAAGCAAGGATAATGAAATTTAGTCTACCTTCCTGTAATTCTATGGTGCATCGTTTGGTGGGCAGTTTTTTTGGACTAGCCCCAAAGGTCGATGAGCTAGATCAGGTCAAAGGTAGGCCAGCGATTTGTGAAAAGGCGGAGAATAATGCAAACTTTAAAGGACTGCCAAAAATCGAGGTTTTAGGATTAACACAAGCACTTGACCTGAGAATATAGGTGTGTATTACTGCAAAAATATGGAACATGGGCGACGTGAGGTCATGTCATCAGGTCAGACCAAGGCTAAGATCCAACAATAATTTTGGTCCTGGAACTGAAAAATATCCCAAAACAAAAACCGTTAATTGTATGACTTACCGCGATGTCTTCTAACCCGGCACAGCCTAGCGTGTCTTTGTACCCGCAACCGCCTGGAGGCGTCAAACGGTGCGCCCCCGCTATCTCAGGATCTAACCGTCGGATCAAAACCGGTCTGCCACCAATCGATAGCCCTGGGTCTTCCGACTCAGAAAATAATATGTTAGCCCTGGTCACGAGACTAGTGACGTCACAGGTCATGCAAAACGTAAAACACGACGTCTGTGGCATCGGTTTGTACCTCATATCATCGGTAATAGTGGTGTTAGAGCCTTCACTTCGGTGTCAAACGAAATGTCACGATCGTCTGCATCAAATGCACGCCGAAATGCTAAAAAATGCCTGGTCAAGATCAGCCTAGATCAGCCGAAATATTGGTCTTACTTTACATGCCCAAAATCGATATTTACTCTCAGCCCTTTTGATTTACGTGACAAAACGAATGAAAGTCAAGCCTTCTCATGACCAGCTTTGCATTATCTGCGTTTCATTCAGTCAAGGCCACTCTAGGTCAGGTCAGACATTATCGCATTACCCTTCCTGACAAAGAACAAACATCACTCGCTGCGATTCTGAACTGCGTCAAGTACAGAACTGAAATGACGTCTCGTGATGATTAAATATACTCTGTCTGCTCTTTATCGGGTCAAGGTCAAGCCAGGTCAAGACAATTAGTTATTTTTCTTAGGAATAACGTCTGCTGATACTGAACGATCTTCCACAGACAAAATTACATTTTATTTCGTTTTGACATCTAGCTATGACGTGACCTGACCTGACATGACATGACCTCACGTTGCATTTGGTGAACTTTGCTAAGAAGCGCATGTAGATTTGTTTCTCTGGCTTGAACGATGGGAGACGTGTAGCAACAACTTCTATCAACCGCAATGCGAATCAGTCCAATTGCCATCATGCATGTGACCCCTAATGTTGACATGTCACGGTTTTATATTCTTTTGAGGACCGTTTCCTACGCAGATCCAAATAATCCATGCATTATACTCGCAAACATTATAAAAAAACCAAGCATCTTCGCGCCACCGCCTGAACAGGCAAAAAACCAGCATGCAAGGGTTCGCTTATGACGTCATATCTCCATGACCTGACCTAGCATGAAAATGATTTTGACACCAAATTAGGAAAATTAATTGTTGAAGAGATACTGGAAATTTGTTTGGGCAGATTCTAACGGTTCAGAAGTTATTAAAAAAAAACAAGTTTATTTGACACCCTCCAGACGGTGCCGGGTTAAATGCCTCCGGAGTTTAAAGCCAATAACAGGTCATGTCAGGGTAGGAGAAGAGAAAATGTGGTCTTCGGTACACAGTTTGTATGATATCAAAGTGGACTTCTGCCTGACTCGGCAGCATGACCGGGAATATATCTAACACCTGTCGCCTTGAAATATAACCGAAGGTCGCCGAAAATGGCCTCGATGCATTCCAAGGTCAAACGCCAAGTTTTTTCCTTGGATCGCGTTGTCACTACCACTCAGCCCGTGGCACGTAGAAGGAAACTAGGCTTCGCATGGGAGATGCAGTCTGCACTTCACGAAAATTTTCCTGCCTTGAGGTATTACCATCCTGTCTTGTACCATGCGCCGCAGTAAGGTATGGGCAATGATGTCAAGGTCAAATAAGGTCATTCAAAGCACAACAGGGTAGCGGTTTTTGGTTTCCATGTTGATTCATGCACCAAAATCATCTAAAGCGATGTTTCGGGGCAATGCACCAACGAACAGAAAGACGGTCAACTTGAAGGTCAATTTACCACATGTCTTTGGCCTTGATCTTGGAATTATGGCGCACGGCTTTGTTCCCTTGAATGTCTTCTTTCGTCTGGTAGCATCTGTAATTGCTTTGCTGTGATCAGTGTTTTTCTCCAGCGGACCGAAACCAAGACCTATATACAAAATGTACGGGACCCTGACTTTGGCCTCTTTTGGGACACCTGGAAGGCCAACAGGACGAAAAAGACGCAAAAACATTGTTGAAGTAGGAGAATGGGGCTGCCTGCTGTTGAAAATCGCGCCTCTCTGCTTGGTTTCTTTCATTAATCAGTGGGGTCAAACTGACCTCTCAGCACTAAACGAAGTAGGAAACGTCCCAGTACTTTACGGGTTAAAACATACCTCGAACCATGAAATCTAACTGGAGTGGAAAACTTGCAAACAAATGTAAATAAATTTGTTAAAAAATTGCACACCTGCTATGTCGTAGCAAAACATGACATGCCGTTTTTGAACGTTGCACTTTGTTTCAGCCTTTGGGGCATTCCACAACAGATCGATTGGTGTCCAGCATCCTGACCGCTCAAATTTGATCAAATTTGGTGCTAGAAGTAATGCTGGACGCCAAACACGGTTGCCGCAATATTTACCCTCTTAGATCAACAGTTTGGGAGTTGTGGACTCTGCCACTATGAAGCTGCTGGTTGGTAACGGTATCTTCGGTAGGCCGTGAAACTGACGAGATCAGCCACAGGACTGTATCAAAATGCACCGCCGCATCCAACATGTTCAGGAAATTTCGAGATGGTATTATCTGTTGGAATTTAATGGGATTTGAATATAAGATTGACCTTGTGTCCTAATGTCATGTGACTCAGGTGGACTTTGACTTTAAGTACGCTTATCAGCCATTCAGGCAACGTTCAGTAACAGGTATTCGTCTTAACAAAATCTCTGTTTCTGAATGTTTTAGATGCAGTTCAATATTTTGAATCCAAATCTGCCTTTGTTTTCCAAAATTCGAAAAGAGTTTGCCCGCAGCCGTCGGCTGCGTCTTCTTGGCGTAACATTGGTCAGAATCAAAGGTATTTGCCAGGTTATGCGAAGGTGACAAAACACGCACGTCCTGACCCGAAAGCGGTGCGAGAAAACAAGGCATTTTAACACGGAACTAAGTTGGGTCCATTATAAAATTGCACGCAACTTTGGAAGCATGCAACTCTTACGGCTTTTGTTTTACAGGCATTGGTGTGGTTCATGTTTCGTAAATGTGCTAAAATGGAGAAAAACGGGGTGTGCGCAGTCATAAAATATTTTTGCTTGAAAATACGTCAACCGAACAAGTTTTGACAGATATACGTGGCACATTGGGTAATCCAGTTTCATCAAACTTAATAATAAAAGGTGGTTTGACAAGTTTAAGCCGGAAACACTTCCATTCATGATGCTGAAGGGTCATGACGACCTTCAACGTCCGAAATCAGAGAAAATGATAACAAGGCTGCGATCTGGCGTCAAATAGGTGCTGACACATGACATGCCAACTTTCTTGGACATATGTATGGCACTGAGTCTACTATCGTTTATTGCCAAATCGGAGCTTTTCAGCACTTTCTCTGCTCGCGAATGTTGAGGGTCGCTCTAACTGTTCATTATTTGCAATGATTACCCCCGATTAAACTCGGTACATCACTGTTTTATCGTTGAGTATGACTGCACTGAATTTCCTTAACTTGCATGTATCATCTGCCAATTTTTTTCATTGGACATATTTTGTAAGCAAAGATATCCTACGACTGCGCGCACCTAATTCGTCTCCATTGCCGCCGTCACCTAAACGTGCCCGAAACTGAACCGTACCAATACCTGTAAAAGAAAAACGTATCGAGGCTAAATATTTCCCAACTTGCATGCAAATTTATAACCCTATTCCTGGAGGGCTAGACGGTATGGTCGATTTCCGGCAGGGGGGCGGATTCGGCCCCCCCTGAGATCTCGAAAACTACTTGTCCGATTTTATCGCAACAAACGGTTATCGATTTGCCGTGACGTGAACTACATTTTTAAAAAAGGACATTTTCAGAATTCTGAAATTTGTGGATGCAAGGGGGCAAAAATGTCAAAATGGGGGTACTTTTGGACTTCTTATAACTCCGTTGTTTATAGACCGATTTCAATGAAACTGGCATGAATCGAGAGATTATGGATAGGGCTTTTACCACAGGTCCGCAAATCTGAAATTTTGAGAAAATTCATGGGCGTTCACAGGGTTTCAAAAACAGGAGGATTAGTTTTCTAACAACTGAATGAAGAAAAAAAAGGTAAAAACACTTTTTTGGCTTCTGCTAGTCATGCTATGCTAAAGAAGTAAAAATCGCATTACAATGTTTGTATAATGTTAGCATAGGCGGTGCCAGGGACATGGAAAAGGGGAACTGTCATGGTCACACGTTCTTCAGATCAACTTGTGACCTTTGACCTTAAATGACCTCCGGTGACCTTGGGGTCACTTAGAACGATCTCATGTGCATTTGATATTATCTGTGAACGTTTTCAATCATTTGAATTCACTCTGTTCCAAAAATTTCATTTTATGGCTAGTGAGATATAGGGTACGCGCACTGACATTTTAGGTCATAGCTCCGTGACCCGACCTGATATCGAGCTGAAACTTGCTACACAAGTAGAGAGGGTACCCTTCTACGTCATATATATTCCGGGTTTGGCATTTGAAAAAACGGCGCCGAAATTATTGCAAAAAAACAAATTTTGGATTTTGACCTTGACCTGACCTTGTAAAGTGACCTCAGATAAACAAAGCTTTGTGTGCGCATTACCCAGCTATTAAGCTATACATCCATATAACGTTTAAGTTCTATCTTAAAAACTCTGTTTTTGGCAGACATTTTTCTTTTACCCTCAACAGGGTTAAAAATGGCCTGAGGTGCCTCTCAAAAACGTTACCTGGCTCCGCTTCTGAGCAAAGTAGAATTTTGAAATTTTGTCACAGCGCGTAGAAAGAATAGCTAGGAAAAGTGACCAAGTTTCGTGAAGCTGCGTTAAAAAGCCTGGAATTGGAAAACAAAAAACCTCAGGGGTGCGGATTCGGCCCCCCCTGCCGGGAATAGGGATAATGGACCCAGGCTGATGTAGTGCCGATATGGTTGCTTTTTTCTGACTTCTTCCTGGTCAGGCCGAGAACGTTTTGATCACGCCTCGTATATTCCTTCTACAGATGGTGATAGCAACGCGCTCGCAGTTTGCGTATATTTTTGGCATAAACGGGGTTTATTTACTTATTACTATTAATTTGCTTTATTGTTCTTCAGCGCAATACAAACAGCGAGATCTCCGCAGAATTTATATCCTTCGAGCTGCTCGTTGAATTGGTTTCTTATTGTGAACGGAGGAACAGTGCCATGCAGCACCCAGTATTTTTCTGATCGGAGAATGAAAACAAAAATGCATGAAATAGTGGTAAGCGGGGTCGTAGTTCCGAGATCCCTTCTCTTTTTCGCACATCCAGGCAGACAGTATGAAACGCCAGGTCCTCCTTGAATGAGGCTGTGGCCGGTCCCCTCTTGGATGCATCTCTTAATGTCCTAACCTTATTCCTGCATGGAAGGCTTCTGATTCCCGCTGCCGTTTTTTGTGCGCCATTTCCAGGATTATTTACAGCAGTTTTACGAACGTTGGTGAATTCCTCTACCTCTTTTCTCTACGCACAATGCAAAATTTTCATTATTTTCTTTTGTTCAGGGCATGGGTGTAATCACTCAGGGGATGCAGGGATATCAGCCTTTTGGCCCGTGGTGTGAGCGCTCCCTGTACACCACAGGAAAAAATGGACTTGGAAACAAAATGTTAAAAAATCTCTCAGGCCCCATGCCAAAATGATACCGAAATCCGGGAAATTTTTCCCTTTTTCGGGGAGGGCTTCTTGACTTGTTTAACAGCCATCACCCTCCAGGTGCCCCCCCCCCCCCATGTATCGGTCGGCCACTCCTCGTGGACACGGCATCACTTACAGGTAAGCGCTCTGGTACAGGTTAGCTACTCATCACATCTTGGTGTCCCATACAGGTCAGGCGCCCCACTTATTGTACAGATGAGATGGCTCTAAAGAATTCGGTACCCCTCGCAGACCAACCACCTACAAGGCAGGCGCGCCTTACAGGCCAGGCGCCCCCCCCCCCCGGTACAGATCAGATGTCCCTCCGGGGCTCGGTACCTTCGGTAAGCGAGGCGCCCCCTACAGATCAGGCACCCCTCATATATTTGCCCCCTCCCCTGTACAAACCAGTCATGTACAGATCGTGTGGGGACGTGACGCATCATACAGAACAGGCAGACACCCCGTACGAGCCAGGCGCCCCCGTGCATATCAGGACCCCTCGGGACAACGTATGGCCATGCAGCCGCAGCTCCTCTACGGCTCGAATCACCACTATCAGGTACCCCTTACATACACCGCACCGCTTACGAACCAGGCGCCCCCTCTCCCAGTAGATCGGATGTCCTTCTCACACTCTGCGCCCTATACAAGTCAGGCGTCCCCACCACCTTACATATCAGTCACTCCTCAAGGGTTTGGCCCCCCTTGCCCCCCCCCCCAGCATCCTATTCATCCTATTCCCGGCAGGGGGGCTGAATCCGGCCCCCTCGGATTTTTTTGCTTGCCAATTCCAGGGTTTTGGGCGCAGCTTCACAAAACTTGGTGGTTTCTCCTAGCCATTCCTTCTACGTACTGTGACAAGATTTCGAAATTCTATTTTGCTCAGAGGCGGAACCAGGCAACGTTTTTGGGAGACACCTCAGGCCATTTTGGCCCTGTTGAGGGTAAAAGGAAAATGACTGCCAAAAATAGCGTTTTTGAGATAGAAATTGAAACTTCATGTGGATGCATAACTAAATAGTTGGGCAGCCTGGAAATACAATTTTGTCTATCTGAGGTCACTTTACAAGTTCAGGTCAACGTCAAAAGACAGAATTTGGTTTTATAGAAATAATTCCGGGGCTATTTTTTAAATGCCAAACCCGAAACATATATGACGCAGCAGGGTGCTCTCTACTTGCGTACCAAGTTTCAGTTTGATATCAGGTCAGATTACGGAGCTATGACCTAAAATGTCAGTGCGCATGCCCTTTATCACAATAATCGTAAAATGGAATTTTTTAAATAGAGTGAATTGAAGTGATTGAAAGCATTCACCGATAATATTAAGTGCATGCAAGATCATCCCAAGTGACTCCAAGGTCACTGGAGGTCATTTAAGGTCAAAGGTAACAAGTTGATCTGAAGTGCATGTGACCATGACAGTTCCCCCTTTTTCTTGCCCCTGGAACCGCCTATGCTAACATTATACAAACATGATAATGCGATTTGTACTTCATTAGCATAACATGACCAGCGGAAGCCAAAAAAGTGTTTTTACCTTTTTTGTCCATTCAGTTGTTGAAAATCTAATCCTCCCCTTTTGGAAATCCTGTGAACGCCTATAGTTTTTTTCAAAATTGCAAATGTGTGTACCAGTGGTAAAGTCCCATCCATAATCTCTCGATTCATGCCAATTTCATCGAAATCAGCCCATAAACAAGGGAATTATAAGAAGTCCAAAAGTATACCCCATTTTGACATTTTTGTCCCCTGTATCCACCCCTTTCAAAATTTTAAAAGCTTTTTGAGTGTAGTTTACGTCATGGCAAATCGATTGCCGTTTGTGGCGATGAAATCGGACAAGTAGTTCTCGAGATCTCAGGGGGGCCGAATCCGCCCCCTGCCGGGAATCGGCCATACCGTCTACCCCTCCGGGAATAGGGTTAAAAGGCGTCCATCAAACAGATCACGCACTGCTCCGGGCGCCGTTGTAATCATGCCGTCGGAACGCCCTAAACCATAAATCTCCACCATCAGGTGCCCCCTCCGACTCGACACGTCGTACAGAGTGCCCCGTCTAGACCATAAACCCCTCATGTACTTGGCGCCGGACTGTAGCAAATTTTTAACTGCCTGGCGTGATAGTTTGGCTATTGGCGACCTCGTCTGCGCCAGTCTTTTCTGTCGCCTCAGTTCTTGCAGCCTTTACAGTTAGTCACTAGGCACCGGATCAGAGACGAATATATGTTCCTCACTAACACTATGTTATCTTCTTTCACCCACTGGCACTAAATGGACGGCAGCTTCACACTAACACTATGCACACCGCCACTCCCCACACTAACACCGCGAACACCGCAACAGTCTCCCACGCAGAGAATCACTGAGCCTGAGGTTGAGCCTTAACATACCGAGCAAAAACCGGCGCTGCTTATATACTACCTACAAACGGAAATGATGAAACGGGATAGTGCAATTATGATATCATATACAGCCAATCAGGAGGCGTTTTGTAATCCGAATATCCTGGAAAGACTAGGCTTTAGCCCATGAACGACAGTGAGAACGCATGGAGTTCATAGAACTGGCTGATGTAACGCGGATGCAAGAGTTCAGAAGTTTCCGCGGATATCAGCTATTTTAAAATTAGAAAAGGGAAGTATCGTTTAACACTACGGGTATGATTCACCTGGCGGCATTGCGGCGTGATTGATCTGCTTAAGGCGTGCATGTGTTCTCAGACGTCTTTGATTCCCTTCGGTGCCGACTGTGGGAACTAGAGCTGGAGGCATCTGGTAGTCTTAGGCAGTCTTCAGTTTAGAAAACATTGAAATTTGAAGGCTTCCTGATACGGGAACTTTAAAGCCATGACGTGAACTTTATTACACTCACATAGGCCAGCTGCACCAGCCACTCCCCCAGTACCTACAGGTAAAGCGTGCCACCTACAAATCAAGCACGTGTTACGAGGCAGTCGCCCTTGCAAGTCAGGCGCCCCTCTCTCATCCCCGGCAGATTATGAGTTTCTCACAGACCCAGCACCCTTGACAATCAAACGCCCCTTTAGAGACTGGCTGTCGCAAAGCTTGTAACTCGCGAATCCCTCACGGAGGTGGGCCCGGCGTGACGCCAGTAGGCGACCAATGAGAACGCCGATAACTGCAACGTCACATTCTCTTGCTGAAACAATGCATTACTTTCGTACTAACTCTGCGTGTGTGAAGGCGACACGGTATGCGGGTGGGAGCCCGTTGGAACGTTGAAATAGGCTGGCTGAATACTAACAATCGCCACTGCAACCAATACTAAGACATCTCATAAAACTGGCACTGGTTGTGCACATGTATATTTCCATATTGCGTTACTTTTTACGCTTCATCAGACTAACCGTTAGGTGTCACAGTATGCAGTTTCTTTTTGCCCAGAGGTGTGAGGTGCTAGTCGTTCTGGTAACCGACAGTTTGAATTAGAAAAGGTCGAATGACGGTTATTTTCATCGCCATTGTCTCAAAGATACTGACGCACTTAAATACCGTCTCAGGCAGGAGTTCAGCAGCATTTTCTTAAGGGGGGGGGCGAGCTCAGTGTGAGCTGAAATCATACGAAAACTGCCTGTTGGAAAGAACATGTGCAATGGATTTCACAAAAAATGCGGACCTAAGGGAGGACCGGCCTTCCGTCCACCCTCCCCCCCCCCTTTAACCTGTGTCGTTGGTCTCATGCACGTAGCCAAGGACCATGGGGGCCATGCCCCCCTAAGCCAATCGGTCTACACTAGATGCTTAGCCATTTCGCAGAAACGCGGAGAAGTGATCATTGATATAATGCGGAAGTAAACATTTGATGTTTCTCCTGTCCGTTAAATATGAGCTCAATTATGTAACATTCTCCGACAAATTGTGTGATATGCCAGTGGCATATGGCAAAATATGACAGTTGCCCACCTCCCCCCCTCTGAGAAAAATCTTGGCCATGTGCCTGTACCGTCTACTCTGGATAACTGCTTTCACCAGTTCTTGGCCAGAGCAGACAGGCTTTATGGAAAGGATGTAACGCATCTGTTTCGAATCAGCATCAGCAAACGAAATAGAAGCAAAAATACTGTCAAAAATTTGAAACCGATCGTCTCATGGTCGCAGGCGCACAAACAAAAAACGTTTCACCTCATCTGGTTCCTTGGCACCGCTTATGTCCGCGTACATGTATCTAAAGATGAAACTGCATTTATATACGTGCGTTTAAATCCGTAAAATGTAAGTAAACTACCATTTTCATTCCAAATAGACGTCGCCCTTGCTTGAGATCGGCGCCATCCGTGGAGGTTGGCCCTTCTCCTGGATGAAAGGTCCCTCACTTTTCGTAGCAATCCTTCACCCGTGCCTACAAGCAGCCATGTTGAGCTTTTGGAATGCACCCCAGTCCCTTTTTGGCACTGGTGAAGTTACAAGAAAATGACTGCCAAAATCTAGGGTAAAACTTAAAACTTGTTATGGGAATGTAGGTAAATAGAAGGGTAAAAATACGATAATATTTTCGTTGGTCTGAGATCACTTCGCAAACTGAGATCAAGGCCAGACTTTAAAATTTGCTTTCAAATGAGCAGTTTTTACGCTTGTTATCAAAATGCAAAATCCAGGATAATAATGACTTAGTTCGTTGCCCCCCACTTGTGTTTCAGGTTTCACGTTGATTTAAGCCCGGGTCACGGGGCTATGACCAAGAATGTCTGCGTGCCTACCGTATACTACGACGGCCATTAACAGGACTGTAGCCCGTCCTCGACTGGGGGGGCAGTTGACTGCCCAGCCCTCAGGTTTTGCTGGGATTGCGAGAGAACTAACAACCACAGAGTCACGAAACTTCGTGTACCTTTTGCTTCACCAATTTTACATCTCGTGTCAAAATTTTGCCCTCAGGTCAGGTCAGGTGTCTGACCTAGGTCAGGTCAAACAGACCTATGTAAAGAAACGTTTAGCGCACTCTAACTTTTTCGCAAAACAAGATATCTCAATAATACTTTCAGGGATTAGTGGACGTGATAGATGCAACGAATCTGCTCTCTCAGATTTTTCGGAATTTTCCGGGTCATTGACCTAAGGTCAAGCCCATTTTTAACACATGTCGTTTTTTCGGAAATTGACGGAATATTTCATAACATTTTTAGTGTTGAGTCAAGCAGACATTAAGTTACCGTCATTGGACAAAGTATTAATGACCTCCAGCCATTGATCTGAGGTCAGGTCACGAATAACTGTAGTGAGCCAAAATGTACCACCGTCAAAATCATCGATGAATTACTCAGAATGGGTAGAAAATGGCAGAACTAGCTTGCACAGACGTAAGTAATACCAGGAATCTCAAAAAGTTTGAAAGAATGGTATATTTTGGAAATAAACAGGCTCTCGCGAATAAAGCTCCCCCAATTTTGTAGATTGGTAACTAATGATTTTTTCCAAAATTTAAGCATAAAAACCATCACAATAACCACTAAGATCAATAAAATATACATAGATCATCTTTTTTCGCGAAAATAAATGAACGCTAAAATTAGTTCCCGTCAATCTGTGACCGCATACGGCAACAGCGCACGCCTACAGCTGCCGGGAGAAATGCCGTGTCTTTAACTCAACGTTTCGGCGTATATATTGAACAAATCTGGGAAATTAGACGTGTATCGGCATCCGCGGACCTTTACTTCTGCGCTGGTGCCTTTACCCATGCGTTTTCAGTCACAGCCCTTGAGATTCAGGCCATTTCTCGGTCTCATGCAGTCGGCTATGAAAAACATATATAGGGCGTAAATTGCTTACATATTATCTAAAACTAAAAATGAGAGAGTTTCGAGCTCTACTCGTCACAAGCTTTCCAACGGTGTGCTTATTTTTATCGTGCGACCAACCGTTCGTGAGTTAGAAGGGGGGACGGCCAACTGCCCCCCTCCCCCAGTCGCCGATGTTCGAAACGGACCGACGGTCGTGCGCGGGTCAAGAAATACAGCCAATTTAAATCACTGGAAACGTTTTCAAACACTTTGAAATGAGTTCAAGCCATTCCATGTGACTATCGTCATTTGAAGTCATTTAAAGTCAAAAGTCGCTTGCTGACCTGATGAACATGCGACCAGTTCCCCCTTTTTTCATGTCCCTGGCGCCACCTGAGCCAACATTGTACGAGCATTGCAATACAGTTTGTACGTCTTATGTATGAAAACAAGTAAAGGCCCAAAAGACGCTTTGAACTTTCATGTTATTTTGGTTTTTAAAGCATAAATATTCCTCTTGTTTTCCGAGTCCTTTGAACGCCTACGTATTTTCCCAAAATTTCAAACGTATGGAGCAGTGGGAAGCCCCATCGATTACTTTTCGAGTCATGTTAATTGCATCAGAATCGGCTCATAAACAACGGAGTCAAAAATACTCCTCAAAAATCTTTTGTCACGTGGTCCAAAACATGACTTGTCCAATACATGTGATGGTGCAACGCAACTGTTGTAGCGCAGCGGCTAAACCCTAGAACAGGGTAGCAGATAACAATTATTGATTTTCTAAAAAAGGACTGTTTTTTTACTTTTGATCGTTTATCGTTACAAATTTTCAGTATCACATACTTGAAACAGAAATTTCCACTTTTGTTTTCCTGAATGTCGTAGCTGGTCACGTCATTTCATGTAACGAAGTCACGTATTTAAAATTCACCGGAGAATGAAGTATGATGCCGAAATGGATCCTTTGATTAATTTTCAATCCAGCAGTGTATTTTTGCATCATCATTGGACTTATTTTAAGCAGTTTACCTACCATCAACGACACTGTCTACCATGCAATGACATAAAATACCGAATACAATAACTCCAAAACCATCAAAATGACGAGCCTTTTCAAAGTTTCAGAGAACCGTATTTGATGCCCTAGACGACCCCTGGGACTACTTTACTTTTAAAACTGAGAAACTAGGGTGTAAAATTGTCCTGCTGACTGGTCGATTTGTCGTCAAATGACGCCCATGCATTTTTTTCGACAACGAAGGCATGTAAGTATTGAACTCACCTCCAAAATCAGTTTCTCAGATATCTAAATTTCCCCGTCGCGATGAATTGCTTGCCTTATGACGAAAACTACCTCATCTTCATCGAAGAATGGATACATCGGTGAAAGAGAGGATTTGTTTTTTATGCGAGGTACATAACTCAGTCGGTTCTTCTGAAGACTCATTCCTTCTTCTTACTTATAATGTCTGTTGGCAAGTCAACAAGCTCTGTCATTGCCATTTCCGACGAATTTCCGAGAAATGATCGCAGACAACCATTTCGATGGGGTTTTTGGAAACAAAAAGGTAAAAGACGTCTGAAGAAAATGTTTTATTTACGAAAACCATGGAATTAATGAGGACAATAATGAGCACTCTGGAAAACATGCATCACATGTTGCACTAGTAGAGGGGACTATGGCTGATCAATCTGTCGTGGAGTGCCGTCCATACCAATATTCGACGCAAGGAAGGCTTGTTGTAAGTGTTAAACTCGCTTCCAAAAATCCACTTTCAGGTACCTTACATCTTTCCGTAGCAATGATTCTTTTAGCTTATGAAGGAACTTCTTCATCTATATCAAACAATCGGTACATCGGTGAAAGAGCAGATTTAATTTTTATGCGAAGCACAATAGCCAATCGGTAATGGTGAAGAGACATTCCTGCATCTTGCTAATAATGTCTCTCGGCCAAGTCAGCAGTCTCTGTCATTGCCATTCCCGACGAACTGGCGAGAGCTGATTGTAGACAACCATTTCGATGCCGTTTTCGGAAGCAAAAAGGTTAATGGCGTTTCACGCAAATGTTTTATTCACAAAAAAACCTGAAATCGATGAAAACAATAACGGCCACGACGCAAAACATGCCTCATATGTTGCGTTAGTAGAGGGAACTATGGCTAGTAGGTGTCCATCAGTGCGGTCCTTGATAGCTTACTTCTTGTAGATAAACGGATAGCTGTAAGCGCTGTAGGCGACGAGTAGTAGATCAGAGAGTCGTCGGCCTCCTGGTCCACATCACGCTTCTTGCGCAAGAATCGAGTGCCGTAGTAGGACGAGTAGTAGGGGTAGCCGCCGTAGTAGGTGCTGTAGAGGAGGGCCTCCTGAGCCTTCTGGTCCTCAGCGGGGGCCTCACGCTTCTTCAGGAGGTGGTAGTAGTCGTAGTAGGATGAGTAAGGGTAGCCAGCAAAATAGCTGTACATCAGCGCCTCGTCAGCCTTCTGGTCGTCGGCGGGATCCTCCGGAGCAGCCCGCTTCTTCCTCTGCAAAAAGGCCTCACCCGTCAACGTGAAGCAAGATCGCACACGGACCACTTTGGTTGGAATGAATTGGGACAGAAGTTATATCTGATCCAAATTGGTCATGTAGGCAAGTGCACAAGATAGTTCACTTGCTGTTTTGAGTTATGTTTTGCCTTGGAAAGAAGACAGAACTTGAACCCTGTCATGCGTCTGTTGGTAAAGCAATGACAGGAAAATGTTTGTTTTTATAAACGCCGAGTCATAAGTCGCCAATTGACAACTTGAATAGAAAGCACACGAGACAGACATCAGCATCCTCTCACCCAGAGTGGCGAGACTGCGGAGCCGTAGTAGCCGCTGTACACCATCGGCGCGTAGTTCAGGCCGGCAAAGTAGTACGCCGAAGCGCACGAGGCCGCAGCCAACAGCAGCGCCTGAAACAACCACGGCTTGGTCAGAACAAGTAAGTCCAACCCCCTGCTACGAGCATACCAAACTTAATGGCGACTTCTGTTTTCAGGTCACCGGATGGTGTTGGCGTCAGAGACCCTTCGACTACTCTTAGTCAATGAGGAGGTACAGTGGCAAAAGAGAGCGGCTAAAGTGTCACGTGACTGGTGCCGGGAAAAAAGGCTAATGCCGACACTGAATCTAGCATGGTGCTGATGAGAGGGAGGATGCAAGAAGTATACAGAACGACATCCACAAGCAGACATCAGTGAATCCCGTTTTCAATACGCTTTGTGGGGTCTGTGACTGCACCCCTCCAGTTCTTTGGTTAATAAGAGGGGTCTACTGGTGTTGACTAGCAGGAAATGGCCAGAAACCTTGTCGGGTAAATCAAAAATTATGTATTGGTCCGTGGGGGTGCGTAGAAGATCAAATCAAAGAGCAGAAAAACTGAGAGTATTTCGCTTCAGAGACATAAAGCGAATAGCAATAAAAGGACTTTACTTAGTATGCATTTCATTATGAGATGATATCAGATATATGATGCTGAGTAGTTGAAGAGACTTGTTCATATAAAAGGGCTCATCTAACACGCCCCAGATTCAGCCAATCAAAATCCAGTTTCAGAGGTGACGCCTTTATTAAACTTGCAGGCTTGAGAAACCAGTTCTGTTTGGCCTTCTGCTTTGCAGCTTTATGCAGTTGCAGACATCGATGGGCTGTGTTCCTTGTTTTGAATAGCAAGGGCATCGTGCATAGTAATTAGTAGTGCATGTTGATCACTGAATGGGTTGTGATCGGAAAAATAGTTCGGAGATTTGCATCCCTTGTCACTTTGACCCTCGCCGTACGAGAGAGGTTTTCACTAACACCGATGAGGAATCGGGGAGGCAGGCACCTCCCCCTCGGCATTTGTCCCTAATTGAGCGCCTCGGGATAAAAAGCAATCAATATATGTGTGCCGAAGGGATTCAACATGCTTGGAAACTACAAACCGATTTTTCGGAAGTGAAAGCGACGTATTTGGGAGCCAAATAGGCCTAAAATTGTCCTTTTTCGTCATATTTAATGCCAAAAATTAGTATGGACGCGTTTTGAAGTCAAAGGTGTTCTGTTACTTTACTGCCCTTGTTCAGACTTGGAAAGGTCATTGACTTATCTAAAGTGACCTGTCCATATGGTGATTACCATTTTGAACGGATTTCATGCCTGTCATCTGCCGTTTATGCATAGCTGTTGCCCTAAAGCAGTAAAATAAAATAGCACTTGGCGCAACAAATCGCTCTGGAAACCTTCAGTAATGACGTCATAGTTCGGTAACCTGAGATGACCTGGGGTCACTCTTTTCTTTAAATATGCACAAAATTTTTTGCATGTTTCGAAAAAAGCACCCCGCCCACTCGTCATTGTCATGCCATTTTTGCCATGCCACGCCAAATTTGCTATCTGTTCCAAATTTCACGTAATGGCAGATGGCGCCAAAATCCATACATGCATACACATATGTATACACATAAATACGTATATATATATATATATAATATAACACAAGTATTGTGTTAACAATACAGTATTAAATGTATTGCACTGTTTTAAAGGACACTGGGCGTCATGGATAAACTAAATATTTTCATCTCGTGACAACACAGGCTGTTATTTTGTCGGCGCATTAACTGATTTATTTCTTAACATAAGCATTTCAGATTTGTATCCGCATTTTTGCTCTTTTTTGTGAACCGGAGGGAAATCTGGGCGCAAAATACAAGCGTATAATATAAATAATACATAGATGTGTGCCAATCTCCTTCTCAACGATTACTGTTTACTTCCAACTCTTGCCGATGTCGCCACTGAAGTTACTCATAAGGAGTGGCGAATGACCTTCCGCATGTTCAAAGATGAGAAAAGCGGAAAGAAAGAAGGAAAAAAGTAAAGGAAGAAGAAATAGAAGAAACACAGGTAGTGGACAGACAGAGAGAGAGAGGGGGGTTGTATACAACACAGGAGGAGCCAGGTCTTTGTATCTCCGAGCAAGCTGTTAGTGCCACCTTAAACTGTGGGAAAATCTTGCACCACCCCTGGGGATGTTTGGCACGGCCATGTTTTGCTGCACTGGCCAGTATTGTCCGAAAATACCTTAAATTTTGATATTTACAGCACCAAATTTTTCGTCGCTCTAGGCGTTTTCATGCACTTGGTGTTTCCAAGCACACAAGGACGAGGCTATCCTTTGGTTGAATTTGTGGTGAGGGGGAGGTTCGGTTCCAGTTTGCGGTAAAGTAATGAAGCCATGGCTCTTACCTTCATCCGGTATTAGCGTGAAACGTGTTATTTTGGCGTGTCCGTGATCTCTTTTTTCTCGTTACAGGTCGTGAGATGGTAAGCAACTGTGTCCATTTTTATGGTGTCGCCACTTCTCGGTATCTGATAATGCCACGGCCCAACTAGTATTATTTCATTCATGGTAATGTTCAAGCCCACATGCACGAAACGCTTCCACCCATCGAGCAAAAAAAAAATACTTGAGCCCTCACTGCCGACAGTCGTGGACCATAGTAAGAAATTTACCAAAGTTGCAAGGGTAAAACCAATTATTAGTTTCGGACAAGATTGCATCCGATCTGCTATGTGCCTGGGTCCACAAATTTTCGGTTTTATTTATCAAGTTTTATTTTTTACATGCACCATTCGTCTACACACTATCATCATTTTTTAACAGCAAACTCATGGTGCTCAATTTTTAAGACGGGTACCTTGTTACTCGCCAAACCTACTGGTCAGAAGAAAATGGTACCTTGTTCTTCACCAGCTCATTGGCTTATCTTGATACAACGTGATAATAAGATCTGATACACGTGAGGTAATTAAATTTTGCTCTTCGTTTTATCACCTTATTGAAGCTCTTCGACACTACCTAAACTCATCCTTTGTATTAAGGTTAACACGTTGATGGTTATTTGATTCAGATCATGATCTCTTTCTGCCTCCCTCCCTTCCGCCCTCTCCCCTTCTCTCTCTTTCTCTCTACTTCTCTCTCTCTCCCTCTCTCTCTCTCTCTCTCTCTCTCTCTCTCTCTCTCTCTCTCTCTCTCTCTCTCTCTCTCTCTCTCTCTCTCTCTCTCTCTCGTGCCAAATCAGTAAACCCAAAGTCAGGGATGTGCAGTCGCAGCTTGTTTTTGCGGTTACAGCCATTCTTGAGAGCAGATCTGGATTTGAGTTCTAAACATTCGGTCTGATGCCGAATATGAGCCTGGATCCCATGAGTCCGAAGCAGAGTTTAATTCAGCTCTCTTAAATTTCATGCTTCCGAGTCCGAATCCGAGCTATGCCTAAAGCAAAAGCTGATTCCGAGTCCCAGTTCGGTCTTAAAAGGCCTCAGTTCGAGTCCGAGCCGCGCCTCAAGAAAAGTGGATTCGGAGCCTGAATCTGTAAAGAAATGGCCCAAGTTTGAGCCCGAGTCCGACTCATGCTTCAAAAGGCAAGGATAAGAGGGACTCCATGGACAAAAAACGTAATTTTCCCTAATTAATAAAAAACGTAATTTTCCGTCATTCCTGTGAGGGGCTTCACCAGTTACAGCGCTCGATAACATCGCGGTGTAGATTAAATGACGTTTGGCAGTTTAAAACGATGAAGGTTTAGAGGTACTGACGAGGTGGTGGCAGACCAAACGGCTTTTTTTGTTAGACGGAAATGAAATGATGAAATTTCTGGTGGATGCGATGTGAATACGATTTTTGTTTGACGTCACACAGCACCTAAAAATACTGATTTTCGAAGAATGTTTAACAGCAGCCCAACGAACAACTCTAAATAATTTTAGACAGAGGCGTGGCCAGCATTGGGTCCAGGAGAAAGCAAACTCAAACGTAGGGTCCCCAACCAATCGTGACTTACGAAAACTTCCCATATTTTGTCCACTTAATTACCAGTGGCCTCTGAAGTAAAATCGGGCCAAGTTCTTACAACACGCTCTAGAAATTTACAACGAAAATGCGGTAGGTGAAACAGTCTGCATATTGTTGTTTCCCGCGGTCTTACCCGTGCGACCGTGCGCAAACAGATGCAAGTAGCTGAGTGGTAAAATGCCTGCGAGGCATGCATGCAAGTCGGTTCCGATTTCCCAATTTCGCGCTGGATATTCTTATTTCTACATGTTTATTTGCTCTGCTTTTTTTTGCTCCCACCATTTTCCTGTCTTTCCTTGCCCGGCTGACCCTACGTTACGTCATTCCGAACTGGGATTAATAGCTGATCGGCAGGCGGTGGGTAGTCGGCCTCCCGACTCGTTCCCGCGCGCGTCCGCTTAGAGCTACTCCCTGATGCGGTCACGTTCCCTAGCCCATCGTTCCCGTGCGCGATCGTTTCTGACTGCTCTCTGAAAGACATTCTTTTTTCCTTGCCGTCGGTCCCCATGCGCTGCTCCGAGGTACTCTCTGTGGCGCACCTGTGTCCGTTCCCTGCATGTATTGTTTTGCGGAAAGGTGGGAGCCGCCGTTGCGCACGTGGTCGGATTATTAACGGCGGCGTGTGTCGTTGTTTGCGTGTTAGTCACGTTTCGGTTGGATGCCAGGTTAGACGGAGGATTACTAACAAAAGGCTCGTTTGCGCATTCAGTTATCACTTCAGTCTAATCTAGTTTGAGAGAGCTGGTTTCTGAAGTGGATTGCGATAGGAGAGCATTACAATATCTTCGTATGTCATCAAACTAAAACCGGTAAAACGCGTTGTGGGACGTGTAGTGGACGAGGCTCCCGTCATCTCCCTGTTTAGTCACTGTTGTCGTTCACATATTATAAGGCTTTCTAACACGCAATGGAAGACTGGACGTTGCTCAGCGTTCTATGATCAGTGAGCTCTATGAACATTCAACCTACTGGGTTGTTTACTTTATAAAGAGACAAAACGGCTCATGTCGACAAATGGGGAACACGACGACTCCGTCAGATAGGAATCAAAGTGTTATGTTGTATTTTTTATAGCGCCGACAATGCCTGCTGTCGAAGCTGCTGATCAGTACCTTGTCTGTCACTGGAAAAGCCGGCAAACGCAGCAGCATGGATCAGCAAGACCACAAGTATGATCGCACAGAAATTTAATGAACAATCAGATGTTTACTTCAAGGGGTGCAATGTCGTCTGATATTGTGCCACGCATCCACAAAGTCTGTGGCGAAACATTCACGAACAAAGCGAATATATATAAATGGATCGATAGATTTAAGAATGGGAGGACGGACACACAGTCACAAAGACGTGAGAAGGAATCGATGACTGTCACTGATGATAACCATTTGGTTCACAATTTAGCAACGTGTGATTATCGTGCAACTATACGCACGGTAACTGAAACAGCCGGAATATCAACCCGATCTGTTTGGATCATCCTGCATGATGGACTCCTGATGACGAAAGTCTGTACAAGGTGGATGCCCTACAAATTAACGGTATCTATGGTAACGGACGAGCAGATGAAGGTTCGCGTCGATACTTCGAAGAAACATCTTGACAGATATACATGAATAGGCGAAATTTTCCGAAATCGTATCGTCACCGGCGATGAATCATGGCTTTACTATTATGGCCCAGAGGGCAGAAACAGTTCTAAAGGATGGATTCGCAATTCGTCCGCTCCAAAGAAGTGTCGATTGGGATCAGCGGCCAATCGTAAGAACATTTCCAAGGCCATGTACATGGTCTTGGAGAAAGGAGGAATCTCTCGTAGTATATCGGGTTCCATCTAGGGATGCACCGGATATCCGGTCCGGCCGGATATCCGGCCGGATATTAGAGATTATCCGGTATCCGGTATCCGGCCGGATATTTTTGTGATCCGGCCGGACACTGCCGGATATTTAACCTCCCGGTGTACAATCAAGACGGTGCTCTAATGTCTGCGTCCAAAACCGTTTCAGGAGAAACGTGGCTTGTTGTGTTGGACTGTCGATGTAACTGGCAATTCCAAGTCGGTCTGGAGACCTTGGGACCAATTCTTTTCTGTATTGGTCCGGGTGGGTTCGGACATATCTTTGCAAGAATGGGACTCAAGTTCAAAACTGTGAAACAATAGCCAGCATGCGGTCAGTAGCCCATCTTATGATTTATTATCTTCCTTTTTCCGGAATATTTCTTATCTTTCTCAAATTCTGACACAAATGCATTAGGGAACAATATAAATTGTGGGCACTGGAAAATGAGACAGTATTTAAAATCATACCGTAAGCACATTTATTACTGTATGAACATTAAACTTTGCAGATTGCTTAATGGATCATTTCCGTCACCTCTCATCTGTCGACAACACGCACGCGCCTGAGTACGCGCACCAGCATTTAACGCGGTATCTCTTGGTCCAGAGCAGCGATTACCTGGCTCATCCAGCGCTTTAGGGCGACTTTGGATGTTACGTACCAGTCTCCCTGATACATCCTCTGCTTAATGATGCCCCAGATGTCCTCAGTAGGACACACCTGGCACACACAGGGGGACTGCTGTTACGCACTACATACGGCACTCTGGCCTCTTCCAGCAACTTGAGCGTTTTCTTCGCATAATGAGCGCTGGCCAAGTCTGGCCAGATTAACATGTCCCTCCTCGAAACAGTCCTCATCCAAATATGGGATGAGCACATCTCCTACGCACTTCTCACGGTACACATTACCATCAGCATTACCCATACCCGGCATGATAGCCGGCTTTGTCACACCCCTGAGAGAGATGGCGGGAAACTTGCTCTCTGGCCTCAGTTGTACTTCTGCTGGACTTCTGCTGGACGTGCTCCAACAGAGTACCCAGGGTTTCCTGACGTATACCTCTCGTGGTAGGTGAAGTAGCTTTCGTCGTCCATGGCAATGCCCCGTTCTTTCCGATTTCATGTGATCAGTTTCCTCAGTCCGATTTCTCGGGACAGTTTCCGGATGCGGGTCATTTGGGCGACCTCTTGTTTTTGGGTGACCTGGGGTGACCTCTTGCTCTTTCGGTACCGAACCTTGTTTGCCACCAATATTTTTTTGTGACGTACGTTCTGGAGATTCCAAACCCTCCAGCCGGAACGCGTTATGACGCCCGTTGTTTTTAACAGCTCGAATCAGCTACAGCTGTCTTTTAACACGCGCACTGGAATGGGGATCTTTTTGTGCCCCCACCTGCTCTTCTTGAATATCTCGAGAACGCATCTGAGCTGGTTGGTGTTACTTTGTGACATTTATGGCAATTGAATAACTCGTCGAATGGTGTAGAAAAATTGGAAATCAGCCGAAAATTTTGAGGTTTCAAGCATTTGAAGTCAGTCAAACATCACGAAAACGACGGTTGTCGCTGACAAATGGGAACTTTGTGAAAGAACTGGCGTTCTATTTAAGACTGCTGTTTGAACGCAGTCAGGCGATGTCATTCGGGCATAAGTGATGGACGTACCAAGGCCACAGCCAGGGTCAGTAAGGGCTAAGGGCATCAAAGGTCAAGGTTTGTGACCTGATCCAGATTTCCTTTGCAACATGTCAGTTTGTATGAAATATGCATTCGAAGGCCCTAATAAAAACACGCGTGCGCACACTGATACGCTTACATATTCCAAGGCCAGTGAAGGTCAAGGTCGTTAAAGGCCAAGGTCAAATATCTTGTAACCTTGCTCAGATTTGTTCTGCGACATGTCGATTTGTATGAAAATATGCATTCAAAGGCCCTAATAAAGACACGTGCGCGCACCTGGATATGCTTACATATATACCAGAGTCGAAATCTGATCCGGAAAAGATGAAAAATGACGTCATAGGTCAATGACCTGACATGGCCTCGACCCAAAATCCCCAGTCAAGACGCCAAATAAATGGAAGTTGTATTCTACGTCTTAAAGGCCAACAAACACCCCGTTTCTTTCAAAAAGTTGTACGGAATGGCCTGTAGTTGTACGGAATGGACACGTGTGCGCACATGCAGACGCTTATATATATGCCAGAGTCATTTCAGGTCAAAGTCATCAAAGGCCAAGGGCAGGTTTTTGTGACCTGGTCCAGATTTGTTTTGCGATACATCGATTTGTGTGAAATACGCATTCAAAGACCCTTCTAAAACACGTTTGGCATATTGATACTGACATGTATAAACATACATAGCTATACATACATAAAGAACATATAAACGCTGGAAATGACCAGATGTACCGATGTTAGATACCTTCACTGAAAATACACCAAAAGATACATGTCGCGCCCTCATTTACTCTCAAAGTGTCCCGTGTTGTTCAAAATCCGATCTGTAAAAGACGAAAAAATGACGTCACAGGTCATTGACCTGACATGACCTCGACCAAAAATCCCCAGTCAAGACGCCAAATGAATGAAAGTTATCGTATTCCACATTTTAAAAGCCCAACAAACAACCCGTTTCGTTCGAAAAGTTGTACGGAATGGCCTGTACAGGCCGATAAAGTGTCCAAAGTTGACCTTTCCCACCTCATTTGGCCTTGAAGATATCGACTCACAAGCTGTGGGCATTTTTTACTAATTTTTTCATTTTTTCATATTTTTCTTTTCTATTCAGTCTTTTCGGTTTTATTATTTCAATAGAAATAGTAAATAAAAACATGTAAACATAGTATCCGGTATCCGGCCGGATATCCGGCACCTCCGATCCGGCATATCCGGTATCCGGCCGGATCACAAAAATCCCGAACCGGTGCATCCCTAGTTCCATCCAACCAAACTGTCACAGCTTCATGCTACTTTATTACTTCTACTACGGACCCTTGAGATCCGGTGCTCATGGCTGTCCCGGGGCGCTTGTCCGACCCAGGGCCTACGACCGTCCCATGGTCCCTAAGTGTCGCAGAATTTCTGGCTGTCTCATGACCGTCGCAGAGTTCATGGACGTCTCAGGGCGCCGATTGTTTCAGGACCCTTAACCATCGAGAGTCCCTGGATGCTTCATGCTCATGACAGCCTCCAGGGTCCTGACCGTCTCAGGATCTCTGACAGTCCCAAGGCTTTTGAAAATCCCAGGGTGTTTGATCATCCCGGCCAGGTGGGCGCCGAATGACCCTGCAGTCGGTGCGCCCGTAAGCCCCAATAACCAACCAACCATCCCGGCCAGGATCCCGGACCATTTCACGGCCCGTGTTTGTTTCAGGACCTGGGACCATCACAGGGCCCTGGCCGTATCTGCGCCGCTGGCGGCCTAAGAGCCTCTGGTCAGCCTTCGGGGAGGCGGTGGTCGCCCCCGTCGCCCTTCCCATGGCTACGGCGCTGATTTTGTCGTCAAACATGTGGTATATACTGTATGGAGCGACTCACCAAAATTGTCGACAAACGGCTCTGACGAAACTTGTAAACGCTCACAAAACAAACAAAAAAAAGCATTAAGAATCGCAGAAAATCGCACGACTTCTAACCTGCACTTTGATGGCCGTCTTGTGCTTGAGTTTGTATTTCATCGGTTAGCCCACGTAAAAACAACGGTCAGCGTACAACTGTCGTCGTAATCGTGGCAGAGGTGAGTGAACCTTGATTTGGTAGCGATTTGGTAGCAAAGCTTAAATAGGACATGTATCGCGCAGATGACACTGTAAACAAAGGTCGCTTAATGCAGTAGGAATGTGTTCAGACGACTGACTGACGCCCGACGAGACACAAGACTTGACTCAAGACTTTGGACACCTGAGCCCAAGAGGCTGTGTGTCCTAAATCGCAACAAACAAACAAACAGTAGGAATGTGCAGACAACTGACTGAGACGCCCGACGAGACACAAGATGACCCAAGACTGAACACCTGAGCCCAAGAGGTTGCGTGTCACAAACAAACAGTAGGGATGTGTTGGGTCCTTGTTAGCTTCTTGAGTAGAGATTCGGGCACAATCGCGAGATTGTGACACGTGAGGTGTGGATTGGACATGGTACGCTTGAGCCCAAGTGGCTGTGCCTGCTAACCCAAACCAACCAACCAGAGGCGTGTTGGCAGAGACGACTGACTGACACTGGACAGTACAAAAAACAAGGCACAAACTCTTGAGCCCAAGAGGCTGTGGTAATTTTTACTAAGTGCACCACCGTGGCCAGAATCCTAGGCTGTTTGTCTTGACCCACTACAAAGAAAATCAGAGGCATGTTGGGCAATATCCTTTGGCAAAAAACTGGATTTCATGGAAGACTGGACATATGAGCCTGCAAGAGGCTGTGTAACCTAGCTTACAAACAAACAAATGTGTATGGGTCCTCTGAGTTAGCTCAGTGACAGGGCTTGTTTGTGTTTGACCAGTTGGAACATTTCTCAAAGATTGTGGTGTTTGTTTCACGTTAAGGAGGGATTGATTGGACACATTTGAACTGGCATCTTTCTTTCACTGAAAATTAGGACTGCTATTTTGTAATGAGGTTTGCTGGTAGGTGGTTAAATCTTGTTCTGTGCTGAGAGTTCATTTTTTGAGATGTGTCTCAAACATTTTGGTGACTGCATGGTTGAACACTGCATGGTAAAAGTTTATTCTTAAAGGAAGTGAAATTCAGACATTGTGGTAACATGGGACTACTGCAGTGTACTTTCAAGCCCAGTGGAATCATAAAAAGATTCACCATGTACCTTTCTTGTGTATGGTTTCAGCATCAGGCTACTTAGACATTTGACATCTGACCATGATAAACTCATTGGCATACATCTCAGTACTGTAGTTAAAAAGCAATTCTGAAAATTGCTCTTTGTGGTATGATCATATATAACTGCAGTTTGAAGAAGACCAAAACTATGTTGTAGGTGATTTGTTTATCATGTAAATCATTTGCTCATTGTATCAGCATAAAATGTAGCATCGGCAACAGACAGTTATAGCAGGAAAATGCCAGTGTTCTTTGACCAGGTCATGTCTTTGAATGACTGATTTCCTTTTTAGGTGCAGATGCCTTTTGGAAGCATTGCAATGGCTGCAGATAATATTCAGGAGGTCACTGAAACTGCAAAATTAATGAACCTGCAAGAAAAAGTACATACAGTAAACACAGAGGACAAGTGGGGCTTTGAGCTACCCCAGCTGTATCAACTGGCAATCAAATTTTACAGAGGTAAGGGTTATGTGGCACTTTTAGCTGGGTTAACCAGTGATGGTTGTTTAAAGGAAACATAATTTCACATCCCTGGTGTGGACATTACTGGCATGTGGAAGCTGGAGGTGCTGTGTTTGACATTTTGTCAGGAGTCATCAACAGACTTGATCAGCACTATTGCAGTTTTCTGGTGTATTGAGTGCTGATGCTGCCATCTTTTGTGACTTTTGTCCGTCGCTTCTTAAATGACTGTTATCAGACCATTTTGAGACCGTTCGTTTGGTCTCAAGTCCCATTTTCCGAAAAGACGTCGCTGGCAAATGCCGTCGGTGGGCGAGCTTTTCTTTGGCGCCGACGGAGTCCTGGGTGGACTACTTTGTCAGGCAGACGCCTCCGTCTGGGAGGTCGGGGTGGGCGTCCGGCCGCTACCCCGTGACGTGCCACGGGTCCAGGGGGCCAGCCGGCGGCGGCTGCAGCTCGGGCCATCCAGGTGCGGCCCCGCGCGTCTGGCGGCCCCGCCGACTGCCCCCGTCTTCTCTGTTCGGCCGTCTGTTTGGAGCCGCGGCGGCCCGTTAAGCCGGCCGGGGCGGCGGCCGGCCGGCCCCGAGCCGGGCCCGGGCGTCGGGCGTCCGGCGGCGCACGGTCGGCGCGCTGAGCCGGGCCGGCGTGTTGCAGAGAAAGAGGGTAAGGCGATCCAGCTGACGTACGGCGAGCGGCTGCGGTTCGCGGCGCTGGCGCAGCAGGTGGCGCACGGCCCGTGTCGGTCCGACGCGCTGCCCCAGCTCGGCGTGCTCGACGTCATCGGACGCGACCGCAGGTGCGTGGCGACGTGATGTTGATGCGGTAACGCGGTGGCCACTTTTGGGATTGGTCTGTCCCGTGCAGGTGCTGTGGTTGTCATTGTCGAATCATAAGCATGCGGTTTGCAGTCTTCCTACACCGTGCCGGCTTTATGTTTTGATGAGCTCTGTGTTTCGAATACCCTAGCCGTTTTTTCTTTTTCTTTTTACTGAGCATACCCCAAAAATAAGTGATGGGCGCCATCTGACCAGGCAGTCGATGTGTCCTTGAGGCTCAGTAATCCGTCAGCCCATTTATCAAGCGTCGCTCCTGCTCCTCCCCCCCCCACGTTCCCTTAGCTGGCAGCCTGTCCAACGCTACCGCTCGAACTGGTAGCGCGGCAAGGTCTGGCCCCTCCAGCTCTGCCCACTGGCCAGTCGGACCCGCCACGCGTGACGTGACGTGACGCCGTGTCAGCTGGCGTCTGTATCGTCCACGCCGCCGGCCGCAGGCAGGCGTGGTTGGAGCTGGGCGAGACGGACCGGCCGGCCGCCATGGTCTGCTACGTGGAGCTGCTCGACTCCGTCTGCCCCATTTTCCGGCCGTACGCCGAGGCGCACAAGCGGGACCTGGAGGCCAAGCGCCGGAAACGGTGAGACGCCGGGGAGGCTGTGTTGGTCGGGGCAGCTACCGCGAGGCTCGCCAGAGGCTTTGCCGACTTGTAACAATCGTACAGTGTACTGGGAGATCTGGATCTGGCCGCCATGTCTTACATCTCTGCGCCGTATTTTGACCTACTGATGCTGCCATCTCTGCATTATTTTTTGGCATACTGGTGCTGTCATCTCCTCACCTTGTTCTGACGTACTGATGGTGTCATCTCTGCACCGTTTTCTGACGTACTGGTGCTGCCATCTCTGCACCTTGTTCTGACATACTGGTGCTGTCATTTCTGCACCGTTTTCTGACGTGCTGGTGCTGCCATATCCGTACGGCATTCTGACGTACTGGTGCTGCCATATCCGCACTGTTTTCTGACGTGCCGGTGCTGCCATCTCTGTGCGGCGTTTTGGCGCGCTGCCGTATCTCTGCTTTGTATTCGGACTGGCGGCCGTTTTGTCTGCAGTGAGGAGGAGCGGGAGGCGGAGGAGCTGAGGCAGGGCCGCCTCCTGCTGGAGGAGATGGCCCGCAGGCAGCGCGAGGAGGAACTCCTGAGGCAGGCCGAGACCAAGTCAGTGGCCGCCTCCCTCCCTTTCCCTTGCCATGTCTCTGGCTTAACATGCCTTCATATTTATGGGACATGTGATTCATGTGGTGTTCTCGTATGCTGTGGATTCTGATGCTCTTAGTGCGAACGTTGTGTTCATGAATTGGTGTACATTCTGTGTTGATGTCTAGTTAAAGTGTGAATATTGAGTCATATGCCCGCGCCATCCATATCCCGCATCCAATATTGTCGGAAGCTTCATTCGTTTCTCACATTCCTTTTGTGCACATGACCATTGGTACCGATGTTTTGCACGACCCTCTCTGTGTTGGTACTAACGTTATCCTCAGGAATCCTCAGTATGCATCTCTCCAGAGATACCTCTCGAACTGGAGGCCGTCGTTTGTCTCCACTTTCCCCGCTGACCGACTCCTGCCCTGCCGACTCACCGGCTGCCCGCCCGTGCCCGCAGGCGACGTATCCAGGATGCGCTGAACCAGCAGACCTACGTCCAGTTCCGCGCCTACGCCGAACAGCAGTACCCGAGCAACCCAGAGCAGGTGAATAGCCCCGCGCTCCGTGGCCCGGCGGCGGTCTCCTGCCTTTTAAACCCACTGTGATCGCTCGCCATGGCCTGCCTTCCGGGTATGGGAAGGCAGGCGTGTCTGGGTTTGTTTTGAACAGTGTTGCACAGCTGCGTTTCGTGGGAGAATTATGATTGCGCTGTGCGTTGTATTTGGTGGTGCTTTGCAGAGCAGATGAACGTAACGGCCACAGCTTGTTCCGACGAACAATGCCCCGGATACTGGCCAGGCGAGAAGAGCAGCTCGGAGCTTGTGCGGGCACGCGCAGTGCAGTGCTGCGCCGCCGGCGCCGCTGGGTGTCCGTTCACGGCCGACGGCTCTCTGCCTGTCCAGTGCGACGCACACCGCTGGGGTGACGACGGCTGTGCCGGGGCCGGAGGACTGTGGGTCGCGCCGGCCAGTCTCCGAGCGCCGCTGTTCGGTGCGGTCGCGGCCGTCAGGCCCGTGGGGCCGAGCCGGGCTGGCACCAGAGTCCGGCGGGCAGACCCGGCCCTCCACGTCGGCTCCGGCTGACTGCGGGCGCCGTCTTCCAGCAGGCGGTGCTGATCCGGCAGCTGCAGGAGCAGCATTACCAGCAGTACATGCAGCAACTGTACCACCGGCTGCAGCAGCAAGGCGGCGCCGAGGACTCGGCGGGGAGCGCGGGTGGCCCGACGGAATCAGGTGAGGCCGGTGCGGCTCGTGATGGCCGTCCCGCAGTGTGGAGCGCGGGACATCGCGCACATCAGGTGCATTGCGCACGCTGACGGAGACTCGGACTCGGGCGTTTTTTGAGGCTGTTCTCGACGCATTGTGGCCATTACAACCTTACGTCAACACTGAGGTAGTTAGAGAGCAGTGCGCATAGTGTGTGCAGCGTATATATTTGATGCGGTGTGCACGCGATGTCGGATAGCATGACAGCGTGGAGCAGGGCGAAGAGCTTCAGCCTTGGGGGGCAAGATACCCTCCGTGAAAATGGCGCCACTCTTCGAGTCATGACGGCATGGAAAATTCGGCTCATGGTGGCCAAATTCTGCAGCAAGCGGTGGACTCTGTCGATAGTCGACATTGATGTGCTTGCTCTAGGGACTTCCAGAGCCGTTCGCGCATTATATTGCTCTACCCAACTGAAATCACCGTGACGCCACATTTCATTGCAACCTGGCCGGACGTGGCGGTGTCGATGTGTCCAGCGTTGCCTGCCAGAGGCTGCTGTGGAAACTAGTCGTTCCGCACGCACTCGCTGGGGTTCCTCCGTCCTGCCGTCCGTCCCCGGCCTGCCCTCTTCGTCTCGCAGACGTCGTGCCCGTGTGTCGCCCGTAACTGTGCCTGACGCCTAGCGAGCGGTGCAAGGTCGGCCATTTCGGCGCGCCTCGTTAGTCAGTGCTGTGGAATAGCGGATTTCCTGACGTCAGCCTGACCGTGCGAGCGGCCGCCTTGGTGCTGCCCGTGCCGACACGGCCCCGTCACGCCTCTCTCTGGTCTCTCCCAGCTGGGAGCGCCAAACGGCAGGTGGCCGGCGCCGCGGCGGAGACGTCCTCAGCGCAGTTCTCGGAGGCGGCCGCCGCCCCGGACACCCGCCAGCCGGCGCCCGCCGAGCCGGCGCAGGAGGCGGCGGACGGCGACGGTGAGCTGCTGTTCTGGGCGCAGCCTGGGAGCGGACGGGCCCTCGTGGCGTAAATTGCCTCTGGGAAGTTCATCCGGAAGCTGGAAGCGTTTCAAAAAGAAGGCGTTTGTAGGTGGTGTAGTGTTTTGGTTTTGTGTCAGCATTGTTATGCTCTGTGTTTACTCTTTTGTGACTCAGTTTTGGACATTTGGGAAATTAGTGTGATATTTTCTCGTGGAAGCTGTTTAGTGTTACGTATGTTACCCTGAAAAGAATCGCTAGAATGTCCGTGTCATGGAAATTATGTCGGTGGAATACATACAAAACTTTCCTCGGAACGTCGCTGGCCGCCTGGGAGACAAGCGGGCGCAGCCAGTGTTTGACAGGCGGCCATCACCAGGCTGGCACCGGTCGGCCGGCCTTTGAGTTCCTGCTCGTTTCGTTTTTTCTGAGTTCCTTTTTCGGTGCGTGTGGCGGGCAGGCGGTGGCGGCTGGCGGCTGAGAGTAGCCCGGATGTGGACGCGCCGTGACCTGGCGCCATTCAAGGCGGCTGTGCGCGCCGAGGGGGGCCGCGCCGTCATCACGGTCGGCCACGGCGAGACGGTCACGGTGAGCGGCGTCACGGCAGCCTCGGCGGCCGACAACGTCACTTGCTGGTACCGGGTCGTGACCGATGTCCGCTGGGCGTCCATTGGGCGTTTTTCCACCGCATGGTGCCGTTCGGCGATTCGGAATGTGTTCAGTTTGTTTATTGTTACTTCGCATGGTGTGCTTACATTGCTAATTTAGTCGTTGCGTGTCAGTAATTTCGAATGTTGTAACAGACCTGACGCGAGTCTGGGTACGTCCATTGGCAACGTGTTCGCTCCTCCTGGTGGCCATTTATCGCAATGTTTGAGTGTTGCTTCCCGGAACAGTATCTGGCCGGTGACATTAACCCCCCATTGACTGGGGAGGGTTCAGCGCCCCTGGCGCATTTCTTAGATATCTCCCAAACGAATAAACGCAGTGTCCTTAAACTTCCAGTACCTTTTCTTCCATTATTTGTGGACATCTGGACACAAATTTGGAAACCAGGTCATCTTAGATCACGTCTTAATGACGTCGTAAAGACGACCATATTTTGCGATGCGACGTACAGTTGTACTTTACAGCTGTATTGTTGGTGTTTCTACGATGTGCGACGACTGTCGTTTGCGTTATATATCAGTATGGCTGGAGTCCATTGTGGGGCATCTCTGATCTCATGTTAGGTCATCCTAGGTCAAACATGCATTCCTGGTTTTCTGGGTCCAGTTATAATACCTTTTGGAAAAAGAACTCAATGAACTGAGTTTTCGATATGGCTAGATAATCAAA
The DNA here is from genome assembly GCA_030062745.1 of Capitulum mitella. Classification (NCBI taxonomy): domain Eukaryota; kingdom Metazoa; phylum Arthropoda; class Thecostraca; order Pollicipedomorpha; family Pollicipedidae; genus Capitulum; species Capitulum mitella. The sequence goes on from CP099847.1 coordinate 30,690,073, forward strand.
TTTTATGGTAACGAACTGCACGCACAACTTACACAGCAGTTTCTTGCGAGATTGCAAAAAATTTTCGTACACGGTGTAAAGAAATGATGTTACAGCTCTTTGGCGCTCTTAATATAATGACATTTTGCTTTTGGCTTCTGTCTTATTTCCCATTGTGTTCACCTTTCTTTTTATGCCGTCCATCGTACGGTCTGTCGTACCACACACCAACTTGTCCTGAATCTCCGCAGAAGTTTCCGACCTTGCCTTCCGGATGGTCCTCACAAGTGTCGTTTCACAAATGGCCGGATGCAGCTTTGATATGCTCTCCATGACGATCGCTGAGAGGTCTCTATAGGTGACAGGTCAGGGCTGTTTCCGGGCTAGTCACCCATGGTCCAGTACCCCGGAAGGTTCTCTTGACACTTCAGCAAAGTCTTCTTGGACGGCGGAACACCATCTTACTGGAAAATTCGTTGCGACATGTCTGGCGGCATTTTCCTTTTGGTGGAGAGCCTTGTTCCCTCTCCCGGCGGATAGCTGATGTCTCAGTCTTGTTCAGTATTCCTCCGGCGTAGCAATAAGTCGGTTACCCTTTTCTGTCTGGAGGTGATATAAAGCTCAAATGGCCCCGATAACCCATCATTCCCAGACCGGAATCTTTAGCTTCTGCTTTACTGTCTCCGACACTGGGACTTGTGAGCTGTTGCTCCCCGAACTCGTTCGTTCTGGTGGCTAGGAGGATGGTGGAGTTTGAAAGAAGACTTATTCGAGAACATGACACACCTCCAATCCTGAATGGTTCAGTCTCTCCTTGTCCGAACAAATTCAAGGCTTCTTTACCTCTGAGTTTGAACTAACTTTGGTCGAATTTTCGGCTTGAAGGGTTTGAGATGGAGATTTGTCCTTAGATAAGTGTGGGCAGTCGGGAGCGGTATTGGGTACCCACTCTCAGTCTCTGGGCCAACTTCTTGGTTGACTTCCTTTTCTTCAGAGTTGATTTGGCAGTGACATTTTCTGCCACTCTGCTAATGGTGATCTTTCCCTCGTCCTCGTCTGTTTTCCAGGGAAGTACGCTCTTTCCAACGGGTAACTAACCGGTAAACTGAACGCACATGAACACCCAACTCCTTGGCTTCGTGGTGCGGTGGCCTCCCACCGACTTCCATTCCGACTCCCATCGACTCCCACCGACTTCCATTGCCATTGCCATGTGGCGAATCGTCAACTGTGCTTTTTGGCCATCCCTGGACACGTTGAGCTGGCTGGTCTGGCACTGGCCACCATGTGACCTCTCCTGAGGGCGTCGCCTCGGGTCAGGCAGGAGTGTATGTCACGTGACCCACAGGCGTCCGGTGTCGCCCGAGGGCAGGTCGCGGGACTTCCGGCTGTGATTTTGACTGAGAGGCGACGTGTTTTCTCGCTCGGAAGTTATGACATCAATTTCTGGACCGTAGTTTCACCTTTGGCGATTTTATTCAGACTTCGGCTTGGCGAGTAAACTGGTGGCGTCTTTTTGACATTCTAGAGGACCGGTGTGGAAATATCAGCTTTTGCTTTGTTGTGCAGCGTTCCGTGGAAATGTGCAACATGGACAGACTGACTCGTGGGGTCATCCAGAGATGTCAGATGGAGTTCCCTTGCTTGTGGCAGTCCGAATTTTTAACTACAAAATGTTGGATTGTTGCATGTGGACGATAATTGAGGCCATTTCAAGGCTTTCGTTGTTCCCAAAGCTCGCTGAAAATGTTTTTTTTTTTTGTTCCCGTGTCAAATGCGCCAGAAACATGTATTGCATTACACGTTATAAAGGAAGTCATTTGGGTCAGGTGGCATGTAGAAGATGAGGTAAAGCTGCCAGGAACATATTGCTACGCGAACATCGATCTCGGTCTGTTTTTTATTACGATGGTGCGAGTTTGGAGAAAACGGTCACTTTTTCGTGTTTGACCTGACCTGTGACGTCATCGTAGACCCAAAAATAAAAAGAATCTATATGTCACAGGACTGCAAGATGCGGAGCTGTCGATTGGCGTTTGAATCAGCGGAATGGGATGATTGGTTCTCGAGATGGACAGAGAGTGTTAAACGCCCCGCTCCTCCCCCTTCAATGGAAGGTGGCGAAATACCATAGTCATTGCCGGGTGAACTGGCTACTGGCTGCAACGAGACATTGTTGACATTGGTTTCGTCTGTTTTTCTTTAAGTTTTGCATTGCCTCTTGGTAAGTTTCTGAATGTTTACCTCGGCGGTATCCTGAGTAAAATCTTAGCGCTCTGATTCTGCTATATCCAAAATATGTAATTAGAAGGTGGCCCTTATTGGTGGCATTGAAGTAAAAGTTTGTGTATTCCGTAGCAAATGGATTATTAAGTAGGAAGTAAGCAACCATGCAAGATGTTGTGGATCTGTCCTTTCTTCTCTCGAAATTCTCAGCAGAGAAGCTGAAAAAAGCCCAAAAATGATCACAAGTATGCCCGGGCAGTTAACCCGCCCATGGGGGGACGCCCCCAGGTTTTTCTGGGGTTGGGAGAGAACCAACAAACACAGAGTCACCAAACTTGTGTACCTTTTGCTCCATCAATTTTACGTCTCGTGTCAAAATTTTGACCTCAGGTCAGGTCAGGTGCCTGACCTAGGCCAGGTCAAACAGACCTATGTCAAAAAAAGTTTAGCGCCCTCTAACTTTTTCGCAAAACAAGATATCTCAATAATACTTTCAGGGATTAGTGATCGTGATAGATGCAACAAATCTGCTATCTCGGATTTTTCGGAATTTTTCGGGTCATTGACCTAAGGTCAAGCCTATTTTTAAGACATATCGCCGTCTTTTCTGAAATTGACGGAATATTCCATAACATTTTTGGTGTGGAGTGAAGCAGACATCTAGTTGCCGTCATCGGGCAAAGTATCAGTGACTTCCAGCCATTGACCTGAGGTCAGGTCACGAATAACTGTAGTGAGCCAAAATGTACCACCGTCAAAATCGACGATGAATTACTCAGAATGGGTAGAAAATGGCAGAACTAGCTTACACAGACGTAATTAATACCAGGAACTTCAAAAAGTTTGAAAAAGTAGCATATTTTGGAAATAAACAGGCTCTCGCGAATAAAGCTCCGCCAACTTTGTAGATTGGCAACTAATCAATTTTTCCAAAATTTAAGCATGAGAAACCATCACAAGAACCACAAAGATCAATCAATTTGACATAGATTGTCCTTTTTCGCAAAAATGAAGGAACGCTAAAATTAGTTCCCGTCAATTTGGTACCGCATACGACAGCGGCGCACAGTGACGGCTGACGGGAGAATTACGGTGTCTTTAACTCAACGTTTCGGCGTATATATTGAACAAATCTGGCGAAATTAGACGTGTATCGGCATCCGCGGACATTTACTTGTGCGCTGGTGCCTTTACCTATGCGTTATTAGTCACAGCCCTTGAGATTCAGGCCATTTCTCGGTCTCATGCAGTCGGCTATGAGAAAACATATATAGGGCGTAAATTGGCTTACATATTATCTAAAACTAAAAATGAGACCAGTTTCGAGCTCTACTCGTCACAGGCTTTCCAACGGTATGCTTATTTTTATCGTGCGACCAACCGTTCGTGAGTTAGAGGGGGGGGGCAGTCAACTGCCCCCCCCCCAGTCGCCGGTGTTCGGGACGGACCGACGGTCGTGCGCGGGTTAAGTCAGGTCAGTCTTAGCTGTTCACGCGTGGATTGCGAGAAGGCTGTTGACTCGAATGTCACATAGGAGTTACGACGACGTAATGATGAAACAGCTTTGACTGGTTCCTGGCAGTCTGTTAAAGCCATATATTTAGCCGAATGAAACCGGTCGGCGCTATACACTGGGTTGCTGTGTGTTCACCGGACTGGGCCCATCACGTGTGACCGCTGGTCTGGCCGGCCGAGGTGGCTGTGAAGGACTGGTGGTACTGGTGACGGGCTGTGGAGGGCGCTGGCGCTGCTGTTGTTGGGCTGTGGAGAGCTCTGGTGCTGTTGCCGTTGGTTTGTGGAGAGCGTTGGTTATGCTGCTGTCGGGCTGCGGTGCTGTTGTCGGGCGTGCCTGGTCTGGGACTGACCAGGTGACGCCGTCGTGCCCCGCTGCCAGGTGCGCGTGCCGACTCACGACGACGGCGCCTGCCTCTTCTGGGAGTTCGCCACCGATAGCCACGACCTGGGTTTCGGCCTGTTCTTCGAGTGGGGCGCCTCCGACGATCAGCGCGTGACGATCCAAGTCAGCGACAGCGAGGAGGACGAGGAGGAACAGGAAGGTGCGGAGAGGCGAGGCGTCTGGCGTGTGCCGCCAAGGCATTCTGTTGGGGTCCGGGTCCGAATGTTTTTTCTCAGGAATTGGGGACCGATGTAGTGCGTTTTAATGGTCGGTCGTTGTCGTACGTCAGATGGTCTCTTCCCCTCAGCCAATATTTGCCTTTCTTCAGTCGGTCCATGTCCTCTGTAACTAGGTCCCAGTTTTCCGACAGCCAGTCTCTGTCCTCCATCGGTCGGTCTCCGTCCTCCGTCAGTCGGCCTCTGTCCTCCGTCATTCAGTTTGTCCCTCGTCAGTCGGCCTTTGTCCTCCGTCAGTAGGTCTCTGTCCTCCGTCAGTAGGCCTCTTTCCGCCGCCAGTCACTCTGTATCCTCCGTCAGTCGGCCTCTGTCCCCCGTCATCGGTCAGCCCCTGTCCTTCGTCAGTCCTCGGCGCCTGCGTTGATCGGTGTATGTTTGTTGTGTGCAGAGTCGGACTCGGAGCCGGCGCAGCAGTCGGAGGTGGCGGCTCGGCCAGCTGTCTCCTGTATCGTGCCCGTGTACCGGCGCGACTGTCACCAGGAGGTGTATGCCGGCTCCCATCAGTATCCCGCGCAGGTAGGCGCGGCGGCCGCCGGCCTGGCCACCGACATGGCCGGTACAAATCTCTCGTAGCTCTGAAACCAAACCAGATAAAATGATGCATAGGCACTGATTCAGGCAGTGAAATAGTGTTTCAGAAACAGTGTCGAAGACGGCTGACAGTACGTTGAAGTGAAGTGTGGGATGGGTGCTTGTCCATCGAGTACATTTTCTTGAAGTTTCCTTTTACGTTGGGTTTTTGCCACGCGGCTGGGGTAATCCCTGCGAGATACTCTGACGTATGGGAACAGGGTTCCCGTGCCGAAGGCCACGGGAAAATATGTGCTCCAGAGGCATTTTATACTCCAAAAGTTTGGTCTTGTACCTCCATCAAAGAGCTCTGTTATAACCATGTTGACAAATTTCCAAATCTGCAAGGAAATGACTCTGTATGTACTCAGTAAGTGTGATGTCAAACCTGCTTTTAGTAGGTATGGTATGGTACCACACTGACTTACATCAAGAGCGCCAATTTAAACCATTATTACTCATTATAAAATGCTGCATTCCAAAACGAAAATTACACTCCGACGCCAAGAACAAAAACCAGATTTCCAGCACCGTATGGGAATACATAGTCCCATATTCTCTCCTTTGGGAATTGTCATCAGGCACGTGTGTGCCGCAGGCCCCGATGTTGACGATAAACAAAGCGAATACTAAGTGCCGCACGCGACGCAGACGGTACGAGGGTTAGACCTTCTTGAAAGCCTTGACCCCTGGCATTCTGGCTGCTCTTTCTGATCGTTTTTCCGAAGGAAGACCAGACTGACGTGTGTTTTTCTCGCCCAGCGCCGTTGGCGGCATTTGGTGCGCAGAATCACTTGTCGAGGCGTTTTAGATAATATCGCCCCCCCCCCCAAAAAAAAACGAATGGAAAATAGATCATGGCAAACCCATTTATATTACAAGTTTATCAAATTTGTTCTCTTGATAGAGTTTATACCAATAACTTTGGTCTATAGACGCTAATTTTCTGATGTGTTCACTACATGACAGCATGAAGTATTAGTCATATACCTATGACGTATTTTCCAATCGTTTTCCGTTTTTATGGCATATGCTTCTGCTTCTGTGCTTATGCTTCTGGTAAGATTCAGCCGTGTCACATTTGCCTATCGCTCGGTGTCCAGCATCCCGCTGTGGTGAGGCAGCTTGCAGCAGCCGACGTACGATGCTCTCAGCGCCGCTCACGCCAGTCTGACGTGACTTGTCACGCTGTTTCTCACGCCGGCCCAGCGAGGCCGCTCACCAGGATCCGCCCGGCATCATGGAGGCTTCTCCAGTCGCCCAGTTCTCTGAAAACATTGTTTGTCACGTTACTTGAGTTAATGATGACTGTCCCATTTTACTGTCTGACCTCACTGTATGATTACGGACTTAATGACGATCCACCAGCTGAGTCACTGTTTTCGGTAGCTCAGTAGAGCGCTGGTCTCGCCGTCCTCGGCGGGACGGGTTCGTGTCGCCGCTGCGCTCGACGTTTGGCCCGCGGGTCAGCGGGCGTCTGACCAGTATAAGGTCGTGGAGACTAGCACACGGTCGTTTCGCACCCTTGGCAGTACCTTGAACGTCCGCCGCAAAAAACCGTCAACTGGAATTGTGCGATCGGGATGGAATCCCGAACATGGACCCAGCAGTCAGCCAAATCAAATTCAAAGAAATCGTGTCGTGCGTTGGCTGTTTTCACGTTAACGATGAGGTGTCCGACCTGAGTGCGACAGAACTCTATTGGACACCACATCGTTTTGAGACGTTTTCAGCAGAGGCGCCTGCCAGGGCTTTGCGAAAGACTGACTGTAACAACGAATGCTGTACATGTCCCACTGTTCTGCTTGTTATGCTTAGCTCAGAGCAGGGTGGACTTGTCCAGAGAGTTATCCGGAATGTAGAAAAATCTCATTCAATTGGCCCTTTGTGGCCCAAAATGCCTAGTTGTACGAAACTTTTGATACCATCTTCAACATCTCACTGGACTAATTTGGCGTGCCATACAACGTTGGGTTTGTGGAATACTTTGGATGTAAAGGATGTTTGTTTTCTGCGCCAAAAGTTTACCATTGTTTTTTCCAGTTCAGAATTAATGTACCGATCTGTCTCGCCCAGGGCGTGTATCTGCTGAAGTTCGACAACTCCTACAGCATGTGGCGCTCCAAGACGCTCTACTACCGTGTTTACTACACGCAGTGACGACGTGCTGACTAAGCAAACAACCGAGGAGCTGCTTCAGATCCATGGGCTTAAAGGGTGTAGCGAATCGGTTTCCCAACCGCCCTGCCTTCTGGGTCAGTTCGCAGATGTTCGGACATGTCGATGGTGTTACTGTGGTATCTGCATTCGGCACGTGACGCGGCATGGTGCAACGCTTGTACGAGGTGCCTTGCTGGTGTGCATGCCGTTCGGTTTACTCAGTTACAACTGGTGGTGGTGGTCAGGGCCAAACTGCAAAGACTGTCGCTTAATACTCTTTCCTCGAGTCATGTCAGTCGTTAATGCTCTGCCGTCTAGTCCAGCACGTGCTCTGGTGGTCCAGTTCAAAAGTCGCCGTGAAAAACTGGTTGCTGTGTTATCTGAGCGCTGTCATTCACTGGTAGAACAGGACGCGGAGAGATTTCCCCATAATTAGCGCCTGCTGGCAGTGCGTGTCGGCCTGCGTCGGTCCCGCCACATGGCCCGTGACAGGCACCTCCATTGGCACTGTGCCATGACCATGGCCATGCGTGGCAATGTGAATGGGAATGGCCATTGCCTCTAGTCTGGGCATTGCCTGTTGAGGCGTTGTGTGCAATGCGGGAGTACTGGGGTTCAGCCTCTAGTGCTATTAATGAGACCCCGCGCGCTGTGGTGGAGGAACAAGGTTTCTGGGTTGTCGTGGGGGTTTCATTTTCTTTCGGGTACCTAATGATGTTTCATGTTGGCATTGAAAGATGTTGATCTTTGTTGATGTGGAGTGTGTGTTGTAACCGTTGAGCTGGAAAAAAAATATTAGCATACAAGTTCAGTGTGGCTTGTGAGTCATGGACGGGATGGATGTATTATTACGTATGGTAATGAGAAATATTTAAGGACGGAGTTTAATTTTTGTTGCCATTGTATTAGTAGAACATTGTTCCCTTGTTTCTGCGAATTGCATCGAACAACTGAAGCATATGCTTGCCTATACGTAACATGTGGTATAACAGGTAATTTTGTTTTTGTTTTCTTGTGCAAAAAGTCAGACACAAATGATTCTCTGCTTCCTGGGCTGGAACTCCCCTTCGAAACTCCCGCTTTGTGTACCAAATAAATGCCCTTTGCTTCCTAAAGCGAAGCACAACCTCGATCGGTTCCTGCGTATTATTACATAGATCTGCTCCCTTTGAAGAGTCGCACAGGTCTGGTTCACAACCTGTCTGTTTGCCACCCTGTTCAGTCGACGTGCAGATGGTAACGAGGGAAGAGGCATCCAAGCACAAGGCTTACGCATCGTGACAGCTTCGGAGACCGAGTAGCAAATCACTTTCATTACAGAAATGTTCACTAAAACAGCTGTCTTCGTTTACCGTACACCAAGAAAGCGGTGCTATGACCGCGCGAAGTCACTGCGCAAAAGCGCGTTACAACCCAGTTTAGAGAGACGTTTGCCTTTTAAACAAACCGTTCGTGACAAAGACCAGTGTCTGGAAATCTCTGACCACACGTGGAGGACCTCTGCCTCCCCCCCCCCCCCCTCCCAGCTACAATACTGCTCCATCCCAGCGGACAAAAAGCTCTTTCTTGGGGTACTCTCATGCGTTACCTAGCGGTGTTCGCCAACACGCTGGCCATACTCGCTGCAACGGACTCCGGCAACGCCGGCAGCCAGACGCGACCCAGAAGATCTGGGAAGATTTTGAGAGCGGGCGTCGTCGATGCCTCCCGACTGAGGCGACGATACAGTTCGGCGCTGTGTAAACCGTCGGGCACTGCGTCAAATGTCGCAAGCGCACTGGCGCCTCTCACCGCAGCACCTTCTGGTGTAAGGCGACACGTTGCCAGCTCGCTGATGGATCCCTTACGTACACCATGCACTCGACGTGTTCCACTGAGTTCAGCATGTGCAGGCCGTCCATTCAATTTGCGGAGGAAATGCTACGGGGTTGAGCAGCAGTCGGCTCGCAGCGCCATCTGCCTGTCTCTGCCCGCGGCTCCACTCCTGCTTCACCGCAGCCTCCGGAAACGAAGCGATCATGGGTGTCGATTTGCATCCTTTTGAAAGGGCCCTGCCCCCTCGCTTAATATTGATTTCGGCCCTCCAGTGCTGGTTTGCCCTCTGCCCTCACTACTTTCTGCCGGTTTTAACAAGGCTTATCGGTAATAATAGCGGAAGGAACGGCCGCAATGGATAGCAGCTTGACAGAAACCATAGAATGAAGTGTAAAGTTATCTAAACTATTTAGAAAGGGAATATGACAGGTTTTGTGGTAAAACGTGCACATTGTTTAGAGGCGTCGGCTTCTACAGGTCTGGAAGTGCTATGGGCATACCATTGTTGATTTAACCCTACCAATGTTCCTTCGGGCCTTACCAACGGTATTTGCTAGAAAACAAGAATTAAATCACAGCTGTATGTAAAAAGGGCCGTTGGAATAAAAAAGCAAGAATCGTGAATTTCATGCAATAGAGTCACAGTATAAATATCTACGTATATTGTGTATATCTATACACACACGCACACACACACACAATATATATATATATATATATATATATATATATATGGATGCATGCAACTTTTTATTTGATAAATAGTAACAAAGACGTTAGCTTGTTAGCTCTCGGCTCTCACCCCCCCCCCCCATAATCATTTACATAGAACGACACCGGTGGACATGATCTTCGCAGCCCGAGAACGTTGGCAAATAAACTTGCTGACAAGGACGCGACTGCAAAACACAGCTGGCACTATACCGCTAACAAAAGAGAAGGAATAAATTGTAGGCGTTCATGGAATATTCAGAGAGGCACCATCTGTTCGACGTCCTGTGTGCCGCGGTTCGCACAAGCGTTATCGGCCCCACTCTGACCTTGCCAGCGTTTATGGCTGTCATCTGCATGTCTGGATATTTCCAACAAAAGTAGGAGTACGATGGGTTTTAGGCAATCCTTTCATTCACTGAAAGCTGAAAAGTAGGAGGGTGCTGGCCCTCATCCAAGGATCTCCATCCTTGGCTATGAACCTGAGAACAACAAAATTTCCGTGTGCCGACAGCACTCAGCACGTGCACGTTTCCTTTGCTGACTCCGGCTGTTTTGGCGAACGTCGGCAACAGCCGAAATTCGGCTGTTAAATTCGGTTTGGTGGGATGTTCGAATGGTGCGTGCCAAGTGCCTTGACAGAATGGTTTCAAGCAAGCCCAGTTTCAAACAAACTCTTAAAACAGCTCTTGGAACTGACATTGCCGCACAAGTATGCCATGTTTTCGGTCAGGTTTGAGAATTCCCAAACATAACAAATGTCTCCTTACGACCCTGATGCTATTCGAACCACTCAAAACTCCTATTATCTGCGTCGTTGAATGTCTAAGGAGGTCTTCAACGCAGCAATGAGATGAACATTTGTTCCGGCATCCTCACTACCACAACTCCAATAGACAGGGGTGTGGTTTCCTATCGCAAAAGGGAAATGGGCACCCATAATACGACTTGGGCACCTACAACTTGAAGTATGCTTAAATATTGAAATATAGTTACATTGTCAGGTATATGGCGTTAACCACCTATAGTCAGTTTTATCAGCAATAATCAGAACTGATATACCCCATTGTCACCCACCAATTGTTTTTCCGCACCACCCTCCAAATAAAATCGAGTCAAGCCGGATCCTGGAGCAATGCCCTCTAAACCCGCGCAGTGGAAGGAGGTTCCGCGTTAACGCGCACTGGAAGGGGGTCTAAAAATGCCTCCTTCCGATCTCGGCAACGGAAAGAGCCAGAGACATGAAATTTTATGCACAGGGTGGGGCTATAACGATTTACACTGTGTTCAATTTTCACGACCCTGGGTCGATATCTTCAAGGTCAAATAGGGTCGAAAAGGTCAACTTTGGACACTTTCTCGGCCCGTACGGGCCATTCCGTACAACTTTCGAATGAAACGAGAAAAGGGTGTCTGCTTGGCCGTTAAAATGTGGAATACGACAGTCTCCATCCATTTGGCGTCTTAGCTGGGGATGTTGGGTCAAAGTCATGTAAGGTCATTGACCTATGGCGTCATTTTTTCATCTTTTGCAGATCAGATTTCGGAAAACACTGCACAGTTAGAGAGTAAATACGGGAGTAACATGTATATCTTGGCGTATTTTCAGTGAAGGTAGCCAACATCGGTACATTTGGTCACTTCCAGCGTTTATATTTATGTATGTATGTGTATGTGTATATGTATATACATGTGAGTATCAGTGTGCCAAGCGTGTTTTAGTATGGTCTTTGAATATATATTTCATACACATCGACATATTGCAAAACAAATTTGGACCAGGTCACAGAAAGTTGCCCTTGACCTTTGATGACATTGCCGGGAAATGGCTTTGGTATATATCTATGCGTATCCATTTGCGCACACGTGTTTTTATTGAGGTCTTTGAATTTCATACAAATCGGCATGTCGCAGAACAAATTTGGACGAGGTGACAAGGTATTTGACCTTGACCTTTAATGATCTTGACCTCCACTGACCTTGGTATACGTAAGCGTATCAGTGTGCGCACACGCGTTTTTATTAGGGTCTTTGAATGCATATTTCATACAAACTGACATGTTGCAAAGCAAATGTGGATCATGCCATAAGCTGTTTAACCTTGATTTTTGATGGTCTTGACCCTTATTGACACTGGCTGTGGTCTTGGTACTTCCATCACTTATGCCCGAATGACATCGCCTGATTGTGTTCAAACGGTAGTCATAAGTAGAATGCTAGTTCTTTCACAAAGTTCCCATTTGTCAGTGACAGCCGTCGTTTTCGTGATATCTTCCTGACTTCAAATGCTGAAAACTTCAAAAATTTCCGGCCGATTTCCGATTTTTCTGCTCCATACGACGAGTTATTCAATTGCCATAAATGTCACAAATTAGCAGCAACCAGCTCGGATCCGTTCTCGAGATATTCAAGAAAAATAGATGGAGGGCACAAAAAGACCCCTTTCCAGTGCGCGTGTTAAAGGGAGTGTATCTACTCAGATTGTGATTTTTAACTGTACGCGTGCGATTGAAGAGGACATTTTTATCAATCGAAGCGCAAGTACCGTTCATTTTTGCCAACTCGCTCGCGTTTGCTAATATTTTTTCTGGGGTAAGTAAGCTGTCAGTCCATGTTCAATGTATTTACCCCATTTTCTTTTCAATACTAAGATCACCGATAAAACGTGTTAGCGTATCCTTAGCCTCAGCAATGTCGAAGCTGACGGCAGCTGACGAACACTGAAATTATGAAGGCGGTCATCAAGGATTCAGGCAAAGACCGCCACAGTTTCGCGAATTTACCCGGCAGGTATGCATTATGTGAATAGGTCGAAATAGTGTTATTTATCTACGTTAGTGTTGTTTGTCAAAACAATCGTCGCTGCTGTTTATAACTGCGTCTAGTACAGCAAGCGCCCTCTGATTGGTTACTTTCTCTGTTGTTGTGTTATTGGAATTCGCGTACCGTCGACAAATACGGTAACTAAATGTTGATAAATGCGATGAATAAAATGTGTGAAATATTGGTGTAGGACGACCAAAATGCACTTTCATTCACGTGAAAATTCATAACCAATCCAAAATATTCCCAGAGTACGTTTTTAGGATACCGGTAAAACCAGATAGAACGTCGCCATCATAGAGCCATCCATCGTAACACATCCTTCTGTAATTTACCACCGGTAAAACCTTTTTAAATTCATTTCTCCGAACTTTAGGTGTGTACGCCTACCACAATCCCTCCCCTTCCCCCCCCCCCCATGCGCAATGTCTGGATGTCCCCATATGGATTTTGGGCACCCAGAATCGTTTTCCAAAAAACCACATGGATGCCAATGGAATCTTAACCTACTTTCCGGACGGGGAGAACCTCAGAAACCCCCTTCGGTTTTTTGTTCGCCATTTCCAGTCTTTTTAAGCACATTCACGAAACTAGATGACTTTTCCTCCTCATTCGTCACACAGGCATGGGAACCGTGGGGACAGCGGCTTCAGTCCCCTCAACTTTTTTGAAATTGAACTTTGGCCCCATGGGCGTTCACTGGAAAGAACTGACCCAAAACGATTCTAACCCCCCCCCCCCTCCAACCGAAGAGGAGTTCCCGCGCTCCTGTGTGACTCTGAGGATATTTCAGGCCATTTAAGGCCGAAGTAGGTTTGAGATCATTTAAGTCCATCGTAAGTTCAACTGATGAACATGCAACGATGACAGTTCCCTCTTTTCATGTCTCTGCCCCCCCCCCCCCTATGCCTATGCCGTCTATGCCAGCAGTACGAAAAATTGCATAATGACGACATGTATATACAGGCTATACAAAAATGCACATTTTTGTATAGCCTGCAATGCATACATACATTATACATAAATGTAATATGAGTTGGATTTGTAAAGTATGGCAATGACAGTAAAAGCCAATATATATATATATACATAGGTGGGCACTGGTCCGTTACTCCGTTACTCCGTTACTAACGAAGTTACTTTTTTGAGTAACGGAGTAACGGACCCGTTACTTTTATTTTACTGTAACGGACTGAGTAACGGAAGTTACTTTTGTGGTCCGTTACTCCGTTACTTTTTGGTCCGTTACTCCGTTACTCCGTTACTTTTTAAACTCCTTACAGACACCGCCCGGCTTTATTTGCATCGGCACACGCCATTGGCTACTTGAATAGCCAACACCCAATAGCGTGCGGCGATACAAGCGCGGCTGGGCGCGCACTCAGCTGACAATCGCGGAGTCGACTTGTTGACAATATTCGTCAGCTGATAAACGTTGACGGCAAGCTGGCGGCAATGGTTCAGTATAAAGGCCAGCTGACTTCGGTCTCTTTTGGGACAAAAGTATTGAATTATGCGTAAGTTTGATATGACTTAAAATTATAAATTAACCAGTCGTCATTTTTCAGGCTAAAAGATATCAAAGTTATTGTCATTTATATTGGAACAGCCAGCTGACGGCAGTTTTCAATGTTGTCTCAAGTTAGTCACGGATTGCTTACCACCGCCACACGGTTCCCCGCCAAGATCACTCAAGGCTGTTGAGCACATGATTACTGCCTCCATGGCCTTCGATCTGTGATGTCCATGGGGTGATGGAGTGGTGATTGATTCTTGACTGGCCTGAAATTTTAACTACCTGACACTAAAATGTCCCATCAAGGCGTCTTTACGCCGCCACTGGAGGTCGAAAACCTTGACTCCGAGTCCGACGGTGTCTCAGCTTCGGAGGCAGAGGACGAGCCCGGTCTGGGTCACCCATGGCCACATCTAGAAACGTACTTTGAGTTTAAGGAGGAGGGGAAAAACGTCATTTTTACGTATGTCCTGTGCCGACCGAAAGAGGTTATAATCAAGGGTCACAAGAGTAGCCTTTCAAACCTAAAGGCACATATCAAGAGGAAGCATTATTTACGGTATTTCCAGGTGAGAACAGACTGCGCACAATAAGCTGTCAGTAGTGAAGCATAATTATGAAGCTTGTCGACTATTGCTTGGGCTATTTGCCTTAACCATATTCTCTGCAGGCAGTGAGATTCACATTACCCTAAGGGGGGGGGGGCAGATCTGCGGTAATCTACCTTTCGGCCGACGCTTACGCGTAATTTTTGGAGACGCGGAAGTGGCAACACAAGTTGTGTGAACAATTTAGCCCATTCAGGTATTTTTCTAAGCACTGGCCCCTACTGGATGTGTAAACTGACTTGGTTTGGTAACTCTTGAATTTTGATTCAGTTGACACATGTTTGCCTTCAGCCGATACGAGCTAACCAAACCAAAAAACAGGCAAATTGAACCTAACGAAAAATTGGTTTTACATGCCCATCTAGGGCAATCCCTGCAACCATACAGTGGGTTTTAGGTTAGGTTAGGTTAAGTCATTTTTAACTTGGAGGACAGGCTACATTGTCCATGCGATTCGAGTTACCACTCCTGCGTTCCCGAAAAAAATATCAACTGGCCGAAACACTTTTCGGCTGACACATTATTTTTTGTAGACGCAGAAGTGAGGACCCAAACTCAAACATGATATGAGCCGTTGCCACTTATGCACCTTCGAAAAATATGCATTGGCCGAAAGGTGAAGATTACCAATTCTGCCCCCTCCCCTCCCCGCCCTTCCAGAGATCTCGAGCTGCATTCGTCGAATGTTGATGGGATGTATGCCATTTAATATGTTTCAACGAGATCTCCAATTCCGGACCCCAAAAATTCAGAAATTGCAAAAATAGGGCGTAGGGGCAAACAAACTCCAAAATTTCGGGATTTTTGAAAGGTCACTGCGGCCGTGTTTACCAACCAGTTGTCATGGGAATAACACGGTTCAGCTTGGAATGTCCAAGTCTTTTATATACCGAAAGCTGAAATTTAAAATAAAAAACCATAGGCAGTTCCAGGGAGGGCAAGAAGGGTGATTTTTGAAATAAGAAATTTCCTTTGTTTTTGTTTGTTTGGGTGATATAAACATCAGATGTACAACTAGCAAGCCAGTTTAAGTTTATATGTAGCGCAGAGGTGGATCCAGGTAAACAAAATTGGGAGGGCACCATAAACACAATAGTTTGCTCCCCCATTTTTTCAGTACCTGGGTGTGCGTTCGCCTGAAAATGTGTGTGCATACGCATTGTTTAGGATGTGTATGACTATATAAATGAGTCAGTGGTCTTTATTTCTACTCAGAATGTCATGATAGTGAACCGCACAACTTTGCAGCTTCACGCACAGGACATTACCGCCGAAAACGGGGGCTTGGAACCGCCTCTGCGGGACCGATTTTTTTTTAAATGTTGACAAAACACTTGTGTATCAATTCCATGAAATGCCAGAAAATCTTGTGGCGCTGCGGCAAACAGTGTGGGAGCGACAAGCAAAAAGACACGGGTAGCAGAATCTGCCCCCCCCCCCCCAGGGAATAGGGTTAAATGAAGTGTTTTTAACCCGTCTCCGGCCGGGCTCAGAATGCCCTTTGCCCGGCCGGAGGGGGAGCGCGGATTTCCGCACCTCCCAGGATCTCGGCTCCCATATATCGCACGGAAAAAAGGAAAACACCGGCGGAAAGGTTTTGTCAAACCGAGACGAAAACATTCAAGAGTTTTGACCTCAGGTCAATTTTGAGGCCACCAGACGCCATGAAAGGTCAGAACACGTCCTTGGAATTAGGTAAATAGACACAATACCTTGTCCCTGAAAAGCTGAACTTAAGCGACATATACTGAACCGTAAGACAATAGCGAGTTCATTGATATCAATTTTGGCCTTTCACAGGGGTCAGGTCAGGTCACGTCATCGTTCGAAAATGTTCCACTTGTGAACGGCTAACATCCTCCGTTGCATCTTACTTATGACCATGTTTTTATAGCTAATTTGTCTTTTCAAGGGTGCTGAAGAGGTACTAAAGCACCTTTTTTAGTCTTTTATTTCACAATAATAAAATCCATATCAGTCATGTTTTTCTGAGTCCTTCGTCGTTTGGCATTAAAAAAACGTCAGGGGTATCAGGAATCTTACCTCCACGCACGCGCTCGTACACAAACTAATACACATACATAATTTCAAAACAAAACAAGAAGTTCGCGAGACCGAAACGAGCTCTGGACGGAGACCATTATGTTCAGGGCGGATACTTCGAGAGGCATTGTTGATCAAACCCAGTCGATAGATGTCCGCTGTTTGTCGCATTTTGCATGCGTCCGCTCCAGCGCCGGTTGTTCCCGCTCCGTCGGCGCCGCGGGCAATGAACAGGAATTCGTTGGTTTGAACATTGTGGCTAACACAGTGGTAGAATACCCGCCGCGGCTGTTGTCCCGGCGCCGCCGACTGTACAACGGCTGGTGAGGGCAGTGGGCAGCTAGCGGAGTGTTTTGGGTAAGCGTTTTTTGTTTCTTCCCTTTGTATATGGAATGCGTTTTACAACCACAAAGCAGCATAAAAGACTTAAAACCCGCGTTCGCTTGGTTTTCACTGCATTTAAAAAGTAACGGAATAACGGAGTAACGGTAACTTCCGTTACTTTTTAAGGCAGAGTAACGGAGTAACGAGTAACGGACTGGCTTTTTTGAGTAACGGAGTAACGAGTAACGAAGTTACATTTTTTAGTAACGATGCCCACCTATGTATATATATATATATATATATATATATATATATATTGGTATATACACTGTATATGTATCTAGTGTTATATCAGTTTTCGAAAAAAATATTCCTCCCGTTTTCCAAGTTCTCTGAACGCGCATGAATTGTAACACAGTTTAAAACCAATGAGCCATTGGCAAAAGTCCCATCGATTAGTTGTCGATTGATGCAAATTGCATCAAAATCGCCCCATAAACAGTGGAATTGTAACAAGTCAAAAACATTTGTTTTTGACATGCCCCCTCCACCACCCCTGTGTCTGCACCTTGCAACGTTTTCAAGACTTTTTTCAAAAATGTAGTTTACGTCATTGCAAATCGATTGACGTTTGTCGCCATGAAATGGGACGAGAAGTTCTCGTGATCTCGGGGGGGGGGGATGAGACCTCGATATGGGAATGCGCCCTAACGCATTCTCATACGTACGGGAGTATGTATGGGAATGCGAAAAAAATGGAGTATGTTCTGGGGAAGGTTAACCCTATTCCCGGAGGGCTAGACGGTATGGTCGATTCCCAGCAGGGGGGGCGGATTCGGCCCCCCCTGAGATCTCGAGAACTACTCGTCCGATTTTATCGCAACAAACGGCAATCGATTTGCCGTCACGTGAACTACATTTTAATGAAAAGAAATTTTCAAAATTTTGAAATTTGTGCATACAGGGGGGCAAAAATGTCAAAATGGGGGGGTACTTTTGGACTTCTTATAACTCCGTTGTTTATGGGCCGATTTCGATGAAACTGGCATGAATCGAGAGATTATGGATAGAGCTTTTACCATGGGTCCGCAAATCTGAAATTTTGAGAAAATTCATGGGCGTTCACAGGGTTTTCAAAAATAGGAGGATGAGTTTTCTAACAACTGAATGAACAAAAGAGGCAAACGGCCTTTTTGGCTTCTGCTAGTCATGTTATACTAAAGAAGTACAAATCGCATTACAATGTTTGTATAATGTTAGCATAGGCGGTTCCAGGGACATGAAAAAGGGGGAACTGTCACGGTCACACGTTTCTCAGATCAACTTGTGACCTTTGACCTTAAATGACCTCCAGTGACCTTGGGGTCACTTGGAAGGATGTCATGTGCATTTAATATTATCTGTAAACGTTTTCCATCATTTGAATTCATTCTATTTCAAAAATTTCATTTTATGGCTATTGCGATATAGGGTAGGCGCACTGACATTTCAGGTCATAGCTCCGTGACCCGATCTGATATCAAGCTGAAACTTGGTACACAAGTAGAGGGCACTCTTCTACGTCATATATATTCCGGGTTTGGCATTTGAAAAAACGGCGCCGAAATTATTGCAAAAAAACAAATTTTGACTTGTGACCTTGACCTGACCTTGTAAAGTGACCTCAGATAAACAAAACTTTGTATGCACATTGCTTAACTATTTAGCTATACATCCATCTAAAGTTTTAAGTTCTAGCTTCAAAACTTTGTTTTTGGCAGACATTTTTATTTTACCCTCAACATGGCCAAAAATGGCATGAGATGCTTCCCAAAAACGTTGCCTGGCTCCGCCCCTGAGCAAAATAGAATTTTGAAATTTCGTCACAGCACGTAGAAAGAATAGCTAGGAAAAGTCACCAAGCTTCGTGAAGCTGCGCTAAAAAGCCTGGAATTGACAAGCAAAAAACCCGAGGGGGGGGCGGATTCCGCCCCCCTGCCGGGAATAGGGTTAAGTATCCTTTCCCAGAACCACACTGAAACATTCGTCGAAGCTCTAGTATCGATGTCTGATCTTCTCTTGCGTATTTTATTGTTTATCAGCATCGACTTCTCATGCTGGCCTGCTGTGCAAGAGATGGCGATCAGCTCTGGCACCGCGATCAGTAGCGATAGATAAAAAAAAATCACTACGTCTTGGCGAATCGCAACAGATCGCGCCGCTTTTCGGAAACGTCTTGTTAAACTTTGCCGTCGTCCTTCGGGAGGACACCGCGGAAGCTCCACACCCTAACAGAGCAGGCTACACTCAGATCCGACGGTGCCAACCACCTTGCGCATGTTACCGCACACCCACCGGTCATTTAGAGCTCTCTTACAACTTCTCAGTGCGGCATGACTCAAACCGACCAGAGAGCTGTCTCCTCGTTCAAACCGTACCCTGCGGGCTTCTGTAAAGCTTACAGGGTGACAGCAGGGACAAAGCATCTGCGACTATGCGTTGTACAGCAATGTAGTCATTCACGACAGTCATAAGTGATGACCTTTATGAATGCTGCTGTATGCGTATGAGTGTGAGTATGAGTTATGGTCGTTGTGTGATGTGTTGCAAGGCACCGTCTGCAGGGGAGGCGTTTTCTGAAACGGAGTGCGAGGAAACTCAGTCGGTATTTTTCGATAGTCTCACAGTTTTTGCCAGTGAATGGCGACCTTTATTTTTACTTAAAAGCGAAAACGGTGCAATGACTAGGTAGCTAGCATACGTCCATTCAATGATTTTTTTTTAAATACAGTTCTTGCAAAAACAAAGTTCAGGCCGTTGAAAACTTACCTCAGCATTGAGGGTGCTGCAAAACAACGTGCATTGAAAAGGCCAAATCAGCATTGAGGAGACGGGCCACGGTCTGTTTAAGAAGAATGCATATGGAAGCTCGTAAAGTTTGCAGTCACTTTCAACATTCGTCGTCCTGTTTCAGGTCGTGGACAGCGGCGTACGATAGGATAATGGTCATCGACAAGTGGAGCAACATCCCAAAGCTAACACTTAACAACAGTGCAGCTAACGGTAATCTCCCTAGTCTTCGTCACAATCGCTCAGTCACAACAACCCCGCCACAGCCATTTCGTCACGAACAAACTCTTTCGTCGCAGTATTAAGTCACAGCAGCTCATCGCCACTTTTCCGTCGGAACAAACTTGTGAGACAACAAAATCATCTTTGGGGCCAAGATCCACACTGAGGGGGAGGCATGGTCCCCGCAGAGAATGCAGGTCTGGTGAGATTCCTGGTCAGACCGCAGTACGAGGAAACGACGTGCACGCGTGCCGGCCGCCATTTTTCGCAAACATTGACGTCATTCCCAGCACTGGAATGTGGAGTGAGCGGGGCTCTGAATTCGCACAGTCGTTCATGTTTCGGACAGTGACGGCGCCACGTACTCAGGACAGCGAGGCAAATAACATTTTCCAGCGGCTTTTTTCCGTGTAAAGCCACTGGGCCAGTGTTAAAATTTCCAGAGCTTGGGGGCAGTTGCTTCCGTCCTCTCCCCCCCCCCCCACCGCCGTGAAGCCGCCACTAGTCTCGGACGTCCTCGAGCAACTTTCCTTCCAGACATTTTCCCGAGTGCTTGCCCTTCTGGATTCGTGGCATGGGTTCTCAGTGAAAGACCACAGTGCCCTCAGACTTAGACAGATCTGAGACTCCGGCAGACCCAGGGTGAGTCGCAGTATGGCTCCAGCGACTGTCCATGCTCAGCCAACAGGACAGCGCGTCCTACTCTCCGCCCCCAGACTGGTGACCGGCCTCAGACGGAGAGACCGTACCCCACCTGCTCTCAAGGCATCCGGCCAAGATAACAGGCCACATATCGACGGTCTGGAGCGATACGCGATGCTGACTGGACGAAAAAATCCAGTCTGTGTGTGACCTTAACTGTGAGTGTGTATGGCATGCTTATGTTTACGAGACAAAATAGCGTGCATATTTCTCATAGGTCAGTTCATCACGATGACATAACGTAAATCATATATCAAGCTTTAAAGTACAGTAAGCGTCTAACAGCCGTGCTCACAATATCGACGACTTTTAATTTCAACATTTCATGTTTACACCTGCTGTGGAATATGAGTCTCAGATACAGCTTTCGTACCGTCTTCAAATTTATTGCAATGACATTCAGAATTGACAGCTCCAGTGTAGGTACTGTGCAACCGTCGGGACGTACAAACTGCCGGGGGGGGGGGAAGATTGCGGGGTTCAGCCGCTTATGTCCAGCGTGAGTCTTTTTTGCGTCTCTGGGAGTAAGCTCCCACGGCCCCTACCCCTCCTCGAAGCGTTTCCCGAGTTGATTTATGTGCCGAAGATTTGGCAGCATACTTCCGTTTGAAATTAATGACATGCGGCGGTTTTTATAGAAAATAGTGGATAGATATCACGATCTAGATAACAGACAGTGAACAGTGATATAGATATCGCTATTCGTCGGAGCCCGGGCAAGGTTGAAGTTGGGATCTCTGGTCGGCCCGCCTCGGCTGCCAGACCGCAGAAGGTGGGCAAGCAGCCATTGCTTGGACCAGCGCGAGGCCTGCGTATTTTGTGTATTTCTCGCTCGTGTTTACTGTGTATTCATGTGGGTCTGCAGCATCGTTAAAAGCGACCGCAAATGCACTGCGGACGACAAATTCCGACATACTTCAAAATCTGCTAGCCGCCAATTTGCCACGTGGACACCTCCGACAATACGGAGGCGAGGGGAAAGGGGGATACGATCCCTGCTCTAACGACATAGGGCAATGAAACTAAAATGAACGTATAGCTTGGCCCTGTGGCAATAGGATTACACCCGGTTTTACTATCTAATTCACACTGTGATCGTGCTGGCGACCACAGAACAGGGAATTCCGGTTTCAGTTGGACCCTACAGTACAGGAAGTAACGCACAGGTGTCTGATCGTCTCAGAACGGCTTCTGGCGATAAACATAAGGATTAAATCTGCCGCCAATACGCGTATCGGCGTTACTTTTTACTTCATGACCGATATTAGGTTAACAAAAGGTAAAAAGCTCTCATGATTTTGGTCTAAGATGGCCCCAAAGGACCTTAAGGCTAGGACCAACGTGCGAAGGTCACTGAAACCATGAATAACAGACAAGCGTAACAATGAGTAAGGGTGAACACCATAAACGACTAAAACGTTTTTTTTTATACGATGACGATCGTCGCCGTATTATGATTATGTCATGCGCTCAAGAACGGGGTCATAGATCAGTAGCCTGTCAAGGTCCTGACCCGAATTTTTTTCGAAAATTCATTCTGAAATTCTGAAATGAAATTCTGCTTAGCTAAGCTAAGCAGAATTTCAAAGGCATCAAGACAGGCGCTGAACAGCTTGCAAAGAGCGTCGGGTGGGGCAGGGGGTGGAGGAGAAAACACTTCCCTCTGCATGAGCGAGGGTTAAAAGCCCTACCCCTGGCTTCTTCCCTGCATGTGGCTGAATCTCCGGCCTTGCGTCGGCCCCCAGAGGTCCTCCCAGTCTGGGCATCTCTTTCCGTGGTCCACCACAGGAAGTCAAGACCAAGCTGTCGGATCTGCAACAGAGCTGCGAGGTTTGTCCCCCCCCCCATCTCAGCGCCGGGTGAACCCCCTTCTCCTGCCCCGGAAGGGGATTGGGCTGGGGCTCAGGACAGCTGCGACAAACCGGTGAACGCCGTGGCGGGCACGGAAGCAGGGTGGCCTTTCGCGGTGGTCACCGCTCTGACTAACCACTCTGTCACCTGAGTGGAGCGAACCAGGTGAGCAATGAACAACGGCGTCTGCAGCCGAAACCAGACTGGAGACGAAAACATTGGGTCGATGGGTCGGAGAAGCCGCTGGTTGTTTTACGAATGTGCCGTAAATTCCCGTGTTTTGCACCTCAGCCTGTGGCGTGTCATCGATGGCTCCGACACATCAATAGGTGCTCTATGATCCATGAATAGTGTGTCGTTCGTGGTTCTGATTCTTCGCTGGCTGTGTTTTGAGTGCGGCGTAATTTTAAACGTTTGGCGTCGCATTCAGCGGCGTAGCGTAAAGACGAGGCCCGGAGCCATCCTAAACATCAGATTACACCATTCCTCTGAATAAATAAGGAATGGCAGATGACATTAAGGAACGGAGCGAGCAGACTCCGTAGTATTCCGAATGCTGTTCGTCGCAGGAACACGTTGTCCACCGAACCATTCTCTGGTGCCTCAGATCTGCGTCCAAAAACTGCGTTCCCGCTTCATCGTCGCCTACATGCTACCCACGTGCAGGCGGTCCTCTGAATCGTGTCCACCGGCGGCAACGCACACACATGTACCGCGGGCACGTACTCTGCCTGGACCCGAGCGCCGGCGGAGGGTCTGTGTGGGTCCGAGGTGGCAGACCGTGCCGCCGGACAGCACGGCCAGACGCTGGATCTGGCGAGCCCGTGCAGACCGGAGCTACCGTCTTACTCGTCAGGGCAGCCGTCGCTTCCTGGATGGTGCTGCGCACTGCGCAAAAACGATTAGTGACGCTCAGAGTGATGGCGTAAGGTGAGCATGACTCACCAGGACCGTGTTTTCCGGTCCCGGTGTCCGCCTGTTTACATGTCGGGATAAACACTTCTGGCATTCCTTAGGTTGAGCAGTCATCTTAGCACTTTCGCGAAGAGGGAACGTTCATGAACATTTGCTAATAATGTCTGCTTCCAGTTTCATTTACTGGGAACCTGCCTTTCCTGGTTCTGATGCAGGATGTACGAACGGAAGAACCGGGAAATTCAGTTTAGTTCAGTTCGGTTTGTTAACGAGTCCTTCCCATGCGTGAATTGAAGGGAACAGTTCGCCTTGGTGGGAACCCAGTAAATAATACGCAGTGGCTAAACAGAGTACGCAGATAATGATTCCTTTATTTGTTTGTATCATGAAACCCGGGGAATGTAAAAATTTTGGTGAAGAATGTATTCAGCGCCATGACGCCATTTTTACGAGTGACGCCAGACACTCAATAATGTGACGTCATACCTCCAGGATTTACGGTGAACGATAGGTGCAACGATAAAGGCAAACCATGCGCTACAATGACAATTAATGCAACATCACACTGACAACTGTATTGACAAATACTCACAAACAACGGTCTCTCACCCAACATTTCACTCGCTTGACTCGGAACTCAGGCCACCATTATTCTCATGGGTGGAAACATCTGGAAACTACAATAAAGTCAACTCTCTTGTCCGAGGCTAGCCAAGATGTTATGAGCAAAACTTGGCCAGTAGTATGATGCTGTCAACGTGCATCTGGTACTCTCCAAATCTGCACTCACCTTCAAAATCGTTCACATAATCTCTTCTAGCCTATCACAAAGGAAGAGTTTTGAGGCAAACGAACTTTGGGTCGTATGATTTCTATACCCAAGCTACAATCTTGCTATCTCAGTTCAAAATCCGGTGATGATGAGCCGCGAAGGCGAACAGTTTTATTTAATGTTTGATTCGAATCGTATACGCAATGAAAATGGTAGAAACAGTGATGTAAACAATCAGTGTGATACAAACGCAATAGTCGTACAGATAAATCTAGGCAGTCATATCTATAGGCATAAATCTAGGCAGGTAAATCAGACGCGTCGTGCTACAGGAAATAGCTCGTCAAGTTTCTGCACAGCTTCTCTACAGGTTCCAGAGGCGGTGATGTCCGGCGGCAGGCGGTCCCAGGACGATGCCGCGCGATACGAAAAAGCCCCGCGGGCCACAGACTGAAAGTCAGCGGCTCGAAGGCGCCGGCTGCCGACGCTGGGACACATCGGTACGTGGAGTGAACAGGGGCCGGACCACCACCGGAGCACGCGAGTCGTGCAGGGCTCGGAAGACGCCGATGCTGTCGCTCCTTGCTACTAGGTCGCCTACTGCGCGTCGGCCCAGCGCCCCCACGGTCGCCGACACCGAATCCCAGTTTTTTGTCTTAAAGTGGCGGATGACATCTAACATCAGGTCTGATGCCGTTATTTGTCAGTCACTTCAGGAGCAGATAACCAGAGCAAAAATTGCCGGATCTGGCTCATCAAAAAGATCCATTCTACTAGACTTGTAAAGAGTAAAAGTATATCGACCGGAGGTCGTCATAGGTCTCGATATCAAATTAGGCCATGACCTGATTTCCATGACATTGCAGAATTTCACGGAAATCGAAAAATGGC
Organism: Capitulum mitella; assembly: GCA_030062745.1. NCBI lineage: Eukaryota > Metazoa > Arthropoda > Thecostraca > Pollicipedomorpha > Pollicipedidae > Capitulum > Capitulum mitella. The sequence goes on from CP099847.1 coordinate 30,715,163, forward strand.
CGTCTTAGAGTTAGATTTGGCGCAGAGAACAGGCTAAGTCGGCATTGTTCTAAGCAAGTGGTTGACCGTTGTTGACCTCACTTAAGGTCACTTATGACCTGCGCGACCTATTTTTATGTTATTTCTATGAGTTTCTTGTAAGCTATTTCAAAAACAAAAGACATACCGGAGTCTTAACAGTTCCTGAACACCTCGTCTATGTTTTTTGGCGTATGACGTCATACGGCCTGACCCATGGTGACCTGGCCAACAGTTTTTTTAGGTGGCTTTGTTGTTCAAGTGGGAGTACTGACAGTTTGGGGCCGTTGGCGTTTGTCGTTCCATAGTTATATCGAAAAACCTAAGGGATTATGTGGGTGCAAAAAGTGTCCCTAGTAACGCGCACACTACGTTGACCTGGCATTATTTTTGTCATTCCATGGGCACGCTTGGCAAAGAATACTTAGATGGTCGGTGCTGACTGTCCTGCGCGGTACGATTGCGTCTCAGGTCGAACTAGGAACTCCAAGGCCGTGAATTACAAAAAAATGGATAAAATAATGAGGAAGGCATCGCCATTTGCAGGGATGACATTGGCTCTTTCACTGCAAAACATTGATTTGATATGCATAAAATCCAGTCGGTGCTTTACAATTCTTGCGTATCCTTAATGCGCATTCTTCATAATTAATGCGTACTTTCGTAATACGCGTATAGTTAAGCGACAAAGGTTATGGTGTGTTTCACTGTCTCCACGTACAGCAAGTATAAGATGAAATGGTTTGTTATATCAGTACTAGTGTCACTATAACGTGGTGTATCGTAAATGGGGAAGGTCACATTACATGCAATACACATTTGATCAGGAGAGCTTCCTGGGTTTCCAGCATCCGACTCGACATTTCCAATGTGTTTCTGAAGTGAGTTGCCCCATCTGCCAACTTAGGCTCGGATTCACTGCCTCATGGTAGCCCGCTTGTGTTGACTACATTTTTCAGTGTTAAAAAAGTTAAGAGGGTTGAATGGGCCGGGTCTCTGAATGTAGCCGGGAGTTTGCAAGACAGAAGACAGCGCATACATGACGCCGTAGTGTCACCACCCCACGCTCCCTATAGAGCAGCGTGACCGAGTTGTAAAGCGATTCTGTTGTTGTTGCGCTCGAGATCGGCTCGTGCACGTGTCAGCGGTCGCCGGCCGGTGGCGCGCGGCCCGGACTGCAGCTGTGGCGCAGTCGCGGTGCCGCGCGGCCCGCGCGACGCTCGGCTGTTTATGCGACTGGCCGTGCCGTCCCGCCGGGCCATCTGGCGCCACCCCGCACCACAGGCCGATGTGAGCTCACTGACCGGGTGCATTCGTTTCGGGAGCCGGATCGTCGAGACACGTGCTGTATTTTCCCGGTCTCGCTGACCCTGCGCAGGCAGATCGCTGTTGCATCGGCGCTGGAAGCCGGGCGTACTCCACGACAGCGTTTTGCATTCCTGTATATCAGAGTTTTCTGCAGTGTTGGATTCGTTGCACTAGGTTTGAAAAAATGACGCCCTCAACGTGCAGGGAATCGTTGGGAAGAACATGACCAAACGACTGATTCATTTCCTAGATACCTGCTGTTTTCGTCACTCCATCCCTGAAGGTGAACAAGAAAAAATGGTCATTGCTCTCTATATCGTTTCTGCCCTGCTGCTGGGTAATGCCAACAGGTGGTTCTGTCAAGTCTTGCGACGGTGGATGTGTCGCCAGCTGGTAAAGTGCAAGCTAGTTGAAGGTGCACCGTGCATAATGAAGTCTTGAACAAGGAAAAGTGAATAATATATTACAAAAAATGTCAGCGGAGGATTGTTGTGGCACAGTACTTTCATTGTTTTAAATCTGCCAATTTTCACCAAAAGTTACTGCACATTTCCCTTCATAACTTAGCAGGTTTGATTTTCATAAACTCGATGTCATTTTGATAAGAATGAACTAGCGCAACTTCCACTATCTTTAATTAAAAATGCATTTTTTGAGAGCTTTCACCTTGAACGCAATTCTCAAGATCAAGTTCTCGACGTGTGGTCACGAAATGAGATGAAAATTCTGAAGACATCGAATGTTTCCCTAGGAGTTTTGAATCATTTTAAGTTATCGAAGTCTTGCAAATCCCTTTCTCGGATTTGGTACCAAATATATGCCGTGAAAAGTGTTCAAAATTGGACAGTTCTTTTGTTGTTGGATGATACAACTACCCCTGGTGGTTAGCCCGTAATTACGCTAGAGCGGGAAAACAAAAACGAACGTGTTGCTCGTCACACTAGGAAACCAGTGGTTTCTGGTTTGCGATTCTAGGTCAACTGATGAGCTCCGAGGTCTGGCCAATGACCCAAAAATAACGAAGATCGACATTTTTAACACCAGAAGACTCAGGGTGGCATTTTTGGCCACAGATCATCTGTAGATCATCTGTTTCGGGACACCGATTTCAAATTTGGCATCCGTTTAACACCATTGCGACCAATTAAGGTGCATTTCATGTCCGCCAGAGTGTCCTATGTGGCTTCCAGACTCCTCTGAACCTATGATGCGAAAATGCGAAAACTGTCCGGTTCAGGACGAAGTGTGAACGTTTCGGGGTGCGTGATCACATCGGAGACGGAAGACTATTCTGATTCGGGGTAAGATATCAAACATAATTGGTGGATTATCACAGACTGGTGCCCTCGGGTAAAACTTGTTTTGAATATGGACGAATTTCTTGATAAGTTATCAGAAGGCATAGTGGTCCTAACCAAACATCATTATACTGCTGAACGTTAGAGGATTCCTTGAAGAATTAGATAACTGTGCCTAAAAACGAGGCTGTCATAATCTCTGACTTCTTGGAAAAAAAAAACATAGCTTCGCGGTATGGGAAGAAATACAAATACGATAACAGTGCATACGATTCTGCATTGCCTTCTACCTGAGGTCAAAAGTCGTATTTCAAACCCAGAAAAAGCTCACCTCTCAGCCGTCTATACGGTCCAATACAAGAACCGAGTTGATTTTTTTAACATGTGTTCCCATGACAAGGATTTTGGTACGATGTGTGAGTGGCAGTATTATGCCACATCCCACAAAAAACGCTTTTGCCGGAACTGGGGGCACACTGAAAAGAGACACAGCCAGTGCAAGGCTTGTACTTTCACATCAGGAACAGTCTTTCTGCAAAGAACTTGTGTGAGTTCTTCAAAGAAAAAGTGAACATGAAAATTATGTTTGTTCATCCCGAAAGCTAAGCTTCTGAGCACAGAGGTACGCAAGACGCGAGGCGAAACATTGTGGAGCAAATGGAAGACAACCAAATCACAATATAAGCATTTTTCCCTGTCGGACAGAGTTATTGGGTAAAACACAGGGTAAACAGGGTCTACGCTCGACTGTTTCCCTCCGAGCTCCTCAGCTAAACGTTGGCCATTCGGTTGGCGGAAGTGTTCACAAATTTCGACATAAAACAGTCAGGTCCAATGATGTTCCCAATCTCTAAACCAGCTGGTTCGAATTGTTTGGGACATTGGTCAAATTTCTCAGAAATGATAGCGCGAAGAAAAGCCAACAGACGCACTTCGTAAACATCACCGCGACAGAGTGTTTACTTTAGCACTCGTGCGTAGAGGCAAGTTCAAAGCCCTGTCATTTTTAAGCTTCTAGCAACTGCAGGCCTAATTTGGGGGCCCTGCATCCGCTCGGTCATTCACACCGTTGCTTGGATGAATGTCTTTAGGATAATTTGTGAAATGCGTTATTGATGTCCAGCTAAATGCCAAGGCATATCGGCATTTTATGATATTTGTTATTTGTTAGACATTTCGCATAAAGGTTTCGAATTAATTGGCAACTCGTATATTAAATGATATAAATAGTAGATTTTGATTATATCATCCGTCTCACCTAACCATCCGGATTGCTGGCTGCCATGGACGTTAAAACTCTCTTTACCCATGTACCAGGTCAGGAAACCATCCAAATCATCCTAGCCTGAGTGTGAGTCTGCAAATCGGAATTCCCCTTCCGCTGTCCCAACGGAGGCCTTTCAAAACAAAAAGCTGGCGTTTCCATGGGCTCGCTTTGGGACGTCTGTTTACAGATGTGTTTACGTGCAAACTTCAAAACAATGTGCCTGAGGATGTCGAACCAGTGTCATCATCACATTGTCGGTATGTCGAAAACATTTTCCCACAAATACGCGACATCCAACAGTTGAACCATCTGAATGCCAAAATGGAAGAGAGGTCCGTTTTGAATTTCACGAAAGACATCAGCAACAATCAACGAATTGCTTTCCTTGACCTAAACATCGACGTGAGAAATGACGTTTTCAAGACATGAAAAGTCTACCGGAAACCAGCGGATACTTATTTTATGACGTATGACTTTTTATGATATAACGTACGTATTTTTTGTTACATGACGTAATTTCATTACATATCGGCATATGTCCCATCCCCCTTTTCATTAAAGACTCATAATACCGAAGTGCCATTTACTTCATTGTCGGAGAAAGCATCCCAGTCAGTTGTTCCATTTAAGCAGTCAACCTACAGAACTCTGAAGATGGTAAATCACGGGTGCCGATTTGTATTCTTTCGAAGGAACCCTGGCCCACCCAGTGTTGATTTGGGCCTCTCGAATATTTTCTGCTAGTTTTAAAGGGAACTGGGCAAAAACAACGAAAGAAACGGTCGCAGTAGATAAAAGATAAGCAGAAAGTAAACAATAAGGCATAAAGTGATTTGTCTATCTCTTTCTATCTTCTCTCTCTCTCTCTCTCTCTCTCTCTCTCTCTCTCTCTCTCTCTCTCTCTCTCTCTATATATATATATATATATATATATATATATATATATATATATATATATATACATGGGATATACACAACTTTTTATTTGAAAAATAGAAACAAAAAACTCAAAAATTTCCACCGATCAAAACAAATTGCGCTAAATCCGTTGAGAAGCCCACAGTTTGGGGGAGGTTGGGTTGTCGGACCGACGGCTCGGCCCACCCAATCATTTACAGAAATCGACGCCCCTGTGGTAAACATACACGTTACCGAAACGTCAGTGAAATATAGATTAGCCATTGGATGTTTATTGGTAGTTGACTTCAAGACTTGCCAGTAGATACAAAAACCTTAACGCGGGCACTGGAATGGGGATACCTCTGAGTTCTCACCCCGTTTTTCTTGAAAATCTCGAGAACGGATTGGAACTGGCCGCTGCTGCTTTGTGACATTTATAGCAATGAAATAATTCGTCAATTGGACTCAAGGAAATCGGAAATCGGATGAAACTTTTTGAATGAAGCTTGAAGAATTTGAAGGCAAGCAAGTATAACGAAAATGACGGTTGTCTCAGAAAAAATGGAAGCTTTGCAAGAGAACAAGCGTTCTACGTAAGATTATTGTTTGAACGTGATCAGCCGGCATCATCCGGAGATAACTGAGGATTAGGGTATGTCAAGACCATGACGGATCAAAGCCAGGGTCATTGAAAGCCAAGGTGATCAAAGATTCAACTCAACCAGTTTGTGACCTAATCCAGATTTGCACTCACCTTGGGAGCTGCAGTAGCCTTGGTAAGAATGGCGCAGACCAGGGGCCCAGCCAGGATTTTCTTAAGTGGGGGCGGAGGCGGAACTCAGCGTGAACTGAAATCATACGAAAACCGCCTGCCGGGAAGACGATGTGCAATGGTTTTCCCAAAAACTGCCGGCTTGAGGAGGGGGTCCGGGCCCCTGCCCCCCCCCCCACCCTTGGCTGCGCCTATGGCACAGACCTTTACTTTGACTTAGCATCTTTTTTACTTTGACTTTGACTTTGACTTGCATCATGGGGGCTGCATCTTCCTGAACTGAAATCATTTATGAAACTGCGTCAGATCTGGATAAATTTCTTGCCTTTTTCTCCTAGATTTGTCTTAGTTCATGGTCCCATTACTTTCTTGGCAACATCAGTTTTGCTGTAGTATCGTTGTTTCTGCATTAGTTTCGTGTCGCCAATACAGCTTTGTGATATTTTTACGGGCAATTGCCACTGGCATTTGTCATGAGACGGGAAGCTAATGTTCTGCAAAATTTCTTCTGTAAAAATCAGAAATTCCTTTTAATCTTGCGGACTAATCATCACATTAAATAGTTAAAAAATGACAACCAAGATGATAACGAAATAACTGCCCAGTTACAAACTATTTCAGCGTTCACCCCATTTCGGGTGCAAGATCCGTTTGTAGCTGAACGTTTGATGTTTTTGAAGAACGCCGGGGTTGTATCCACGAGGGTAAGAATAACGTCAGAAAGCGACGTGAAGTCGCATAATTAGACTGAACATCAACGACGTAGATGTTCAGTTTTGTGGGTGTAAGAAAAATAGGTGCAGGATGAAGACGTGAAACCAAATACCTAAATGCACAAAAAAGTAAGGATCGGCCAGAAATGGCCGTACTCATTTGTTCGCAAGTGGCAATAGAGCTTTACATAAACTGCCATTTGAATTCGAATGTAGCAAATACGTCTCTTGACGTCTCCGTTATATGCAGCAGATCCAACATTGCTTCCAGCACTACGTGTGAGACAACAGATCCAGTCCGGGTGAATCAATAGATCATGTCTGAGGGCGCCTTGGGCTTGTTAACCTTCGCCGGACGAGGGGAATGGTTGTCACACCCTGTAAGGTTTTTGTGGGACTGCCGGCGAACGGCCTGCGTCAAAAACATGAAACTTGCCATAGACGGCTTTGCATCCTTTCCGCATCTTGCAAGGGAAAGGTCGTCACCAAGCATTGTCCGGTCGCCGACGCAGATCGATTTTCTAGATCTGAGCTACGTCCTGCCTTCTTTTTCTTCGTCCGCCTCTTCGGCTCCGTCCGCCTCCTACCCCCCTCCCTCTTGTGGTAGGCGTACTTCCATCGTGACCCGCGGGGTGGGTCCATATTCAGCAAGATGAGCACAAGCTATCCGCACCATATATGGACGGCCACACAAGTGCCGTCCAGTCAGAGGTCATTCTTCGCTAGCGAGAATGCGCGAAAACAAGATTACACAGCAGGTAATCGATAGCTCAGTACACAGATGAGTCAGTAGTACACAGACTGCCACGATTCATGACATAAACATTTGTCGACAGTATGCAGTGGACACTGATACATGAGAACACTAACAATCAACTGGAAGGAGCAAACAGTGGACGGAGACACAGAAATACAACTACGTAATTACCACATATATGCTATCAGAAAGGCGTCCAATGAAACTAATGAAACACATTCATACTCCGTGCTCATACATGAAACACTTTCATACTCTTTCATGAAACACATCCCGCGACATACACATGTCAGACATATATATTTGATGTTTCAGAGGTCACTGTGCTGCTGGCACTCGGGCAAAACAAACATGTTGTTTGCTTTATTTTGCTCATATCTATTTTTTCCTTCCATAAAGCCAGAGAACAGCATCTGTTGGTGAACACTGAAGATTGATCCCCTGAAACTGGTGCACATCTTGATACTAAGCAGCTCCTCGTTGTCACCTTCAGCAAAAAATTGACACTGAACCGACATTCAACTGAAATTCAAGCGACACTGAAAAATGTTGTCAGTTGGCACACTGTCACATGGTGCATGCGTGCATGCATGTGCATGTATGTGCATGTTGATAGCTGGAGATTTCCGATAATTATTAAGGGGCACATATAGGATTCAGACCGTTTCTTTCCAGTTTTTGCCATAGGCGTTGTGTTGAAATCCCTGAATAATGGGGAGTCCAGACCCCATGCTGCGTGCATGCATGCCTATGCATGGTACATAGGTGGGGATTTCCGAGAACCATTAAGGGGTCCACATGGGATTTCAGACCGTTTCTGTCCAGTCATTGCCGTAGACCTAATGTTACAGTCCCTGAATACTGGGGGAGGGGGCTCATATCCTCAACCCCGGGATCGCCAGCCATACCAGTGCATGACTATGTTTGGTGCATCTTCATGCAGCTTCCCTTTCGACTGCGCATCCAGGAACAAGACAGTTCACCATAGTGATAACTGATGAGTGGCTTGTTCTGATGTCCTGAATCATAATGCAGAATGAAATGGGTAGAAATTTCAGGAAATAACCAAAACACTCTGGAACCTAGTCATTAATACATTGCTAAACATTCTTTACCGTTGAAATAGCCTGCAACTTTGAGGAAGTTCCCAGTGACAAGTGCAACAGCCAGCTCCAACAAGCAATCGTCAAAGATATCTGAGAATAAATCAACGTTCCATGTTTAGTCAACCTGATCTGAAAAAATATAGATTAGTTTTGTGGTGACGCCAGAATACCTGCCAAGCGGTCCAGACGGCGCCGCAAGTCAAAGCCGACCGGTCCGTTCCGCGGCTGCAGCGTGACCCTGGCCGGCGACGAGAGGCATCACGGGCGGCCGGGCCGGGTTCAGTGCTCGGCTGTCCGGCCCCGTGGCACGTGGCTCGCGGAGCATTGAACTCTGCCAGTGTTGTAAGGACTTGCACTGTCACGCAATCAAGAGAGAGTGTAAATATTGACTTTGAGAAATGCTTCAGCCTGCTGGCTTGGAACTCGGAACGGCGTGAACAGCACGAAAGAACTGATCCCGCGATATTACGAGTTTATAGCATAATGCCTGGGTGGCCACAAAATTTCATATTTTTATGGTGTTTGGAGAACATTTCGTAAAAATACATGTGATCATTGGCAGTAAGACAATGTTCAAGCGCAATCCGACGATATCTGCACGCATTCCATTTGAGGGCACAATCTGTTGCAATCTGCGGAAATATGTTCGACATGATTCAGAAGCAAAAGCTTATCTCATTTTCATTAAATGAAATAAACATGCAGAAACATGGACAATGAAATATCCCTCAGCATTCACTTTAGACTGATGCAATGCAACACTTTAAGCAGACCCAGGTAAAAGCCCATGTAACAATAAATCCCTTGTATATAACATATAAAAGGCGTTCTCAATAATTGCTCGGATTGGACAAGCCTTGACCCAGAACTTAACAGAATACGACGGATTTTATCCAACAGCGGTTGCCCAAACATGGGCATTGACAAAAAATTTCACCAACACGAAGATTTTTGTGAACAATGAAACTTCAAAACGACGTCAAAACAATCATAGATGTTTTTACAAAATTCAGATGACGCCTTCTTCCAAAACTGACTAGAAAGTCTTAACGAAACATCAAAACAAGACACGTTAACCATAAAAATTCTGGGATCGAGATACAGGTGATTTATTATTAAAAAGGTAAAACAGTGGCGCACCTTCTCCTGAAAAACAACCTTTCGGGCCAAACCATCGATTTAAAAGCACCAATGTAGTGTACTAGTTTTCTTGTCCACAAGAAGACTATAAGCTTCGTCCCGTACACAACAATGGTGCCACAACGACGACTTCATCTAAGCGACTGACCATACATTTACGAAATGGGGCATCTGCCCAAGACATGTTTAACTATGACGAACGACGTACTCGACAAATTTTGACGGACAACACGACTGAACTTTAAAAAAAAAAACTCCATGACAACAGGCGCCTCCTAATCACTGAGGCGCTGTTCACACATTCTCTATGGCCCGACTTAAACAAACAACCGAAATGTTGTATAACAATGTCGTTTTGGGGGGCGGGCTAAACTAAAATATCAGATAAACTGATAATCTCTTAATGTATGGTGACCAACTGTCAATTCCGTTTCGAAAGCGCATTCAGTAATAACGATTTTTCCGTGCATGCGTGTCGAAAAACAACCACTACTACACTGTGGAGCAGATTATTCTGAATATAGAAAATCATATTTCTGAAGCGTTATTATATCACGAATTCTTTACATCTTATTTTCTGAAGCGTTATTATATCAGAAATTCTTTGCATCTTATTTTCTGAACCGTTATTATATCAGGAATTCTTTGCATCTTATTTCACATCTTATTTCACTAATATCGCTTAAAGAGAAATGTCCGACTCATCGAAAGACACCAGTAAGGTGATAAAAGCAGAACATGACGTTCTTCCCAGCAAAACCTGTGTTAAACAAAAGCTCCTCCCAGGTTACACCAATGCGATATATATATATATATATATATATATATATATATATATATATATATATATATATATATATATATAATAGCAGATTATACGAGTATGTTATCAGAATCCTAGCTATATTTATTGCTAGGATTTATATATATATATATATTGCATTTTATTTATATATTTATTTATGGGATTAGGATATATATATATATATATATATATATATATATATATATATATATATTGCAAGGATTCTGATAACATACTCGTATAATCTGCTTAACTTGTCTGTGTAGTAGCCTCGGTCACATGCAACGTCCTTCCGGAAGCGGTGCTGACACGCCCCCTAAATCGCTCATCTGATTGGCCGTCAGGGAGGAGTCACTGCCGCTCCGACCTGCCATTGGTGGCCCAACGCAGACGTCAGAGTATGTGTCGGGAACCACGAAAGACCATTGGCCACTATGTCACTCGTAGGGCTCACTTTCGTGTCTACCTGCAGACATGATGAGCCTTACGGACAATATTCAAAAGCGAGGGGATAGCTTTTTGGCGCGTAACACTGGATTAAGTCATGCGTTTTCCCCCATCCAGCGGAAGGAGTTTCTAGCACTTCTCCAGAACACCTCAGCAACGCCTGTCGACTGTGCTTGCGATCTGCTACGTGATGTGGTCTTCATCTTCACTCACCAAGGACGGTTTTAAGGTAGGCTGGCACACCGCAGTTTTCCCGCCAGTGTTGTGCGCCACTAAATGCCCAGTTTGAGTACTAACACATAATGCGCTGATCAACGAGACGACTGGTTGCTCATGCGACCACTCCAGGGCCCGCTGTTTATTGACGTCAGTATGCCGTGCGCCGTCCTTACAACTGCTCTTCGTGTGCCGCGTGCCGTCAAAATTCGTATTCAGACCTGATAATGAAGTGCGTGAGGGGATCGGCTCTCGTGTGGTCAACGGCGGTAAACGAGAGACCGGTGCCGGTATGCGAGGCCCTGTGCCGAGCGTCCGGTGTCCGCCAGTCTTCGTCACGTCCGTTCGCCAACGCATCAGTCAGACAGACGAACGTTCAACAGTCGTGTCCATCTGCTGTTCATCATCGTTTGTTGACGACTCCGAAGGTGCTGCAGTTCTGTAAGTGCAAGAGCCTTCCAATGCAGGAACCCCAGATCGCTCACATTCTGGCTCACCGTTTAGTGTCATTCATACTTCCCAGTTCATAGCTGTGTTATAATGATGCAAGCAAACCTGGGTTTGAGTCTAAATCCATTCAGACTAAATTCTGAATCCGCAAGCTTTTTGGCCTTGGACTCATGCGAACTGATTCAGAGTTTTGCAGCACTGGACTCGAACTCAGATTCGCAAAGGGACAACACACTGGACTAGGAATCACACTCAGACTCAGACTTGCAAAACTGTTTAACGCTGGCCTCGTAATCTGACTAGGACTAAACAACTAAACAAGGAAAACAAAGACTAGACAAAGGCATTTCAACTCATATTAGGAGTAAGCCAAGTCGGAACCAGGCCTGGCTTAGAAACAAGGTCATCCTGAATTACACACATGTTCAGACCCAGCAAACTACAGAAAAATGACAAGGCGGTGTTTAAGGCTTAAACCCCGGTGATACCTGGCCCCATGTGACTGAGCTATGTAACTAAACTAAATAAATTTATGTATTTACACCGAAGGCTTGAACTGAAACCATTGGAACCGCAGTCATAGTCAAGGAAGATGAATAACGTATCGTTACGTTTATTTTTGTGCATTGTCGTAAAGTAGCGCAATTAATGTGACTCGAAGCAGTCCCTGAAGTCTTCGGAATTGTTTTACGATGGTGCCGATCGTTCTACAGGGATAAGGTTAGAAAGATAACGTTTAAACTTGTTTACATGCTTTCTGAGAAGTCAATGTCCATGCTTTGACTGGTTACGAAACTATGATATCTTTATCGAGGTTATGCTGTATCGAGGTCATGATGCTACTTCTGTCGTCATCGTTTGGCAAACGTTTGATGGTACTACTCCTGCCGTCTTGGTTTGGCAAATGTTCTGAACAGAGTGTTCGTCGTCGACTTTTCACAAATGGATTAATAGATTTTGTTAGTCCAACAAATGTCGCTGATAACTTTCAAGTGCTCAATCTTCGGAAGAGAGCATGAAAGCTTTCGAAGACGTGACTGATTAGCGAACATATTTTGCAGCCATTCGCCGATATTATAAGCCGCAATACGTGTCTGTGCGGGCCAATGAACGAGTGTTCAGCGGCCTGTGCCCGGTCGTGGCGCTGCGCAACAGCTGTAAATAGGACACGACCGAATAGTGCACAGAAGAAAACCGCGAGAAAGCGCTTTGAGCCTCCGAAATTGTCGAATATTTGACGCACAAAGTTCATTACAGATTGGGCTTTAACACTACGGGCTACAACTTGGCTCTCTCAGTTTTGCATACGTGTTGAGGCGGAGCGTTTCATGTGAGTGTGTTACGGTGCTTAATCTTCCTCAGTCTTATGCATGGGTATTGGCCTTGGTTTCATCGCCCTCCCAGCTTCGGAATTCACTCGGGCCAAGGTCATCTGAGGTCCCAACCATCAGGTGACGACGCCACTCACCCATTCCATTGTTGGCATTGCAGGGCCCATGGAACAATTCGAAACACCGGATCGCATGGTGACAATAATTGTAGTCCCTGAGCATTGTCGGAGATCGCTGCGGCCCCTTAAAAACACCCTGTGGAAGAAACACAAAACAGTTTAATGGAAACCAGAATCCACTCACATGGCTGCATTTGAAAACATCTTTAAAGTCACCAGGTGGCCGAAAAAGACTAAACTGGATGTCAAGATGTAGCCAAAACACCAACGCATACGTCTGGTTTTATTTCGTTCCTTAGCCCATGAGGCTGGGAAATAACACGGCCAACCCCTGTACTGTCATAGGCAGCGAAATGTCGAACCCTGGGTAGTATAGAGCGGCGACGTTTTTTTATTTTCTATTTCTTCTGGGCTGACCAACTTTGACCTGATGTGCCTTTTTTCTGCGCGTTATAGCTAAATCAGACTGACAGCTAAATCAGACTAAATCAGCTAAATCAGACATTTACTGCTAATTTTTGCGGAACTCCATGCAATTAGCTTGTTTACCAGTTTTCTGCCAAAGGTGTCCACATGTAATTTGACCTGCAGTGACTTGTACGGACTCTAGTCTCGGCAAAGCCTTTCCAGTGATGTTATGTGACGCATATAGGTCTCAGAACTTTGAGATTGTTATGAACTCCGGCCCGGCGAAGGGGTTCCAGCTCCAGCTAACCCAACCTCATAAGAACAAAGCAAAACGCACATGTTGTTGAAGGCAAACATCAAGCTTCGACGTTTGAAGCTGTTCAAGGCTGAGAAGGCGGCAAAAATGTGGTGTTCTTAAGCAGGGTGGAAAGAGTTGAAAGATGTTAGAACCGCTTAAGCGTGATGGTGAGCGAACCCCAGGTTGGCAAATGGCAGGGAAGCCGCCTGAGATGTCTACGTCTGCTGAACCAACCGGTCAGTAAACTGATAGTTGCGTTACATCGGGAATTCGTAAAAGAATTGACACATTTTCTTTTCAAACTAAGCGGCCATAGCGAAACGAAGTTTCGCTATGTTCATGGCAGACGAGAAAGCAAAGGTTTTCCAGTTTTACCTTGAGTCCAAAATCAGTAGTCAAAACGCAACGATCACTCAAACGATTTTTCAAGGTAAAGGAGGCACCGAGTAGAAACACAATTTCGGACGTCATACATAAGATTTTGGCTTTTGGAACTGTGGACAACCGCCACAAGGAGAGATGTGGCCGCAAATGGCCAAAGTGGACAGTGGCCAGCGCCGCCAAAGCCCGGGGCTCTTGAGCGGAACCGCGGAAGTCCCTGTGGCGGCTCAGCCAAGAGCTGAGCTGAAGCTAGACAACGGTTCATCGTCTACCAAGAAAGAACCTACGGCTGCATACTTACAAGGTGCAGGAACACCTGGCCCTTAACTAGCGCGACTGCGCCGCACGCGCTCAGCTCTGCGGCTGGCTTGTCAGACAGTGCGACACCCCGCCAAACTTTGTGGAGAATGTTTGGTTCTCCGATGAGGCCCAGTTTTATCTGGACGGCCACGTTATTATCCAAAATAGCAAATTTTGGTTGGCAGCAAAACTGGGTGGTCGGCGAGGCTACCCTATACACCAAGAGGTGTACAACCATGCGTGCGTTCAGAAGCAGCGGTGTGATAGGCTCGCGCTAGTTTGAAGACAGCGACGGCTAGGCTGTGACGATCAACGCGCAGCGGTAACGACGGCTCCTCTCCAGGTTTTGGATTGCCCCGAAGAGGAAGTTGGGCGATAGAGTTCAGTCACAACTTGGTCCCAGCGGAACGGCGCACCGGTTCACACGGCAAAGCGGACCCGAGAGTGGCTTCGAGGTCTCTTTGGCGGGAGGATCCTCTCGTCGAAAGAGCATATGAGCTGGCCGTCCCATTCATCGGACCTGAGCCCCCTAGATCTTTTTTCCTGCGGGGACACCGAAAGTCCAGTGTATGCGAGTAATCCCCGCACAATGGAGGAGCTCAGGGGAGACAACACGACAAAAGTTTGCCATGCAAGGCCGGAGTGTCGGGCGGTGCAGATGTCCATGCAGCAACGCGTACGGCGAAGTACCTTGACCCAAATGGGGGGAGGGCATGTTGAGCACTGTTGACATTCTTCTAACGCTCACATGTGTTCACGCGACTGTGTTTACTGTTGTTGAAACTGGCTTTGTTTACGCTATATAATGACCCGTTTATATATATATATATATATATATATATATATATATATATACTTATGTGTGTGTGTGTGTGTGTGTGTGTTTCCGGCAACCTGGTTATAGGTAGCGAGTAGAAAAAAATGTCATGTCTTATCAATACAGCTAAATCCGTTTATAACGAAATTCGGCCATACCGAAATAATTTGTCTGGTCCTCGCAAAGTTCAGTTTAGGAAGTCGGATATAACGAAATGGCTGTAACCAAACTGCATCTTTGACATAAGTCCGAGTTCTACCAGATGCAGGACAGTTTTGATCAGTTTGGGAACCATTCATCTTCTGGACAACATGAAACGGAGCAAGAATTATCGTCACCAAAGATCAGGGTACCTGTTTCGTCGAAATCGATCATAACATAATCTGGTGGGATATGCTAAGATAATACGATGATCTGTTAATCTGATAACCTGATAGGATATCCTTGGATAGCGATACGTGAAGGTATTTTCCTAGGCCATCTTAGGTCATCCGAGGTCATCTTAAGTCAACAAAATACATCCTCGCAAATTCGTTAGAAACGAATGTAACTGTATTATGGATTTAGATACCAATTCCGGCAAACAAGTTAGACGGGATTCAAGGATTTTCAAACGTGAGTAAGCGGGTGTTTGTTGTTTATCGGGGCATAACTGGTATTTGACTGCCATGCCACTAAACAGTATCTCGGTCTGTCCAAACAGTATCTCGGAGGGAGAGCGGTATGTACACCGTACCGAACACGCCAAGGTTTGCGACCATGGCGTGTTCGGTACGCCATGGTCGTTCCAAAAAAAAACGTGTTTTCGCCCAGCGAACACATGGTTTTTTTTTTGGAACACATGGTTTTTAGATCGTGTGTCCCTTGAGTCGTTACGTCATTTGCCATTCATCTACGGGTGAAATGGCAAAAAGTCTTCTCGGTACGCTTCTTTTACATTTAATTCATGGACACAGTTATTTCAGGGAAACCTCTGCAATCACTGTCGAAAATTCAAGAATAAAGTATGAGAAATCGTATATCGTCCTGCGGTCTTTGCAGGGAGATCCGCATTTTTGCCATGCTGTTTTCATCTCTTAAATATGAAAAATGCTGTCATTACTAATTTCCGGTGCTCAAAGGCAAGGGAGGCTAAGTTACCTGAAAACATTAGCGTATATTATTTTCATACATGCAGGCAACTTTGACCAAAAAGAGTCTATTCAGTAAAACCCTTACTCCTCGAAGCTTTCATCTGGGTGTCGATCCGGTTTCAGGCCTCTGAGTTACGTTAGTCAGCACTATCAATAAGGCGTTTATTTATTCTTCTTTGCGTTATGAGAATGGACGGCGGACTCTACCGACCATTCCCAGCCCCCCAGAGAACGTTTTAGGCTTTGGCGCACTGTGAACACGACTTCATGCAGTGTCCCACTTTGACCTGTCCATTCTCCCTGAACATTTCTCGCACCATAGGTCCAGTGACAAACTGCAAAAGCTTATTGGACGTAAAACAGTCAAACTCAAGTCAGGACAGTTAAGGCTCACTGAGAACTACTTACCTGATCGAAAGTTTCGCAGCTGTTCCCATGCGTGTGGGTTTGAGAAAGGCTGCCCCTGAAGCTGGAGTTTGAATGCCCGTATCAGAGTCTACTAGATGGCTATTTTATGTATGCTGCTCTTCTTAACCGTGCGCCATTGCATAGCTGAGTTCCTCTCACTTTTACCATGAAACGCATTGGACGTTTAATGGTCCTGATGTGATTTGCCTTACAAGTATTACTTAACACATGCCGTTCCATCTTTTCAGTTTCACGTGTTTTTTTTATTTTGCCACGAATGCATTTTCAATTTTGCAACAAAACGGCGGCCTTATAGGTCTTTTGTCTGTCGCGTTCTCAAAATGATCAAGAGACCAACAGGCATTTCAGCCATTTCTTTCCAGTCAACGCACACAGGCGCGTACTGTCACTGTCTTAAACAATCGTGAGGTCCCTGGGCCCACCACAATTAGAGAAAAGGCAATGTATTATTAGAACAATAGATTAGATTAGAACAAACAAACAAACAATAGATTAGATTGGAAACAACAAACAACAATAGATTATTAGAAGAAAAGGCAGTATATTAGAACAATAGATAGGCACCCACAGGTGTCCTATCTATCCGTTCTCATCCTCGAGGTCTTCGAGAATCCTCCGATCTCCGAAACCTCCGATCCCTACTGGAGTTTTCCAGCTCTGGCACAAAACGAGGAAACAGACTTCACCGCATTGGTCTGGCGGAGATCGACGCCAGCCTGCGGCACTTTTGGCCCGTTGAATCCCTGAAACTTTGTGCCGTGCGCTTTGTGGCTCTGACTTGTTAGCTCCTGGGAAAACGTTTTTGCGATCTGATGCAAAATGCAGGTTTACTCTTGACGTCATATATTCCTAGACCTGTACGACAGTGTAGGCACGCTGACGGTGGTCGATGCTGGTCCATTCAGACAGCGGTGGAAGTTCCTAAATTATTTGCTAGCGCTAGATGCGGTTCTTGACCACCCTTTCCGTAGGGGTAATGTTAAAATACGCGATGCCTGGTGGCGACGCGTGACCGGGCGATGGTCGACGCGAGCCTCCGCTGAACTGAGTTGCTTGACCTCCCGCGGACTGCACAGCCGGGTCCGGCTGCGCCAGCCAGCACGCTGCGCCCCTGACTCGCAGCGTGCTGACTCGCCTCGTCCGTCTCTGCGTCCGTCGATTGCAGGCACCTGAAGAGGCATCATGCAGCCCCGTGACTACGCTGAACTACCTGGCCTCCTTGTGGGGGTGCGACTTGATGTCGGAGGACATGGCGACCAATTTGGACAAACAAGACCGCCTCGCACCGTTCCGAAGCCAGTTCCAGTTTCCTAAGATGAAGACGAAGCCTGGGGGTAAGCCGCCCGCTTTTCATTTGAGAATGGCAATTTTGAGCTGCCAAACTCTAGGAAGCATATGGGTACGTCGAACAGCCCATGTTTGTTGAAAGGCTTCTTGGTAAATGTTGATTTTTCCGTGAACACTGTTGTTCAGCTTGGTGCTCAGCTGAACATGGCGAAACTTTAACAGCCCGGTCTGTGTCAACGTATGTTTTGGTTTTTCAGTGGATTTAAGCGTCGTAGATCCTGAGGATGATATAATTTACATGAACGGAAACTCGCTGGGTCTCAAGCCCAAGAAGGCGGATTACTATTGCCAGAAAATCCTGCAGCAATGGGGAGAATGGTATGATTCTTTACCTGATTCAGATGCATGCAATCATGTCATGCAGGTGTCATAAGCAAAAAGCAAGCATAAAAAGATAGCACGACATTTCCTCGACACCATTAATAGAGCATTAGGATATATCCGTGATATACGCCGCACTTGTCAGCCCGCTTCCTGAAAAATAAACAGTTTACTGAGTACCGTGGTGCGGAAGCATAGCTGTTAGCCGCCGACGAGCACAAACAGGCACTGAAGACCATCCCTCACCCCTAGAAGAGTGGGGTTTATGAGTGCAACAGTGTTTTGCACTCATCCGTCTCTGATATATATTTCTTCAAAAGCACGTCCACCGAACTCTAATTTTCCATTGATTACAGTGTAAGCGTCTGCTGCTTATCAGGGAGCGGCTGATTTCGTAAGCTGTGCATTGCAGGGGCCACGAGACGCACTTCAGTGGTCTTCTCCCGGCGGCCACGTGCGACCTTGAGGTCAATGCCTCCCACGCGCGCCTGGTTGGTGCCGAACCAGACGAGGTGAGAATGAGGACGGCCTGGGGCTCAGTTATGCTCCTTGTCTCCGTTTAAGCGGCTTTGTTGAGTTGCGGCTTTCAAGTTCTTTAGTTTTTGGTTTTTGTTTTTTGTTCTAGTTCTTTAGTTTTCCTTATTCAATGGTCTTTTAATATGCTTTTGTCGTCAGATGAAGTGTTTGATGGATTTGACTCGCGCTGTCGGATTCTGGTTACAAAAGTGAATGTCTTGCTAAGCGTCTTCGATGGGTGCTAAATTCGCCCTGCATTCGTTCCGGCTAAACACTGTTTAAGTTTAGACATACTGTCATGAGCCGTATTCATTTAGTGGCTCATCCCCGATGACACTGTGAAAAGCCCGGGGTTCATTTTTCCGGCCAAATTCGATTTTTTTTTTCTCGTTAATTGGCGCAGACCACACCACATCGAGAAAGTTGTTTATACGCAGTTAAACACAAGATAGCTTATATGTCAGTGTCTCTAACATAAACGCATTGCACGTCCATCATCTGGCACTGACGGTAAACATGCATCCTTGCCTAGTGCTCGTGAACGAATCCCGCTCTGATGGGTGCATTACTGAGCTGAACCCACTGCGACGCAAATACACGTCAGAAACGTTCTCGAACTGCGCGAGCCGCACGCCGAAACACTGCTGGGAATTTGGCATTAACTTCACCGTGCGACGCGACGCTGTATGTCTAACTCATCACACCCCGACCTGCCCCACTACACGAACTGTCGCACCACATGACCTGCTCACCATTCGAGCTGTCTCACTGGTCACCGCACCACACACCACCACACGAGTCCCGCCTCGCTTCTCGACCTGATCTCTCCGGCGTGCGCCCGCAGGTGGCCGTGATGAACGGGCTGACGGTGAACCTGCACCTGCTGCTGACCGCCTTCTACCACCCGACCCCGCTGCGCCACAAGATCCTGATCGAGGAGAAGGCGTTCCCGAGCGACAAGTACGCGGTGGGCTCGCAGGTGCGCCGCAACGGCTACGAGCCGGCGCGCTCTGTGCTGGAGCTGCGTCGCCGGCCGGGGGAGGACGTGTTCCGGCCAGAGGATGTGCTGGAGATGATCGCCACCCACGGCAGCCAGATTGCGGTCATCATGCTGGGCGGCGTGCACTACTTCACCGGTGAGAGCCGAGCGGCGCCCGGGGGTGGCAGGAGGCCAATGGAGGGGGACGGAGGAGAACGGAGGGTTCGGGGACGGAGGAGGGAAGACAGAGATGGGAAGAAGGGGAGGGAAGGAGAACTGAATGCATGAGCGAAGGAAAAGGACTGAAGAGCAATGGTGTAATTTGTCTAGAGGGCGACAACCTTGGGTTTAGACGAACCGGACAAAGAGGAAGGGGACACGGAGAAACGGATGAGAAGGACCGAGAGAGGAAAGTCATCGGTCGGAGATGCGAAAGCCAGAGATGTTCCGTGAGGACCGAGGGGAACGGATGTGTATTGGGACTCGAGAAAGAAAAGCGACCACAATGTCGGAGGCGTTCCAGCGGGGGAGAACAAATGGGAAGTAGGTATCTGTGAGAGAAAATGAGACGGTCTCAAAACAGTCGCAATATTGTTCTTGTAGTGTTCGCACTAACCAGCGTTCAGTTCGCTGTTTGTAAAATTGTGCAAAATGTCATTCGTACCTGCGTTAGTATACTGTTGATTATTTGCTTGCTGTCTCCGCCATTTAAGAAAAAAATCGTGCGGATGATAGAGTATTGTTTGAAGTCGCCGAGAGAACGCCTAAAGCTCTCACTTCGTTTAAAAACAAAAAGGTAAATTACGTTGGATTTTACCATCTTGCTGGTAGCAGACTGGACTGTTGGATTTTCCACGTTTGTCACAGTCCAGTCCGTCAAGGAAGGGAATAGACTTTTTGCACAATTAAAAACATTATCGTTTGCTCTGAGCCGTGCAAAATGCTCTTCCTAACATCAAAATGCGTACTAAATCTCTCAGCGGAAATGCGTCGCGTCTGAAATGAATAGCATTAGAGAGATGTTCTGCAGGAAAAAGACTGTCCTCTACAACGGTTGTTTGTGATTCATCTTGTTGAATATCTTGAGTCTAAAACTGCACTTTTCTTCCAAGGACGAGTGGCTGCGGTTCTTTCATGCCAGCCACCTTTGTATACCACGATGGGAGGCAGATGGCCGTGGTAACATGTCTGTCGCCGCGCGATACTCCAGGCCGACGCCATTTGAATTATTTAATTCACGGATTCGGTATGGTCCAACCGACCAGCAATGACTGACGAATGGTAACCATTGCTTTCACGTCCTATGTAAGTTCCAGGAGTGCTTTACACCTCAGTTTATTTTTAGATGATGAAACTGTACTTGCGTTCACTCGTGTCAATTATGTTATTAAGGGAACTTTGAAGTCTGAACTGTGGAGTTTCGCTGATAATTTGCACAGTCAAAAAACTACGTATATAATGATGCTTAAGAAAAACGCGGGTTAAAGGTGCAAAGACATCCCGCTGGGTTCTACGGTAAGCACTGGCTCCTTCCCCAGGCTCTCAGTCACGTGGCTCAGCTGCGCGGTGCTGCGGATGTTGTAATGTTTGCAGCGGCTCATTTTCGCCTCTGCCCGAACTTGCTTCTATTATATGTCGACTTACCAGCAGCGACGGAACATCTGTGGAGACGGGGGAGGGGTAAACGTGATCTTTATGTCGTTTCTTTCCATGCATCGTCAAAGGGCTAATGTTTCATGTTTCCCAAAGTTGAGGGGGGCAGCTGCCCCTCCCCCCCGATACCAACGCCCCTGCGGCTTACTGCCAAAAATCAGCAGTTGTTTTTAGGTGAGACTGCTAGAACTTTCAGTCGCTTTCTGGGGTGAACACCAAAAGGATTGAACTGTCGACCTGATACCGTTTCATTGCACAAATCATGGTAGTGATGGTTGTGAAAGTGACCCAGACTCGTCACATAAAACTCCAAGTGTTCCATGCGTCATACGAGTATCGAACTGTTTACCTTGCTGCCGTAACGGACTTGTTCCCTCACGATCCCAAGACCAGTTCCAGCGAGCTCCCGACAGTGTTGTCGCCATTCTCTTGAAGAGCGCTAATTGTTCCGCACCGTGTGCGCCTCAGGCCAAAAGTTTGACATGGAGCGGATAACCAAAGCTGGGCACGAGGCCGGTTGCGTGGTGGGGTTCGACCTGGCTCATGCGGTCGGAAACGTCAAACTGGAACTGCACAAGTGGAACGTCGACTTCGCCTGCTGGTGCACGTACAAGGTGCGCTGCTGAAGTGTCGGGCCGCGGTCGAGACGCGGGAATGCAGAGTCCCGCAGAGGTTGCGAGGAATATCACAGTAGTCACGCTGGTCAAATGATGATTTGTAGTCGGATTCCGGGCCTGTCGTGATACTGGAATCAATCATCCGACCTTTTTAGAGGTAGGTTTACAGTGTTTGGCTTTTGACCTCTGTACGGTTATGACCGATGACTTCCTGGGAGGGAAGCCGGAACTCTGAAGTGCGTTTTTAACTTAGATAGCTCCTGCTTCAGTTTACATCACTGTCATCTGTCTGAATTATTTTCGTCGCAAACTATCCCCATTTTCCCAACGTCATGTACCTTAAGCCAAACACAGTTTTTTAGGATGCTATGGAGTTTCAGACGGGATAATATAAAACGCAATCAGCTGCATTTCTTCTATTGATTTCATTCATCAGCCAGATAATTTTGGCTGTTAAACACATGATTATAGTCATCACAAAGCCTTTTAGGAGCGTTGGGTTTGGTTGCTCGGCACAACTGATTAGTTTGCACTGCTTTCTTCAGGACGACAGACGGCGCCATGCCACATAGGATCATAATTACAGCCATGAATGTTGTAGTAGCTTGTACCAAAAGACCGCTTAGCGTCAACGGCTTGAGAACCACGACGATGCTAATCTCCCGCCCCAGGACCGCTGTATGTTCAGTAGTTCCTGCTGTAGGCCGCGTCCTGGGCCGAACCAGAGCCGTCATGATTCGCCAGGGCTCCGAGACCCCCTGCCCCCCCCCCCGCCTGGGGGCTGCCACTTACGCCGTGCGCCGTGTTCATCAGTACCTGAACTCGGGCCCCGGCTGCATTGCCGGAGCGTTCGTGCACAACCAACACCTGCTGTCGCACCTGCCGTTGCTGCAGGGCTGGTGGGGCAACAAGCCAGAGACGAGGTACGTCAGGGCTTCGAACGGCGAGAGAGAGAGGGCGAAAACGGAACGAAGTGATGAGGAACTGATGGAGATATCGCAAGAAAAGAAAAATGTTTACGCCCAGCGATGGCAGTCCCGCAGATGGAACGAACCGTTTTTCCCTGTTGCAGAAGGTTTCGGTCAGTTATTCTCAGCGCTCAGCAGTGCAGAAGAAGGTTGGCGAAACCTTCTCAAGTTTTTCGCAGGTTCTCCTCAAACGAATGCCTCAGTCTCTTTGAAATTATACGTAGCTGAGTTCGACACCTTTTTGGTTACCGAAAATTTTGAGATCATACCTGAACAGTGACAGCCTTTGATTTCATTCTCTCTCTTTCTCTTTGTGATGGAAAAATCATGATACGATGATGGCCGTCAACGAGTGTTATCTGTGATGTTAATGACCCCGTACTTGATGCCTCGCTTCAGTAAAGGTCATCGCCATCTTGGTTTTTTTATGCAGGTCAGATCGCAAATCCATGTCACTAGCCGTTTTACTGACATCGAAGAGGTGATGAACAAATCAAGTGCCCTTACGTAAAAATAGTAGTATCAGCAGCTCCTAATGGTTAAAAGCCGTTTTAAGTCCCTTCAAAACGCCTTATAGATGACGCACCATGGGATCTTATGGCAACCAGAATGCAGTGAGATGATGCTCTTTGAGGTCACATGTACTGTGTGGTTAAAATGGATAAAGTTTGAATTTCACCGCGGTCTTTTTTGGTTTAGTTGGCCTACGTGCTGGTCTTAGTTGTGCTGTTATATCACGTCGGGCTTGGAATGGCCAGGCGTCGACCAGCTCTTTCGTTGTACCATCGATCGTGGCCAGATGACTAATCTGGCGAAAACTGAACGTTTGTCCGTCATGTGTTTCGGATTCCGGTGAAGCACGGGGCTACACAAGGCTCTCCAAGCGGTGACTTCCGGAGAAAAGCTTACCTTATATTACAAAAATATGCTGCAGGTGTTTTCTGTGACTTCGTATGGTACGTTTCGTAAAGTAATCATACTGTGTTGTCGCGTCCCGTTTTGGTGTGGTTTTTGGCATTCGGTGGTCCTTCTTCGGCACGGGCGACGTTGTGATGGCTGTGATGGAAAACATGACTTTTGGGCCCGTCCCAGGTTCCACATGAGAGACTCTATCGACGCTGCCGTCGGGGTCAACAGTCTGAAGCTCTGCAACCCGCCGCAGATGCTGGTTGCCATGAACAGGGCGAGCATGGACGTGAGTGCACCGCTCCTGGTGTCGAGTCGCCTCTTTATAGCCGTCAGACAGGACTCTCGAAGAATCACTACCCACAGCCTTTCCATGATTCTGCTTTGCACGCATGCAGTTGCGATGGAGTTCAAGGTCAGGTCCATTTACATGTTTGTGTACTCAAATTATTTCTTTAGTTTCTGTTCGTTTGCGCATTTTTTTCTCTTGCCAGACAAAAATTTACTTGTGCTCGCCGCATTATCTGTAAACGTAACAAGGGAAGATTCTGCCTCAGTGTCGTACTGACGAAACAACTTTGATCAGTCATCAGTAATTTTCATCGACGGTAACGCATTTTAGATCCACCAGATGTGCATCTAGAGTAACCGTGTATAAAGAGGCCAGTCGGCATCCGACTCGGCTGACCAGGGCGGCTGTTCTGTCCTGACTGACGGCCTCCTGGCCGCGGTCCGGCAGATTTTCGACCAGGTCACCCTGGACCAACTGGTGGAGAAACAGACGCTGTTGACCGGCTACCTGGAGCTGCTGGTGGCGCGGTGGCTGCCCGAGGCTCGTCAGATGACGCCCGCCGACCCGGACCAGCGCGGCTGCCAGCTCTCGCTCCGCTTCCCGGACGTGCACAGCATTCACTCGGAGCTCCGGCGTCGCGGCGTCGAGGTGCGGACGCCGGCAGACCGGCGAACGCAGCGCCGCCTGGCGGACAGGTCACGGCGTGGCCGGCTCAGGGAGTCCTCAGCCCGTGGGGGCCACCGGGGCAGCGTGCTTTTCAGGTCTCTGCAAAAACACTTTTCGAGTTCAATGGTGCATACATCGGGGTGACAAAGCCACCTTCACACACGCGGAAAAGGTTGACAATCAAATTCACTATGGCAGGAATCATGCATGGATGACGGATATCACGCTGTGCCTTGAAAGCCACATTAACCCGTCCCCGACTGGGAGGGGGCAGTTAACTGCCCCCCCCCTGAGGTTTTTCTGGGATTGCAAAAGAACGAACAAACACAGAGTCACGAAACTTCGTGTACCTTTTGCTCCATCAATTTTACATCTCGTGTCAAAATTTTGACCTCAGGTCAGGTCAGGTGCCTGACCTAGGCCAGGTCAAACTGACTTATGTCAAAAAATTAGCGCCCTCTAACTTCTTCGCAAAACAAGATATCTCAATAACACTTTCAGGGGTTAGTGGTCGTGATAGATGCAACAAATCTCCTATCTCAGATTTTTCAGAATTTTCCGGGTCATTGACCTAAGGTCAAGCCCATTTTTAAGACACATCGTCGTTTTTCGGAAACTGACGGAATATTTCATAACATTTTTAGTGTTAGTCCAGCAGACATCTAGTTGCCATCATTGGGTAAAGTATCAATGGCTTCCAGCCATTGACCCGAGGTCAGGTCACGAATAACTGCAGTGAGCCAAAATGCACCACCGTCAAAGTCGGCGATGAATTACTCAGAATGGGTAGAAAATGGCAGAACTAGCTTGCACAGACGTAAGTAATACCAGGAACCTCAAAAAGTCTGAAAAAGTAGCATATTTTGGAAATAAACAGGCTCTCGCGAATAAAGCTCCGCCAATTCTGTAGATTAGTAACTAATGAATTTTTCCGAAATTTAAGCATGAAAAACCATCAGAAGAATCACTAAGATCAATAAAATATACATAGTTCGTCTTTTTTCGAAAAAATAAATGAACGCTAAAATTAGTTCCCGTCAATTTGGTACCGCATACGGCAGCGGCGCACACCAACAGCTGGTGGGAGAATTGCCGTGTCTTTAACTCGACGTTTCGGTGCACATATTGAACAAATCTGGGGAAATTAGACGTGTATCGGCATCCGCGGACCTTTACTTGTGCGCTGGGGCTTTTACCTAGGCGTTATTAGTCACAGCCCTTGAGATTCAGGCCATTTCTCGGCCTCATGCAATCGGCTGTTAGAAAACATATATAGGGCGTAAATTGCTTACATATTATCTAAAACTAAAAAATGAGACCAGTTTCGAGCTCTACTCGTCACAAGCTTTCCAACGGTATGCTTATTTTTATCGTGCAACCAACCGTTCGTGAGTTAGAGGGGGGCGGCCAACTGCCCCCCCCTCCAGTCGCCGATGTTTGAAACGGACCGACTGGTCGTGCGCGGGTTAAGGACGGCGCCATGACGTGGACTGGATAATCCGGAAAGTTGGTCATTGCCCTGTGAACCGGCTCAAAAGCCGAAAACTCATTACAAGGACGCCACCTGGGCACAAAAACCAAGACGCAAGCGCTCTCTGGATCCAAAATCGCGATGTGGGCGCCACCTCGCGTTTGAGGGTTGAAAGTGAAACGCATTGGAGTCGTAGATATGTATGGGGCTGGTAATCAGAGGTCTCAGTTTCTGCCTGATAAAATAACTACCACGTTAAATTCACGAAAACGGCGTCATTTGGGCATGCTTTCTTCACAAGGGTGCCACCGATGTCATAATCGGAACGGTGAGTCAGACTAGCGATATTTGTGGCTTCAGATTCATGGAGAATAGTATGCACAAAAATGTGGGCGTCAAGGTCCAGAATATGCGCCAATAGTGCCGTTTGCGCCCTGGAAACACCGTCAGATATGCCAGAGGGCTTGAAACCATGAACACACTATCCTGGAGCGAATGTCTGAGAGGGTTTGAAATAACGAACACAGTCTTGGAGTAAGTCCTCGCGCATAAGAATCGCCGTTCTTCGCAAGGCCTTCCATTTTCTCAGTAATCAACATATGGTGAGAGATCGGTCAGCACTGCTATGCCCATCACTTTTAAGGCGTTTTCTGACCATCCATGTTTGCAGCTCATGAAATCCATAAAAACGGAAATTAAGGATGTTTTGGATGGGCTTATTTATAACAAGGAGCTAAATCACTGATATTGACCTCAGCATCTACTTTTAAACAATATTTACAGCTAAAGGAAAAACTGCAACGAATACCTCCAGCAATGGCTATGAGCCTTGACTTTTAACTAAAGACTGATGAATTAACTGTAACAAGTGAAAATCATCTCAAAGTGCAGGCTTCAATATTAGCGACGCTTATGAGTTCGTCTGTAGAACTTCGAATCAGTACCGTAAAAGATCGATTTGTTGTCTTTTCCAGTGCGACCTACGGTGTGACGAAGGGCTGCCGAGCATCATGAGACTTGCGCCCGTGCCGCTCTACAACTCGTTCTCCGACGTGTTCAGGCTGGTCAGTATCATCAGGGAGGCGCTGGACCACATGGACGACGAATCATGCAGCGGTTTGAAGCAGTAGACGCTGGTCGGTGCCTGAAAATGCGCTCATGTGTCGGCTGTCGTCGTCTGATTGGTTTAGAGGCAGAAATGGTCAAGAGTGTGATTCATGCAATATCAGCAGTCACGCAAGTATGTGATGCAAGCAGCTTCAGGAGAATATCTTCAAGGCTTGTGATTTAAGGTTTTTTGTCGGCGCTTGAGATCATTAGATCCATTGACTGGTTCGCGTGGACTTATGCGTTGACGACCAGCGTAATCAGCATGTTACCGTCATATTTCATGGAAGCTGAGCGATTACGGGAAATGGAATCAGTCTGTTCCTTTGGAAATGTGTGAGTACAGAAGGGATTAGCTTCTATTATCGGTTGATAGGGCAGGGTTGCCGCGTGACCCAGCTATACGTGAACCGCTGCGTTTGAACCGCGTTTTTACCACGCATGTTATCAGAACCATGTGGTCCGCTGAGTCTACGGAGGAAGCATATTAAGTCGGGGGACCAACTACGCATTCTACTACAGTTAGCCTCACTAGTACTAATACTGTTCATCAGAAATATTAATTGCCAGCATTACGGAGTTGTGACGCAATACTAGATGAAATCAGATTTATGCCTGCCGAAACCAACCTTTATCTTTGAGTGTCGCAAACTTCCTTGGTAAGGACCCGCCCTCCCAGTGGCGCAGCCAGCCAAAAATCTCGGGGATTCTCGCCCAGCGGCGAGTCCCCTACTTCATGCGGGCCTCCTGGACAAAAATATAGACATATCATTTTACGGGGGCTCGCAGCAGAGATGCAGCCAGCCCAAAATTTCGGGGAAGGGACGTGGCCAATGGTGAGCCGTATCCTATGAGCGGGCCCCCTGAGTAAAAATAGGCAGCGAAAATGTTACGACAATGGACGCTTACCGGTCCTAAATGTTATTAGTGGAAATTAGAGGGGGGCAGGGGCCAGCTGGCTTTTCTCAGATTGTCGATGATCGCGCCAAAAACATTCTTACTGAGGCCTCCACAACTGTCAGGAAGCCCCTATGCAGGCCGTCAGGGGGCTCCTCTATTTGCCAGGGAGCCCCTCCACAGGCTGTAAGCGAGCCTCTCCACAGGCCGGCAGGAGGCGTCCAGGCGGCAGCAAGGGCTCCCCTATGTCAGTAGGGGACCCCTTCATGCCGACAGGGGGCCAGCTGCAGGCAAGCAGAAGGTCCCTTCCAACCGGCGAGGAAGCCCCTTCGGGCCGACCTCAGTAGGCCAGAGCAGGGGCTCTCCGAAGGCTGGCAGGGGCTCGCAGGCCGCCAGAGGGCCCTGCAGAGCGGCAGGTGGTCCCTACAGGCCGGCAGGATCTTTATATTTCACCTCTTGTCGTCCGTTGTCTACCGTTCTTTCTTAAAGCATTTCGGCGACAGCTTCAGTTTGTATAAGATTAATTTTTTAACCTCGGTGGGCCCCTTCAAACATTTCGGGGCGGGGGTCCTGGGACCCCTAGGACCCCCTAGCTTTACCACTGCGTCCTTATCAGTGGATACTTGTCCAGGCCCGCTCGTCTTGGGTACATCTACGCACATGTCTGAATGTGGGGAATGTAGCTGATACGGTCAATGCGTGAATAGCGAGACAAATGTCGTGGGCCGCTAATGTGCGTGCCGCACCGTGCCGTGTTGCTGTGCTGTAAAAGATGTACCCCTTGTGTGTGTGCTGGTTGTGTACTTTGGCATGTATTATTGGCATTTACAGCAAATACTAGGGTCTCATATAGCAATGGTGTAATATATTCATATGAAACGTTTCGTAATTTGTTAGTGTTGACTAAGAAAAGTTCTATTCTTTTTAGTCAACGTCAATCACATACATGCCATCCTGACTGCATTACATTTCACTTCCTAATTTCCTGCTAAAACACAATGAACAGATGGTGATTGTCGATGATTCGCTGAGGTGCATTCCTGTTTACGAGACCTTCCTTCAACACAACAGCGATGTTCCCAGATGGTGACAAGACAAATCGATTATGTCGAACTGGCGATTCGCAAACATAACTACGGAAACGAACAACCTTTATGTCAGGAGAAGCCGAGTTTTGCGCGTAAACCCACAAAACTGCTCAACGCTGGAATCTGACATTAAACCAAACAGTATGCCAGCTTTGGAAGCCGTCGACATAAATTCTTATGCCCACATCAGCACGACCCATTGCAGACACCCTAGCGCGCCCTGGAGCAACGCTTGGTGGAGGAGGCCCAACCGCCACGCCCCCTTAGTGTCCGTTGCTGTTCAAGTCCGGAAGAACAAACTGCATGCTTATGGAAATCACAGGCCAGTGAAGGGTCATTGAGAAAGGCGTCGACTCGTGAATTTCGCCCCACTCGAGCGATAGTATGCTTGCGGCGGCATTCCCGTCAACTTTAGGGTCAGTTTGTCGTCTGAAGGGCGGCTTTCCCGATTATTTCGGACGCAGACGCCGTTTTTAAATCAATTTTTTCCATACAACGTCATTTACGTCGCATTGCGAAAGGCGTAACTGCATTTTCGGTGACTGATTGGTTGATTTTTTTGTTGGAGCAAGATGCACTTGCATGTACCACATTCCAAACCCATTTGTCGCTTTTGACTGTCGCGACTGGCATCGGTGGTTGTAGGCCACTGCCGTCTCAAAGTGCTAAAAAGACCGACTCATGTACGGTTCGTTTTTCCAATACTGTACGCCGGCAGGATTCGGTGCCTAGCACTCTCCGTCCTTGCTGGTCGCGGTGCTCTTACCCAAATGTGCCGTCACGGGGTCAATTAGCCCCCTCCCCCCTAAAAAAACGAACTAATGGTGACTGGAAATTGAAAATGGCACCATTGGACAGACTCGCTGTCCAATGGTCCTTATTCTACTTCGCGTCTTACATCTTCGGTCAGGTTGAGTCAAGCGGAAGTATGTTGTGGCAGTAGCGTAGCCAGGGGATCCTAGAGGTCCTGGGACCCTCCCGAAATTTTCTGGCCCATGAAGGGGCCCCCTGGCCGGGAAAGACGAAACCCACTCCTCTGCAAAGGGCCCCCAGACCCCAGACAAAGACCCTTCTGGCAGATAGCGGGGTGCCCCCTGACCGGGAGAAGTAAATGAGCGCTCCGGCATGCACCTGCCAAACGGCGAGTACCGGAAAGGATGCTGCTCTGCAGAGCCGCCAGCCAGGAAAGGTCGTCCTGCCATGGGATGGTGTCGGTCGGTCAAAACAAAGTACCGTTAATCCGTTGAAATGTCGAGAAATTGACATTTGGAAGGTGGTTAGGCTGTGAGGTCCCCTCGATTTGCCCCCTCCCCACATCATTTATACGAAATGACACCCCCGGCCATGAGGCCCCTCGTAGTGTTCAAGAAGTCCTCTCAGCGCTGGGGGTCCCCTCATCCTTTAGCACTTCGAAAAAAATTCATAGCTACGCCACTGTGCTATGGCATATGTTGTAGCTTTGACGAGTTATTTTTTTGGTCGTTTTGATGGCTTTGAGGTCTTTGAAACTCAAATAAGATTCAGATATTTTCTTTGCAGGTGCATGAAACGCCACTTAGACACCCGAAAGTCATCCCAGGTCATGTCAGTTGCGGTTACGTTTAAGAAATAAAACGGCTTTCGAATGGCTGATCATGTTTGAAATTAATCTGAATTACAGAAGTGTTTGCAGAACAGTTCAAAAGATCAAGAAAACTAACTGCGGGAGAAGGCACATTAAAGTCCCAGGAGGCATGGGTTAAGAGTAGGGATGCACCGGATATCCGTTACGGCCGGATGTCCGGCCGAATATTTGAGATTATTCGATATCCGGTATTCCGGACGAATATTTCTGTGATCCGGCCGGATATTGCCGGATATCTGGCCTTCGAGTGTCCAATCGAGACGTTCTCATGTCTGCCTACCGTTTCAGGAGCAACGTGCCTTGTTATATTAGATTGTCGATGTAACTGACACTTCCAAGCAGGGGCGGCTGATTAGAGGGACAGGGGCAGCTTTCCCCCTCCCCATCTCCTGTCGGAATTTAGAATTAACCGTATGGCGTTGCATAGAAAAAAAGAGTTAAAAAATCGACTGCCGCTCCATCTCTGGAGATGCTCAGCGGCCACTGAGTCCAAGGTCGGTCTCGAGCACTACTTTTTCTTCTTAGTTCGGAAGGGTTGAGACATAATCTGCAACGGTGAGACTCAAGCTCAAAGTACTGCAACAACAGTTACCATATCCTGAGCAGCCCATAATGTGGTATATCATCTGTCTCAAATACTCTTGTATAAATGCACTAACCCGGCACCACCAGGCGTGCTTTTGTACCCGCGACTGCCTGGGGTTGTCAAAAAGGGCACCCTCTGCTATCTCGGGATCTAACTGTTGGATCTGAGACGGTCTACAACCAATCGATAGCCCTGAGTCTTGCGATTCAGAAAATACTATGTCCACCCTGGTCGCGTCACTAATGACGTCGCAAGTCACGTAAACGCATAACACGACGACAGAAAAAACTGGCAAAGGTTCGTACCCCATATCATCGGTAATAGTGGCCTTAGAGCCTTCAGCTGGGTAGCGAACTTAAGGTCACGATTTTGTGCATCAGAAGCATGCCAAAGTGCTAAGAAATGTCGGGTCAAGGTCAGCCTAGGTCAGATGAAATAATGGTTTTACTTTACATACGAAAGATCGAAATCTACTCGCAGACATTTTGATCCACGTAACAAAAACGACGGAAGTGAAACCTTCTCATGACCAGTTTTGCATTACCTGACTTTTATCCGGTCAAGGCCAATCTCGGTCAGGTCAGATAATGTTGCATTAATCTTCCTGCCAAAGAGCAATCATTATTCGCTGGTATTCTTGACTGCGTCAAGCACAGAACTGAGATGACATCTCGTGATAATTAAATCTTCTCTGCCTGCTCTTGATCGGGTCGAGGTCAAGTCAGGCCAGGACATATAGTCATTTTTCTTCGTCTAACTAGGAACAAGAATTGCTCTGTGCTGCTACTGAACGACCTTGATTTGTTTTTTTCATTTGCTACTGAGCGACCTTCATTTGTTTCGGTTGAATGTTGCATTTCATTTCTTTTTACATATACCTGTGACGTGACCTGACATGACCTCACGTTACATTTGGTGAACCTTGCCAAGAGGCGTATATAGATTTGCTTGTCTGGCTTGAATGATGGAGGTCAGTGACAACCACTTCAATCACCCACAATGCAGATCAGTCCAATGGTCATCATGCATGTGACCTAGCATGATCCGTAATGTTAACGTGTGACGGTCGTATATCCGTTTGGGGATCGTGTCCTACATAAATCCAAGTAATTTATGCATTATGTTCGCGAATATTATCCAAAAAACGAAGCATGTTCGCACCACCGCCAGAAAAGGCGGAAACATACACGCAAGAGTTTACTTATGACGTCATATCTCCATGCCACTTGACCAGCATGAAAATGGTTTGATGTCAAAATATGTAAAATTAATTGATGAACAGGTACTGAATATTTTGTAGAGTAACTAACTGTTCAGAAGTTATTCAAGTAAAACCAAGGGGTGCCCTATTTGACACCCCCCAGGCGGTGCCGGGTTAAAGGACAATGTACTTCAATGGACATGCCTTAGTATTTGTATAGAATGCTTATCAAGCCAGGTATTCTTACCCCGATCCGGTGCATCCCTAGTTAAGAGCCCGAATTCTCAATTTTTGGCGTACATACAGTCCCGGACTAAAATGTCCTTCTCCGGCGGGACGTCAGCTCTGGCCTCCAAACTACATCAGCATTCAGTACCACTCGCCCGTCAGCAAAAACAGACATTCTTTTCGCAGCGCAGTGTATTGAAAAAAGTCGAACATGGATACGGGAACGCAGCGAAGTGGCATTGCGAGATACAAAGAAAACACTTCGGAGAATGATTTACTTCAGGAGTAAACAGTGACGCTACGCCTAGCCCACTCACAAGACTTGCTGGCAGTAACCACTTGGATAACACAAGGAAACGAACTCAGCATGCCAAAATCAATTCAATCTCGGGGAGCAAATCACACATGCGCTACCAAATACCCGCATGTAAACGTCGCTGAACATCTAGACAGCCAATCAGATGTAATCACAAACATCTCCTGCACCAACCAAAGCACAGCTCTAAATATTTCCCAACCAGCCGTACGCCCGAGGAGTCTTACTTCTTCTCGGCCACCTTATTATCCCCCGTCTCCATGGGTTCCTCGCTCTGCGTCAAGGCAGCGGGGTCGACGGTCGGCGCCTCTACCATTAGCTGACCGGACTGGGTCAATCGAGAGGTCACCTGGTCCGGATTCACATTCGGTGGCAGGGTGAACTTCCTCAGCATACGGAAGCTGGAACAGCCCTCTTCTGAAGTTGTCTCGTGGACAGCGTCCACAGTTACAACTCCTCCATCCACCTTCACGCTTACCTCCTCGGGTTTGAAATCACTTACGTTTAACGCGACCTGAAACTTATTTGCGTCGGTGGCCGGCTGGACTTCTTGACCCTTTGCAGGCTCCACTTGTTTAGCATCGACATCCGTTTTCACCGCTTTCTGCCCATCCTTCTTGCCTTCCAGGGCCGCCGTGGCTGGCGGCGCCTCCAGAATCAGCTGGCCAGAACGAGTCAGACGCGACTTCAGCTCGTTGGCGTTGACGTTGTCCGGTAGACGGACGCGCCGGACCAAGCTACTGGAGATCAGTCCACTGCTGGTCTTCTCCCGATGGTGGGCCCGCACCGTGACAACGCCATCGTTCAGCTTCACGCTTACCTCTTCCGGTCGGTAGCCGGCGGCGTCCAGGGCCAGATGGAAGCCCTCAGATTTCTGCTGTTCGGCCTGCTTCTCGAGCGCCTGGGACCGCTGGCAGGGCTGCACGGCAGCGCTGGGGGCGTGCACACAGGGTCGCCAAACGGGACCGTCCAACTCGGAGAATGTCGACCACGGATCCCAAATGCTCAGCGGCCCGAAAGAGCCGATGTCGCGACGCGGGGTCCACAGGCGACGCTGTGGCTCAAAAAACATGAACGTGTCCATCTTGATTCGCTCTGCGCACGTAATGACCACCACTCTCCGCTAGCACTTCCGATTTCTGCTTGCTTAAGTGCTCCACCACCACTTTTATACAGATCGGTTCTCTTTCGAGAGACTACTAGAACTTTCGAGTTCTTCCTTTCTCGAGCACGCTCCAGAATTGCGTGACGTCATGAGCCAGAACCAATCAAAACTCAGTATTTTGGTGACGTCATAAATAATTGTCCAATAGAAGCGCTGCGACGAGGAATCTCAGGAAACGTGGAGCAATGTTTCGAAACAGATCGCGTTGTCACCTTCCCGAACGATCCCGAGAGAAACCTCCAGGTACAGGCGAGCAGGGGAAAAAAGAATACGGCTTGACTCCAGCAGAACCTTCACGACATTTCTCCTCACAAATTTTGCTGCTCCACACGACGTTCAGTCTAGGCCTGAGGGTGTATCATCCGATTTCAAAGACCTTTTCCTACTTTG
Organism: Capitulum mitella; assembly: GCA_030062745.1. Taxonomy (NCBI): domain Eukaryota; kingdom Metazoa; phylum Arthropoda; class Thecostraca; order Pollicipedomorpha; family Pollicipedidae; genus Capitulum; species Capitulum mitella. The sequence goes on from CP099847.1 coordinate 30,749,914, forward strand.
GCTTTATTGTTGAGTTAATGAATAGGAAAGAGGTTTGCACTTGACTCTGAATTCTTTCGCATGGATTCCGAATCGATTGAGTAAATTTGCGTTTCCGTTGTTCACCAGAATCGGACTCCATTCACTTGAAAGCCGTGTTTAATTAGAATCAGGATCGAATTGCAAACTTGTTTCCATTTAAACATCACGGAATCAAAATTGGATTAATTTGATTTTTAGCTCCTTCAAATCAAAATCCTTATCAACAACGATTCCTATCTTAGTGAGTCAGACAGTAAGTCGATTTACTCCAGGTAAAACAAGACAAGCGTGACATGGCAATCAGAACAAATTATGTTACATCGGGAGAAGCCATTAAACAAAATACAACGAACGGATGCAAAGCTTTTTCACGTTGCGACGTTAAGCCACCCGTTGAAGGGAATATTTCAACTTACATCGACAAATTTACTTAGTTATTCTGAACAATGTTGCTCGTAAAGTATTCCACATTTAAGTTTCTGAAACATCTAACATGTGAGCCCCAGAAAATGTCCTTAACAAAAAATTTCATTATGAATGCCTATGCTCTCCGGCGACATGACGCGATAGTGAACACAAGCGTTCATTAGTCTCCGCACGGTCGTGACTTTACGCAATAGTTGTAAATAGGACACGGCCGAATAGGACACACAGTAAAAACATGGGAAATCGCCTCAAACCTACGGAAGTGTGGAGTTACAAGACATGAGTTGTGTTACAGCTTGGCCTCTAAGACTTCGGGTTACAGGTTGGCTATTTCAGTTCAAAACACGTCTTAAGGTCAAATATAACCGGCGGGGGGATGGGGGCCATACTCCCTGAGCCAAGCGGTCTGCACTAGATATTTAGCGACTTTGCAAGAATACGGAATAGTGATCATATGTATGGTTCAAAAGCAACTATGGTATGCTTTTCCTGTGCATTAACCCGGCACCGCCTGGAGGTGTCAAATAGGGGATCCCTCGGTTTTTCGTAAACAACTTCTGAACCGTTAGATCCAGCCCAACCAAGCTTTCAGTACCTGTTCATCAACCAATTTTACATGTTTTGACATTAAAACCATTTCATGCTAGGTTAGGTCATGGGAATATGACGTCATATGTGAACTCTTGCGTGCATGTTTTCGCCTCTTCGGGGCGTGGCGCGAACCTGTCTCGTTTTTGGTACTACTCGCGAATATAATGCATGGATTATTTGGATTTACATAGGATACGGTCCAAAAGAATATGCAGTCATGACAAGCCAAAATTAGAGCTCATGTTTTTGCTCCTGTCATCACATGTATGATAACAACTGGACTAATTTGCATCATGGGCGATAAAAGTGGTTGTCGCTGTGGGTGATACAAGCGGAAACCTTCCCCATCGTTAAGGCCAGACAAGCGAATATGTATGGGACTCTTGGCAAAGTTCACTAAATGCAATGCGAGGTCATGTCTGGTCACGTCATAGGTAGATCTCAAAGTGAAATATGATTGTGTGATGAAGATTTCAAAGTGATGTAGATTTCAAAGTGAAATACACCAGTGTCTGTGGAAGATTGTTCAGTAGCAGCAGGAACAATTATTGTTCCTCGTCAGAAAAAGAAAGATGACTGTCTCTCCTGGCCTGGCTTGACCTTGACCCAGTAAAGAACAGAACAACAGCCTATTAAATTATCGCGAGCTTTGGTTTCAGTTTTGTACTTGACACATTTAAGAATCCCAGCAAGTAATTATTGCTATTTGTCAGGAAGAGTAATGTAACTTTATCTGACCTAACCTAGACCGACCTTGACTGAATGAAAATCAGGTCATGCAAAACTGATCATCAGAAGGTTTCACTTCCTTCCTTTTTGTCACGAGGATCAAAATGGCTGTAAATAAATATTCATCTTTGGCATGTAAAGTAAGACCAATATTTCATCCGACCTGGGCTGACCTTCACCCAACATTTTGTAATATTTTGACATGCCTTTGATGCAGAAGATAGTGACCTTTCCTTTGATACCCATTTGAAGGTTCTAAGACCAGTACTGCCGATGATATGATGCAGGAACCGGTCTCCGATTTTCCAACGTCTTGTTAAGCGTCTTACGGGACCTGTGACGTCACCAGTCACGTGACCAGGGCTAACGTAGTATTTTCTGAATCGTAGGACTCAAGGCTATCGATTGGTGGTAAATCGGTTGAGATCCGACGGTTAGATCCTGAGATAACAGGGGGATGTCCTTTTTACACCCCCAGACGGTCGCGGGTACAAAAACACGCCAGACGGTGCCGGGTTGAATTTGAAGTCAGTTACATGAAATTGTGTCATACGATATTTCATACATAAATTTTTTCCTATTTCATTAGATGAAAAATACGTCATATGCCAGTGGCATGTGACAAAAAATGACGTTTCTCCCCACCCCCTCCCCATCTGAGGAAAATCTTGGCTACGTGCGTGCCTTTAACCCCATTCCGGGCAGGGGGGGGGGCGGAATCCGCCCCCCATCGGATTTTTTGCTTACCAATTCCAGGCTTTTTAGTGCAGCTTTACGAAACTTGGTCACTTTTCCTAGCTATTCTTTCTACGTGCTGTGACAAAATTTCAAAATTCTATTTTGCTCAGGGGCGGAGCCAGGCAACGTTTTTGGGAGGCACCTCATGCCATTTTTGGCCATGTTGAGGGTAAAATAAAAATGTCTGCCAAAAACAGAGTTTTAAAACTAGAACTTAAAACCTTGTCTGGATGTATAGATAAATAGTCGGGCAATGTGCAGATGTAATTTTGTTTATCTGAGGTCATTTTACAAGGTTAGGTCAAGGTCAAAAGTCAAAATTTGTTTTTTCGCAATAATTTCGGCGCCGTCTTTTCAAATGTCAAACCCGGAATATATATAACGTAAAAGGGTGCCTTCTACTTGTGTACCAGGTTTCAGCTTGATATCAGGTCGGGTCACGGAGCTATGACCTAAAATGTCAGTGCGCGTACCCTATATCGCAATAGCCATAAAACGAAATTTTTGAAATAGAGTGAATCCAAATGATTGGGAACGTTTACAGATAATATTAAATGCACACGAGATCATTCCAAGTGACCCCAAGGTCACTGGAGGTCATTTAAGGTCAAAGGTCACAAATTGATCTGAGAAACGTGTGACCTTGACAGTTCCCCCTTTTTCATGTCCCTGGCACCGCCTATGCTAACATTATACAAACATTGTAATGCGATTTGTACTTCTTTAGTATAACATGACTAGCAGCAGCCAAAAAGGGTGTTTGTCTCTTTTGTTCATTCAGTTGTTAGAAAACTAACCCTCCTATTTTTAAAACCCTGTGAACGCCCATAAATTTTCCCAAAATTTCAGATTTGCGGACCCATGGTAAAAGCCCTATCCATAATCTCTCGATTCATGCCAGTTTCATCGAAATCGGTCGATAAACAACGGAGTTATAAGAAGTCGAAAAGTACCCCCATTTTGACATCTTTGCCTCCCTGTATCCACAAATTTCAAAATTTTGAAAATTTCTTTTTATAAAAATGTAGTTCACGTCACGGCAAATCGATTGCCGTTTGTTGCGATGAAATCGGACAAGTAGTTCTCGAAATCTTAGGCGGGGGGCGAATCCGCCCCGCCCTGCCGGGAATGGACCATACCGTCTAGCCCTCCGGGAATAGGGTTAAGTCACAAATTCAAAAGCCAAAAAGGCTCGGCACTCAAGCGCCCTGAGAGCTGCTGACAGCAGCATGAGGGATAAAGTATAAAGAGACTCCAGCTGCATTAATGCGACTTAACATATTCAAGACGTCCTCATTTAGATCGGTCCTGCTTCTTTCAGCTGGTGGTTGCTGGGGTATTTGACGATCCTGCATTCTCTGGGGGCGCAGTGTGCCGGCAGCTGGTGGTTGCTGGGGTATTTGACCATCCTGCATTCTCTGGGGGCGCAGTGTGCCGGCAGCTGGTGGTTGCTGGGGTATTTGACGATCCTGCATTCTCTGGGGGCGCAGTGTGCCGGCAGCTGGTGGTTGCTGGGGTATTTGACCATCCTGCATTCTCTGGGGGCGCAGTGTGCCGGCAGCTGGTGGTTGCTGGGGTATTTGACCATCCTGCATTCTCTGGGGGCGCAGTGTGTCGGACGCCCCGATTAAAAAACTCCACAGCCATTGGATCGATCTGGCTGATTCCAAATGCATTCGATTCCTCTCGATAATGCGTCCCCGAATACGTCACTTTCTTTCCTTATTACAATTCGACGCTACGAAAGGAATGTCTGCTGAGGATGTAGATTCATCAGCGGAGAATATCCCATTTTAAAGGGGGAGGTGGCGCTGACTGTTTTCAGATAATTGAAGTAATTTCGTTCCTTTCAACGCCACATGGCTGAAGATATATTTAATTATTCGAGGAGAAGCGGGGTGCCCCAGAACCTCAATGGTTCCACAGTCCTTTCGGAGATTACAGGCATCTTTAGGCCGAAATCTGTGAAAAGGCGCAGACGTATGGGATGCAGGGGCGGATCCAGGGGGAAGGGGGGGGGCAGTGGAGCCATGGCCCTCTTTCGTTGGAATAACCGCGGCCAGCACCCATTTTGGGACAAATTCTATCCTATGAGGTTTTCCAAATAAAAACTTGTCCTCATGCGTGTTGATTTCGTAAACAACGAAACCAAGTGTTCGAAATCCGAGCCGATATCAACATTTGAGGTTAGGTTACTGGGCACGTGACCTTGATCCACCAGTGATAAGGACATCAAGAAACGTTGGTCTGAGATCCATGCCATTCCCAGTTTATAGAGCAATTCCGTCGTGCAGAAGCGACCATCAGTCTGCTGGACGGCGACACTGGACGACACTGGACACTGGGCGACACCGGTGACCTTCCGGACGATTGGCTTATTTGGTATTTGGTATACCAAATACCAAATTATATATTATTTGGTATATATATTATTTGGTATTGGTTAGATTGGAGCTATGGTTTTAACGCGGTATTGACTGGGGTATTTTGCCACCTTCCATTGATGGGAGGGGGCGTTTAAGGCCCCCCGCCCTATCTATCTCGAGAACGTTAGTCCAATTGGGCTGATTGAACCACCAATCGATAGTGCGGAATCTTGTGCCCCTGTGACATGTACATATTTGTTATCTTCGTGCCAATGATGACGTCACAGGTGAAACACGAAAAAACGGCCATTTTCTCTAGAATTGCTTTACCACAATGAAAAACAGACCGAGACTGAAGTTTGCGTGACATCAGTGGGGTCCATCTGTATTCTTTTGAGGGTGCCCTGCCCTCCATGTTAATTGGGGCCCCCAAATATTTTCTGCTGGTTTTGAAGGGAAAGGACAATAATAACTAAATCAACGGCCGTGTATTTATATGTAAAGTGTCCGGTAAATTGTAATAAAAGACCTATAAGTTCCCATTAGTCAAAATAAAGTGGGCTAAATCCGTTGAGAAACCAACATTTGAGGGAGGTTAGGCTGTCGGACCTACGGTTCGCCCATCACCCCCAATCATTTACAGAAATATATGCCCTGCGTGACAATGAGCTGGCAGCTTAACCCGCGCCTGGCCGAGCCTCAAAATGCCCTTCGCCCGGCCGAGGGAGGCGGATTTCCCCCACCCCCGGATCTCAGGCTTTGTGCGTAGCACAGAAAAAAGGAAGTACCAGCAAAGAGAACTTATAAAGCGGTGTCGAATGAGTACTTTTTTAACTGGGGTCAACATTGAGGTCATCGAAAATGACAGGTCAGACTTAGTTGGAGTGGAGGTAAGACTGAAGACGAAATTGACATTGCGATTTTTATTTTGGAGAAATACTAAGACGGAGGTCAAGACCTGAGTGTGCACGCTAGTTGTGTTTTTCAGCGCGCGGTATGAGTATTGACAGCAAATGGCATGATGCCGTCATGGGCGGTCAACTTGCCCCCTCCCCCTTCTTAAGTCCAAATTAATGGCGATTGAGAGCTGAAGTTGGCGCCCATTGATAGCTCCGTTCTTTTTCTTTCTAAAACCGTCCTATCTGGTTCACTTCGCGCGTTACACCTCCGGCCGGGGCAGGTGAAATGGAGGCAAGTTATATTTGTTGTGGCTTTGACTATCGCTTTTTGTCGCTTTGATGGCTTTGGATGTCTGAGATTCGCATGCGGTTGACGTATTCCCTTTGTAGGTAAGTGGCACGATGTTCAATGAGACACCCGACATTCGTCCGAGGTCATGGCAGGCCACGGTAAAGAAACAAAACGGGTTTAAAATGGCTTGTCATTTTTGGAAAGGTGCTGTGAACTTCGAAAATAAAAGTAAAACAGACCCAGACATTTAATAGAATCTAGCCGGGCAAGGCTGAATTGCACCTTCCCAGTGATGAGATGGGCTACAAGAACCCAAATTCCTCATACTCGGCATACCTACAGTCATGGCGAAGAATGTTCTGTTCTTCCTCTTCGGCAGAGCGACTTCAGCTATGGCCATTAAGATCATTTCAATAGTACCAGTCCCCAACCCTCAGCAGGAAGAGACGTTTATTTCACAGCGCAGTGTATTGAAGAAAGCTTAACACCGTGGTACGACTGCAACAAACTGGCATAACGAGATACAAAGAAAACCACTTCGGATAATCACTTACTACCATAGAACTATACAATGACGTTGCGCCAACTTGTCTACATACTGGCAGTAATCACTTCGAAAACGCAAGGAAATGGACTCTGCGATGTCAAAACCAATTCACAATCTCTGAGGCCAACCCAAGCATGCCGTACCAAACGTCAGCATGTAAACGTCGCTGAACATCTAGACAGCCAATCAGATGTAATCACAAACATCTCCTGCACCAACCAAAGCACAGCTCTAAGTCTTTCCCCCAATCAGCCGTACTTCCGTGGAGTCTTACTTCTTCTCGGCCACCTTATTATCCCCCGTCTCCATGGGTTCCTCGCTCTGCGTCAAGGCAGCGGGGTCGACGGTCGGCGCCTCTACCATTAGCTGACCGGACTGGGTCAGTCGAGAGGTCACCCGGTCCGGATTCACATTCGGTGGCAGGGTGAACTTCCTCAGCATACGGAAGCTGGAACAGCCCTCTTCTGAAGTTGTCTCGTGGACAGCGTCCACAGTTACAACTCCTCCGTCCACCTTCACGCTTACCTCCTCGGGTTTGAAATCACTTACGTTTAACGCGACCTGAAACTTATTTGCGTCGGTGGCCGGCTGGACTTCTTGACCCTTTGCAGGCTCCACTTGTTTAGCATCGACATCCGTTTTCACCGCTTTCTGCCCATCCTTCTTGCCTTCCAGGGCCGCCGTGGCTGGCGGCGCCTCCAGAATCAGCTGGCCAGAACGAGTCAGACGCGACTTCAACTCGTTGGCGTTGACGTTGTCCGGTAGACGGACGCGCCGGACCAAGCTACTGGAGATCAGTCCACTGCTGGTCTTCTCCCGATGGTGGGCCCGCACCGTGACAACGCCATCGTTCAGCTTCACGCTCACCTCTTCCGGTCGGTAGCCAGCGGCGTCCAGGGCCAGATGGAAGCCCTCAGATTTCTGCTGTTCGGCCTGCTTCTCGAGCGCCTGGGACCGCTGGCAGGGCTGCACGGCAGCGCTGGGGGCGTGCACACAGGGTCGCCAAACGGGACCGTCCAACTCGGAGAATGTCGACCACGGATCCCAAATGCTCAGCGGCCCGAAAGAGCCGATGTCGCGACGCGGGGACCACAGGCGACGCTGCGGCTCAAAGAACATGAACGTGTCCATCTTGATTCGCTCTGCGCACGTAATGACCACAGCTCTTCGCTCGCACGTCCAGTTTCTGTTTGCTGTGGCGCTCCGCCACCACCTTTATACACACCACTTCTCTTTCCAGACACTACTAGAACTTTCGAGTTCTATCTGTCTCGAGTTAACCTGCATGCTCTAGATTTGCGTGACGTCATCAGCCAAAGCCAATCAAAACTTAGTATGTTGATGACGTCATAAATGTCCAATGGAAACTCTGTCAACTGGGGCCCAAGAACCATGGAGCTATGTTTTGAAACAGATCAAAGAGCAATATTCATGGACGACCAATAAGGCCGGTAGAATGCAGCCTGACGTGAGTGCAGCCACAGTTTTTCAACGTATATGTGATGGATGGATGTAAAGAAACACCCATTTGGAGCCTTTATCGCAATTTCCGTGTCGGTATGATGAAATGCGGACCAGTGTCCGTGGCGTCCGCCATCTACAATGTTTGGTCGCATTGTTGGGCGATGATGTTCACTGCAAGGGTTTTAATTGCTTGAAGTTTCAAGATGTCCATCTAGTTTGTTCCACGGTTCACGCTTGATGTTAGGCCTGATGCCTGCAAATTCTTCCATTTCCCGAAAGACCAACGCCTCCTGAAGACATGGGCCTTTTCCATCTGGTATGGGACTTGTATATAGTTGCTAGTTGTTGATTTGTTGTTAGTGTTCGTGTTTTTTGTTGCTTGTTATAGTTGTTGGGATGTAGTTAGGTGTAGTGTATAGTATGTTATAGTTGTGGCTTCCATCAGCTGGCTTGGACGTGTAAATTTCTGTCACCTGAATTATTTCAAAAACATTCAACCCATCTTTTTATCCTGAAAATGCGTGAAGCCTTTGTTTATGTGTACATGGTGGTATAACTGTGGCATGTCAGGTTGGTAGATGTTGGCATGGAAAAAACGAGTAAAGCATTTGTTATGCGTACATTATGGCAGAGGCGCAGCCAAAGTGGGCCAGGGGGCACGAGCCACTCCCTTATGCCCGCATTTTAATGAAAACCATTGCACATCGTCTTCTGGCAGGCGGTTTTCGTGCGATTCCAGTTCACTCTGAGATCCGCCTCCCCCGTAAGAAAATCCTGGCTGCGGCCTTGCATTATTGTAGAACTACGGCAGGCACGTGAGGTTGATGGATGTAAGAATGGGGAAGGCAGGGGTGCCATGATGAACGCATTTTCTTGAAAACTGAACATGGAACCTATGGACATTGACTGTAAAGAAACATCCAAAAATGCATCTGGCCATCCCCGTTCCATTATCGAAAGACGTCGACTCCCTGAGCCTCTGGAGCTCGTCGACGATAAAGGGCAGGCGTCAACTTGCCCTAATCACCGGTCACTTGCGACAGTAGCGCCTCCGACGTCGACTGGCGGAAACATGAGACGTTCAGTTAGCTAATCCATTGAACTCACCGTTGGAGGATACATAAGGGAATAGGGCGACCAAATGTTATCTTGAGCGACCCACAAGGGGTAACAGCACCAAGGTTCGTAAGCCAAGGGTTCGTATGCGGAAAGGTTCGCAGCCAAAGTTTCATTAACATAAGGCTCATGTTGCAAAAGGTTCGAATCGGACAAGATGTCTTCTCGAGAAAGGTTGGTTCCGGATTTGGACCGAGACACCAGAGGCTGCAGGCCGACGAAGTGTGCGATCGGACTTGGCTTCCCAGTAAAGAGGCTAGGTTAAGTTATGCCAGATTATGCTAGGTTACGATTTTAAGGTCGTACCTTTCCCGATACCAGTCTTTTCCGATACGAACCGTAAGTTTACGAGCATTTTGTTATGAACCTTTTTTCTTACGAACCTTTTCTCTTGCGGACTATTTTTGTGCGGACTTTTTGCAGTACGAACGTAGCCTAGCACGCGGTACCTATTGAGATATATGTAAAGCTGATCCGGCCACGGTTCCGTGAGCGGCTTCGTACGGCCGGAAGCGCTGGAACGCCGCCGCTACCGCCGCTAGAGGGTGAAAGTCTCGGCCAGTGTGGCCACCAGGGGGCGACAACAGCGGTGTCCCGGCAATGCGGCCGCCAGGCGGTGTCCGCGGTAGAATCCCGGCCATCGGGGCACTCCGCACCGTGGCTTCTTTGGGGTAGGTCATGTGGGTGTCGGGCTAAAGAGGGTCTCAGGATTTTGGGGTTGGGGTTTCCCTTGCGTAAATGTTGATTGTGATTGTATTGGTATCAAATGTATCGTCTTGAATGTTTGGGTTGATTGTGCACTTCTTTAATTGCAACTTGAAATTTGTGAATATATGGGATCCATGAGATCAGTTGTCTTCTCTCCTTCGTGCGGGGTGACGAGGCTGTCCTACGGTGAACGAGCATTCATTCCCTACCCCGGCTGCTAGTAAGTACCGTGTGACAGGCGGTTCAAGAGTAAATGTTGCTACACCCGGAGGTGGCGTCTGTTGATTAAGACCCTTCGCCTTGTGACGCGTCTGGCCAGCGTGTGACGAGGGGGTCCGTGGATACCTGAGGTAGACCTGCCACATATACTCTTATATCACGTTTCGCGCGACCTAACGCCTTGCATGGACAGAACCAAGTCCGGTCGCACTCTTTTATCGACCTGCGGCCTCTAGTGTGTTATACCACGCCTTCAGCGCGGCGTTGCGCCTACGCCGCAACATTTTGCCCTTTGAACGCCCCCAGCAGTTAATAAGAGTTGGTATACCTCAGCCAAGTTAGTGTGGAAGGCGAGTCTACAAGTCCTGCAGATTCAAGGCCACCGTCCATGACGTCACTCCCGCTGATGACGAGTTATTAGGGTGAGTTTACGCCTGCCCGACGGTGCCGACGATTTCTAGCTCCTATTTGACATGCTTTTTTACAAAAAATATCGCTGTGGGTGGATAAGTTATCTTGGTCCATGAATGTGGGAAGTAAAATGGCTGAACACAAGCTGAATGTTTGTTTACATTCAAATTTCTTCCTGATTCGCATTGTGAGTGAAATGTAATGGAGTGATGCTAGGTGAGAGAGTATTTAAGTGGATGCTGTGAAAAAACATTGTGGATGCATTTATACCATGGACTGACAGGATCACTTCTAACCTGTCAGGTTCATTGTCACTGCAAAAGACAACATCTTGTATTTACCCATCAATAACAATGTTGGATGCTCTGATATTTTTGAGAGCAGGGGCTGAGCCAGAATTTCATAAGGGATATACAGAAACTCATTGTGAACTGAAATTGTACAAAAACTGCCTGCCAGGAAGATGGGCAATGGTTTTCACAAAAAAGGGGTCTGCGGGGGTTGTGGCCTTCCCTTTGGATGTGCTGGCATTTTGGACTACTTTAATTAAGGAGTTAAATTTGATGCCTTGCTTGGGAGATGAAACTGTTGCATTCTTGTTCATTTTTATAAAGACTGATGTATCTCATTCTTTAAAAGAATGGCAAATGATGTATTGTACATGACTGGTATGTCATAGAATTGAATAATATAGTAACATCATTAAATTGGTTTGTTTTGCTGCAAAATGGCATGACAGCTTGAGAAGCAAAGATAAGAGAGTCAGGGCCTGCACAATGCAGTAGATGTGAATGATGTAACTGTTATCCACAAACTGATCTACCTGTGGCCATGCATCTTTGCAAGGCATTGTAATTTGCATATGTGAATTGGAATGCATTCTATTGTGCTGTTTCTGGTTGCATGATCTGAGAAATGTGTGCTCCAAAACAAGTAAAGAGACTATTTTTCTGACCCTGGAAAGTTAGTCAGGCTTACTTTAATAATTACATTGCTCTGAGTGCTCAATACACCCCTACAAGCAGATGCTGCAGTGACTAGCTGATTTTATGTGACAGCATTTTCTAATTGTATGGCTTCCCTGGCAGATAGCCATTCATTGTAGACACAGGCAAATTTTCTGTGAAATTGAAAAGTATTGTACATTTTGGAACACAAATCAGTCATAATATGCAACACACACTTCTCTTTATCATTGTGGTTCTTCATGCCATGGATGTCTTGCAATGGGCTGAAATTGACATGCTGGTCAGTTCATTGTTAATAAATTCTTAGGATTTAAAAAATCACTCATTGGTAAAGCAACATCCTCATAGTTCATATTGTGAGTTATTTCTAGGATGTTTCTTTTTCCACACATTTACTTCCAGGTTTTACTCTTCTCTTTTAGTACTTGTAAGCATGGTGTACTAATGTAGCACAACTGTCATGTATATGATTTAGATAAATGGCAGTTGAAGCATTCATCTACTTTGAATTATACATTTGATGCTCGTGATACATCCATACAGCATGTAATTGCTCTTGACAAGATGTGGTCCGGTTTCTTGAAGATTGTTCATTCTTTTCCACAGGTGGCCAGGACTGGCTGGTCGTATGGTTCGCGCCACCTTGCTGTAGAAACCGACCATTGTATAATGCCATCCATCGCCCATTGGACGCGGGATCGCCTATCGCTGCCGCCGGTTGAACCGATGCGGAGTTCGGCACGGACACTGCCGGTCCTGCTGGTGTGGACTCAGCGTCCAGCGACGCTATGGTGCCGGGTGGAAGAGAATCGCCTCCGTTAGCAGAACAAACTGAGACAGCTGCCAGCACGCAGTCTCAGTTGGATGACTCCACCCGGTACACGGTGTAGCGCACCGGGACTGGCCCGGACTGGGGTGGGGGATCGAAAGATGTCGACTCCCTGAACCTCTGGAGCTCGTCGACGATAGCGGGCCGGCAGGCTCTGCAGCACGGCGCTGTCAGCCAGAGCCGCTGAACATGGCTACCATGGTATCGCAGACGGCCGCCGGACGGTCGCTCCTCACTGCCTCACAGACTGCGTAGCCTCGGGCCGCTCCTTGTGGCTGTGATGTTTATTTTCGTCTCAGATAGATGCGTCAGTTTACGTAGTTGTACTTTTGCACCAGTCCGCGAAAATTATGCTGATAGGTCGAGGTAGAATGTAACAAACACGTGATGATGATGATGATGATGGTGTCGGTGATATCCGGGTCATTCCACACCAAATCGCACTAAAGTTAATCCGACTTCTTCCGATTTTGGCGAAATTTCCTACGCCCATAGTACCAATCGAAAAACAGTCAGCCGTGAATTTTGAGCCTTCGGTAACCTCTGAGATCAAAGTACTGGTCGTGAAAGGTCATCAGTTTTTACACGCAATCCATGCTTCAAAAGTCCCTACCTCGGTGACAGACTGCCACAGAAAGGTGCGATTGGTACCATTCGGAAGAGAAATGTTCCATCTTTCCTAAACAAGTTGGTTTTTTCCGTGGCCCCGGGACGACCGTTTTCATGAGTAGGTGACATTAAACATTTTTAGTTTTAATATGTCTGCCCACCGTACTCTTCGCAAACATGTAGCACAATATGTCCCCAAGGATCTACCGTAAGGGTGGCAAGATGCGTTTCTGAACCAACTGAAACGTTTTCAGATATCTTTAATTTAGTGTTGCCAAGTAGCGCTTGATAAATATTCCCTGAGGCTGTTTAACGGAGCTTGGTTTCGTGTTTTTCGTTTACCCGATTGTTCAACAATTTGATGCCCACAATGTCCTGCGTGCCTCCTGCATATCAGCTTACTGTTGAATTCCCTGGCCAGAAAGGTCAAAGGTCGTGACACCAGGTGTCATGGCCTTTGACCTTTCTGGTCAAGCAATTTAAAACTAGTGATGTATAAGAGGCACGCAGAACATTGTGCGCACCAAATTGTAACAATTTGACAGACAAAAGGCACGATATCAATCTCTGTTCGTGAGCTAAGTTTAGGCTATATTTCCCAACTGCCACTTGGCAACATGAAATGCAAGAAGTCTGAAAACGTTTTAATTTGCCCAGAAATATTCTTTTGCCACGGTTATTGTAGATACTTGGGGGCATATTGTGCTACATTTTGCGAAAATGGTAGTGGGCAAACAGTGAAAACTGACAGTGTTGAATGTCGCGTAGTCAGGTCAACGGTTATCCCAGGGTCACCGAAAAAAGCAACTCATCCTTGTAGGCTGGAACATATCTCTTTCGAATGGCGCTAATCGCGCCTTTCTGTGACAATCTATCACCGAGTTAGACTCACGCAATGTCTGTAAAAGTTGATGACCTGCCATGACATGTAACTTTGATCTCAGCTGTCACCTAGAGCTAAAAATGTATGGATAGTCACCTCCATAGGTACTACGAGCCTACCAAAGTTCATCCAAATCGAAAGCGGTTTTGTCAGTTCTGGTGCGATTTCACGTGGAATGACCCATATGTATAAGTATGAGCAAAGGTAGTTTCCCATCATTCGACGCATTTACACAGTTGTTCGGATTGACTTCAGCTCCAGCCACAGCCTAAATGTGTGGGACGCCGCTTGGGCACAGCGTGACCTGGGCTGGATACGGTCTGACACCGCAAGGAAGCTTAGTTTTGTACGTTATAACATTTTGTTGGGGATATCGCATGGCCACAGCGTGCCAAATCCCAAGCCCCACGTCAGACACGCCACGTCAGAATCTAGGCACAATGCTGTGTCGATGGTTACCGAAGTTTCAGGTCTATTGCTGGTAAGATTTGCACAAGTTTACGAAGGAAAATGGATTTTCACAGTTTACTGAGGCTCTGATGTCGATTCTTCAAGAACACGGATTTCTCTTCAAAGGTGGAATGCCATTTGACCCACCCGTCCCCGATCTGGGCGGATCCAGGATTTCGCCAAAGCGGGGGGGGGAGTTAGATGGTCAGCCCGGGACCTTCGTCCCGGCCGGACCCTGTCATTTTTTTCTCCCTAGATATGACGTTCAGATTTGCTCTTCAGATCTGCTCTGATCAAAGGGGTAATATTTCATCTAATTTCCGTCCTTTGTCCGATCCAAAAAAGATCAAGTTCGTTACCGTATTTGAGAGAATTTTGCGTCTTGTTCCCGCACAAACCGGCCGAAATATGACTGAAACGGCTGGACTTAAGGCGGCGACGTCCCTTCCTCTGTTTGAAACCTGTATTTGGTCCAGGACCCCCTCTGCCGCCCCCTTCCCTCCCGAGTGTATGGAGACTTGCCAGCTTAGGTAAGATACCCACTAACAGGGTAACTTTTGGTGGTCTCTGGTCGTCTTCCGTGTCAGGGCCCTCTAGTGGTCTCAGGTTCCTCTTAGAGTTCACGTGCCCCTCGGGACGTCTCAGGCGCTGCTTTGGCAGTTTCAGGAGTGCCTAGGTCAGTTTCAGGGGCCCATCTGGCACTTTCAGGGACGCTTAGCCCTATTTCCGGCCGGAAGGAGGCTGAATCCGCTCTCTCCTTGGGTTTTTGCTTGCCAGTTTCAGGATTTTTGACGCCGCTTCATGAAATTTGGTGACTTTTCTAACTATCCTTTCTTCGTATTGTAACAAAATTTCGTACTTCTGTTTTGCCCAGGGGCGGAGCCAGGCAAAGTTTTTGGGAGTCACTTCAGGCCATTTTTGGCCCTACTGAAGGTGAAAGGAGAATGGCTGCCAAAAATAGTTTTTATCACATAAAACTTAAAAATTTGCATAGTGGTATACGTAAATGACTTGGCAAGCATACAAATACAATTTTGTTAATCGGAATCACGGGTCATGAAGCCAGGACCCAAAATGTCAGTGCACGCACTCTATATCACGACAGCCGTAAAATAAAAGTTTAGGTATAGGGTAAATTCACATGATTGAAAACGTTTTCATACAATATGAAATTCACTCAAGATCATTTCATGTGGTTTTAAGGTCGCTGGAGGTTATTTAAGGTCGAAGGTCGTAAGTGGACCTGATGGAAAAATGACCACCACTGTTTTCCATTTTCCACGCCCCTGGCACCGCCTTTGCTAACATTATACAAACATTGTAATATGATTCGTACATCTTCAGCATAACATGACTAGTAAAGCGAAAAATGCGTTTTTTTGGTTCTTTGTGAAATCAGTTCTTGAAAAACTAATCCATTATCGGAACGTTGTGAACGCCTATGAATTTTCTCAGTTTCCAATGTATGGACCAATGGTAAGAGTCCCATCATAAGTTCTCGACTACTGCCAGTTTCATCAAAATCGGTCCTGTAAGTCTTCTTCTGCCCTTCTGCCGTGACAGCAGGGCAGGATCAGCGGATTGATTGCATTTTCGGCTGGGGGGAAGCTCTATCGGATCAACGACCGGCCTCATTGAGTTTCCTTCTCTCCACCACCCCGTCCAAAAAAAAAACCGGATGTTCTTTTTTTTGCTATTGCCGATTTTTCGCTGAATAAACAGACTTTTTCCCAGGTTTTGGCGCTGGTGCACACTTGTGTTTTCCAAAATGCATGGATTTTTCTTTATTCAGGTCTGTGCCCATTAACATTTTTCAGGTCTTTCCCTTGGTCATCCATCTACATAATGGCGATTGATGCAAACTTCTGCCTTTTATGTTGTTTGCGTGTACAACACGAATTCAGCATTATTATAATGCATCTTTGTAAACGATTAGACAGTTTCCTGGCACAACATTAAATTAAAACTCAAAGCTCAGTAACAAAGTTCTTAAAGACTGTCACACGAAAACGCAATCATTATCTCAAGCACTTGCCAGAGCAGTTTTGGCTGTTCCCACACACACACACATAATATAATGACGCCAGCACCGAACCTCTGTCCATCTTGCCATAGTGCGCAAGGGATTAACAATCAGTACCATGCCTAACACCACTTCGCATGGTAAAAAAAAGAATCTCAACATACATCAAGCTTAGTGACGCTAAAAACACATAGGGCTAATATGTAATAAAAGTAATATAATTTTTCCCATAGGGCTAATGTTGAATTTCCAAAAAGTGGGAGCCGTGGCCTCGCCCTCCCCCCTGTCTCCTGCTCCCACTTTCATGTATTAATGTTCACAAAAACGGTTATATTTCTCTATTGACGTCACGATTGGTACAAAAGGCGGCCGCGTATACTTCTGCTGCCTCGTCCTGAAATCATCGCCCGAATCGTCACGTCTTGCAGTGGGCGCCGAGTGCCATTAGATGTAAAAATATATACGAAAAATCTTCGGATTTGTACTACATTTCGCTGAAACAGTTAACGTCGGTCTGCGATACTCCCACAATGATTTTTTTTAATGGCGTAAGGCTGATTTTTTACGATTTTGCTTCGTGCAGTGACCGAAATTTCTGAGTGGGGCAAAAACACAGTTTCGTCCCCCAGCCCAAGCATTGGAGGGGCGACCGTGCCTCCCCCTTTCCCCGCCGTCGCTGCAGATGGAGATGCCATCAGGTCATGGCATCCCCAAACTGACGCCGATACGTCGGGCGTTGCTGGTATCTGTCTGATCGTCTGCAACATTACCATTAAACAGACACGATACAGCAGAAAATTAGACAACATCGGGTCATGTACTAACCCTTCTACATCATGAAGCCGCACTTGTCGAAAAGCATTTTTCAATTTAAATCACTCAGATACCGGGCGGCAAAGACGTCCACACTGCAAAACCCTAAATTTAGTGGGAAGCTATTTTCGCGACGGCAAGGGTTTTTATTTTGGGGCCAAATACAAGGGACTATGGCAGCGCGAACTATGTAGAAGTAAGGAGGGGTGTCGATTTCTGGACATGATTGGAGGGCAGACCAGAGAGCCCGACAACCTGACCTCCCCCAAATATGGGTATTTCAGCGGATTCAGCCCACTTTACTTGGACCAACGAGAATTTATCGGCTTTTTGGTACTATTTTTGAGATTAAAAGTTCCTTTTATCTCCATGTAAACAGGTGTGTAAACCGGGGCAACAACACTCCCTTTAGAGTTTTAGCATATTTTGGAGAATATGAGCATGATGTCATGAAATGATGTTCATCGTGTATTGCATTTAACTTGGCACAATACTGCAAAAGACGTGGGATTTTAGACGAAATCGCCATTCACAGCATTCATTCTAGCAAAACGCAATTTTTTGTCGCGGTCAAAATTACCCGGGTAGCACCGCCCGGGGTGGGGAGGTCAATGCTAGCCGCTTCTCTAAGTCCCAAAGTGGTTCTCCATCTGTAGACGGTACATGGCATGACGATGATGATGAACATGACGGTAAACCTCTGAAGTCAATCCCATGTGGACTGCTAATTCGAAATGCATCACATGCAATATCTGCGTGGAAATCCAGAGCATACGATAATAGAAGGGCTGTTGTATTTCTTGGCCTTCACAAATAAAATAAAGTCTTTTGGCACACACTGCTCAAAAAAACGTCCCAAAGCATCCGTAAAACCTGTGATTAGAAATTTTAAGTTTTACCTGTTCGGTTAAAAGCCATGTAAGAAAGTTAGTCACGAGCTTGGAACCACTACTGTTCTACTTAGCTGCAGTAGAGGTCACAGCGGAAGCCGCTGGCCAAAGAGCCATTACTGCAAGCTTCGTGTACCCGCTGCCTGCATGATTCGCACTGTAGCCAGATCTCGCCTTTAATCTGCACGCCTTCATCGCAGAACACGCAGAACATGAACATGTATTCTGTATCATCTTTGCGACTGTTTTTGACGATTTTCCACTTCTTTCCATTGTCCCTCTTGCTCTTTATTTCTTGCTGTGCAGATTCTGCCCTCTTCCCGTCACGATCCTCCGTCAACGTCCTTTTGAACGGGGAGCTCGTGAGGATTGCCGACGTTCCTTTTCTTGAGCACTTTCTTTCTGGACCCTGTGGGCCCTTCATGTCTATTACAAGGGGGGGGAAGGGCTTGGTCAATAACCGATTCGTCTGCACTATCATCTGCAGACTGAAGAATCAGCGGCGAACTCGCCGCGCCTGCACACTGCGGTGCCGGCGAGCTCGGCGGCGCTGAAGAGCTCAGCGGCGCTGTTGGTTTCCCTGAAGTGTTCAGTGACTTTGGTGCCACCGATGACGTTGCCGTCAGGCAGGGTGCTGGCACATTATCTTCTGGAGTTGTATGCACGATAACTTGGTTGTGCCTGAACATTTCCCCGTTACGGAGGGTCTTGTCCGGGTTGAATGGCGCGATGCCAGACGCGAAGAAGCCGCTGCTTATGCCTCGTGGGTTCCTGGTGACAGTCTCGTACGCAGCAGCGAAGATTACTGCAATATCCCTGTGACGCGACTCCCCGGATGGCAGTCGTGAAAGAATTTCAGCTGCCGAGCCCAGGCCTTCTTCAAGGACCCGTAGACGGAGATGTCGGGCGGCTGCATGACGTGTGAGGAGTGCGGTGGCAGATTCACAATGTCAATGCCGTTCTTCCTGACGTTGGCGATAACGTCCATACTGATGTGGCTGACATGATTATCCATGATCAGCATTACGCGTCTGGTCTGGGATGGTCCGACTCGTTCGATGAAGTGATCCAGCCACTGATTGAACAGACTGGTGTTCACCTACCCATTATCACTCACTCCACCCACCGTATCCAAAGGCGCATCTCGAATGAGGTCTGGTGACATCCTCCTGCGCCCTCCGAATATCATCATCGGCGGGATCGCGACACATGAAGCGCTGACGCATCCGATGATCTTGGGCAGTTTTCCTCGCTGAGCTGAGGTCACGCGGCCAACACGCTTGGATCCTTTTCTTGCGAGAACTTTCGATGCGGGCATGACTGACATCAAACCCGTTTGGTCTACGTTGAGCACCCTGTGTGGCGGATACAGCCCCCGAGTCTTGAAGACTTCTGCAATATTATTCTAGAATTGTTTGAGACTGGCGTTGTTCATCGCCTCCAGCCTTGCCAGGCTATTGCTTTCGGCTTTCCGTAGCGAGATCTCAGGATGTTTCCGCAGAAAGTTCGTTATCCATTCAGGGCCTGCAGTCCGATTCTTCATATTGAGGTTGTGCGCAACGCGTTGGGCTTCAGCGAATTCGAATGCCACGGAGGCAAGTGTTGCCCGCGTTATCCCATAGAACAAACCGGAGAGATGAAGTATCCTTTGCACGAGCTCATCTTCGAAGTCTGGCGAGAAGACTGGAGCTCGTCCGAGGCAGGGTGGCGCATCGGCATCCAGGGGACAAGATTCCTTGAGGCGATCGCGGAGGGAAGATCTTGGGATGGCGTACCGTTTACTGACCATGTGGACGTTATGCCTTTTTTCTTTGACACTCCTGGCCGCCCTGGCCATGTTCTCCGGACTCCATTTTCCTCGATTTGATTTTCTCTCAAAATTTCTCACCATGGCTTTACGTGAGGTAGCTTTCTGAAATAATAGCGAAGAGGAAGTCGTCAGGACAAGGATCACAAATGCTAAGGAGCTTGCAAGGGCGGGTAGTCTTGGTAACCTTGACTGGCGGATCTAGCGGGGTGGGGGGGGGCATTCCCTTCCATCCTTCAGCGGTCCGCAAAAACGCGAAATGTTATCAAACATGTGGAAATTGGGCAAAAATATCAAACAAGGCCATTTAATCTTACCGGATTACATGGCCTTGATGTTCTTGCATTCGATCCTGTCCATGTATGACACCAATTTAAATGATGTTGAACCTCACTGTCTGGAAACATCACCGAGCCATGGTTAAGAATCTGGAACAAAACTTTTCCGTTTAGGTACATAATAAAACCGTCGTTCGAAAGGCTGGGTTTAACTGTTCATTTTGACACGTGTACACCCTCGCCGGCGATTTAGTGCTGATAGAAATGTACTAGTTTTTGCTAAGGTTAAGTTTGAAGTCTATCAGAAAGGAACCAACCCTGGGAAATAACTTGGCATGTTTAAGCCATATCATCAAATTATTTAGCAGCATTTTCCGTATGGGAAGCACCAACCATCCATTGGAGAGCACCGCCCACCTCTGACGGTGCTCCCCATAATCCAGTTATTGGCTGGGAGCCGTGCTGCGACATGAAGTCAATCGCTGATCAAAAATGACGCGAGTTTTTTGAACATCAACACACTGCAGCTCCATTTTGCGTTCGGATAAGTAATTGTCACGACTAACGTAGCCAGAAGGGTCCTAGGGGTCCTGGAACCCCCGAAATTTTTCGACGGCCCCCCGGCCGGGAAAGACAAATCGACTCCTCCGCAAAGGGCCCCCAGACCCCCGGCAAAGATCCATCTGGCAGATAGCGGGATACCCTCTGACTGGGAAAGATAAGTGGGTACCCCGGCATGTACCCATTCAAAACGCGAGTACCGGAAAGGATGCTCCTCTGCTAAGGAGCCGCCAGCCAGGAAAGATCTTCCTGCCATGGGATGGTGCCGTCGGATGGATGGTTCACCACGGAAAGCCGAAGGCAATAGCCTGGCAAGGCTGGAGGCGATGAACAAGGCCAGTCTCAAACAATGCTACAACAATATTGCAGAAGTCGATGTGTCGGTGTGTCGGAAGGGCCCACAGAGGGCCCCTGGGCCCTCCGTGGGCCCAAAGTGTGTGGGCCGAAAGGGGCCCCCTTGGCTGGAAAAGGCAATTCCACTGCACCGCAAAGGGCCCCAGACCCTAGGCAATGGCCACCCTGCCCAAAGCGCCCGTAAGGGGGGTGAGCCTCCCGGCATGTACCTCCCAAAAGGGATAGCGAGGACAGGAAAGGATGTTCTGCAAAGGATCCGCCAGCCAGCAAAGGTCCTCCTGCATCTGGCAGAGCCCACGAAGGGTAGCCGGGGGCTGCCCCTAAGTCTCGAGAACTCCTTGTCCGATTTCATCGCAACAAACGGCAATCGATTTGCCAACTCACGTATTTTTATAAAAAGAAATTTTCAAATTTTTGAAATTTGTGGATACAGGGGGAAAAAATGTAAAAATGGCCTCCGTTTTTATCGGCCATTTCGATGAAACTGGCATGAATTCGAGGGATTATGGATTTTTCCTTTGGTCCGCAAATCTGAAATTTTGGGAAAATTTATGGGCTTTTAGTTTTTTTTTATAAGAGGGTTTGTTTTTTTACAACTGAATGAACAAAAAAGGAAAAAAGAACTTTTTTGGCTTCTGCTATTTTTTTTTTTTTAAAAAATAAAAAATTATTTTATAATTTTTTTATAATTTTAGGATAGGGGGGGGTGGGGGGGGGGAAAGGGGGGAATTTTACCCTCATACGTTTCTCAGATCAACTTGTGACCTTTGACCTTAAAGGACCTCCAGAACCAGCAAAGGTCCTCCTGCCATGGATGATCTCGTGTGCATTTAATATTGTCTGTAAACGTTTTCAATCATTTGTTTTATTATTTTTTTTTTTTAAAAAAATTTTTTTTTTTTTTGGTTTTTGTGTGGGGGCGTGCCCTAACTTTTTAGGTCATAGCTCCGACCTGACCTGACCCGACCTGATATCAAGCGGGAACTTGAGCCCACAAGTAGAGGGTACCCTAGGCATCTTTAGTCCGGGTTTGGCATTTAAAAAAAATGGCGCCTTTTACCCTGGCAAATGGGAAAGGCTCCAGTTCCACCAAAAACGTTGCCTGGCCCCCCCTGAACAAAATAGAATTTGAAATTTTGTCACAGCACATAAAAGAATAGCTAGGAAAAGTGACCAAGTTTCCCTAGGCAAAGGCCCTCTGGCATGTAGCATGGAGTACCCTGAAAGTCGTGCCTGGGAAAGATAAGGGGCCCCAGAA